>JAGIQG010000010.1:34444460-34805261 GCA_024679065.1 Sphyrna mokarran | reverse complement strand
TTAGAGGTATATAAGATTATGAGGGATATAGATAGAGTAAATGGTGGTAAGCTTTTTCCACCATTAGATTCGGATAGAACGAGGGGTCACGGCCTTAGGGTGAGGGGGGCTATGTATAAGACGAATATTAGAGGGCATTTTTTCACACAAAGGGTAGTGGGGGTGTGGAATGCACTACCGAGTAAGGTGGTGGGAGCAGGCATGCTAGGGTTGTTTAAGGGTCTCTTGGACAGCCACATGAGCGGTCTGCAGATAGAGGGATATAGGAGGACTGTTTAAATACTTTAATTGTTTCCACAGGCTGTTCGGTCCACCTTGTTGACCAACAAGGTGCATGCATTCGGCAGGTCGTGCGAGGGCTGCTCCTGGATGTTACTTCAGGAGTGGCCTAGTGCTTCACGTCGTTAGTGTATGCTTAAACTGGACCATCAGATGGGCAACATGACAGCTCAGAGACTATCGCTGTTGCTGTGCAGACACATGGATTTGGGCCTGTGTCTGCGGGAGTTTGCGCGTTCTCCCCGTGGTTGCGTGGGTTTTCTCCGGGTGCTCCGGTTTCCTCCCACATCCCAAAAATGTGCTCTTAGGCTGATTGGGTAACAAATTGTCCCTATATTGGTCTCTATATGTCATTAAGACGTTAGGATGGAGGCGTGGGCTCGTTGGGCCGAAGGGCCTGTTTCCCGTGCTCTGTTGTTCTTTGTTCTTTGTTCTTATTCCACGCCCTCACCACCCTCTGTGTAAAGAACCTGCCTCTGACATCCGTCCTATAACTACCACCTCTTAATTTAAAGTTATGTCCCCTCGTGTTGGTCATCACCATCCGAGGAAAAAGGCTCTCACTATCCACCCTATCCAATTCCATGAACATCTTATACGCCTCAATTAGGTCACCATGTAACCTTCTTCTCTCTAATGAAAATAACCACAGGTCCCTCAGCCTTTCCTCATAAGGCCTTCCCAACATACCAGGCATCATCCTGGTAAACCTCCTCTGCACCCTTTCCAATGCTTTCAACATCTTTCTTATAATGCGGTGAACAGAACTGTACGCAATACTCCAAGTGCGGCCGCACCAGAGTTTTGTACAGTTGTAACATAACCTCACGGCTCCTAAATTCAATCCCTCTACCAATAAAACCTAAAACACTGTACGCCTTCTTAACAACTTTATCAACCTGGGTGCCAACTTTCAAAGAGCTATGTACTTGTACCCCAAGATCCCTCTGCTCGACAACACTATTCCAGGTGTTAGGCTTGGAAGTTAGTGAACATTTTGGTGATAATGACCATAATTCGGTTACATTCACCTTAGTGATGGATAGGGATAGGCATGAAGCTGGGGGCAGTAGTTATAACTGGGGGAAGGGTAATTATGAGGCCATCAGGAGAGAATTAGGGTGCATAGATTTGACTAGGAAACTACAGGGACTGGGAACATCTGGAATGTGGAGCTTATTCAAGGAGCAGCTGTTGCGAGTCCTTGATAAGTATGTCCCTGTCAGACGAGGACGAAATGGTCGAGTAAGAGAACCTTGGTGTACAAAAAAAGTTGATTTGCTGGTTAAAAGGAAAAAGGAGGCTTATGTCAGGATGAGGCTTGAAGGCTCGGTTAGTGCAATGGATAGCTATAGATTAGCCAGGAGGGAGCTAAAGAGTGAATTGAGGAGAGCTAAGAGAGGACACGAGAAGACTTTGGCTGATAGGATTAAGGAGAATCCTAAAGCTTTCTTTAGATATGTTAAGAATAGAAGATTGGTTAGGACAAGACTAGGGCCAGTCATAGACAGCAGTGGGAAGTTGTGCGTGGAGCCTGAAGAGATTGGAGAGTACTGAATAAATATTTCTCTTCGGTATTCACGCAGGGTGATGTAAATGTAGTTATGGAGAACACTGAGGTACAGGGTAGCAAACTGGAAAGTATTGAAGTAGATAGGGAGGATGTGCTAGATAATCTTGAGGGTTTGAAGTTGGATAAGTCCCCTGGCCAGACGGGATTTACCCTAGGATTCTCTGGGAGGCAAGAGAGGAGATTGCAGAGCCTCTGGCTCTGATCTTCAGGTCGTCGTTGGTTACAGGTGTGGTTCGGAGGACTGGAGGATAGCGAATGTGGTCCCATTGTTCAAGAAGGGGAAGAGAGACCTTCCAGGGAATTATAGGCCAGTGAGTCTTACTTCTGTTGTGGGCAAAGTATTGGAGAGAATAATTAGGGATCGGATTTATAGTTATTTAGAGAGAAATGAATTGATTGGGGATAGTCAGCATGGTTTTGTGAAGGGTAGGTCGTGCCTTACTAACCTTATTGAGTTTTTTGAAAAAGTGACCAAAGAGGTGGATGGGGGTAAGGCAGTTGATGTGGTATATATGGACTTTAGTAAGGCGTTTGATAAGGTGGCCCATGGAAGACTTCTGCAGAAAATGCAGATGTATGGGATAGAGGGTGATTTAGCTAATTGGGTTAGGAATTGGCTAGCAGATAGAAGACAGAGGGTGGTGGTTGATGGGAGATATTCATCGTGGAGTTCGGTGACAAGTGGTGTACCTCAGGGGTCTGTTTTGGGGCCCCTGCTGTTTGTAATTTTTATAAATGATCTGGATGAGGGTATTGAAGGATGGATTAGTAAATTTGCAGATGACACTAAAGTCGGTGGAGTGGTAGATAGTGAAGAGGGGTGTTATAGTTTGCAGAGGGACTTCGACAAGTTGCAGGGCTGGGCTGAGAGGTGGCAAATGGAGTTTAATGTGGAAAAGTGTGAGGTAATGCACTATGGCAGAAATAATAAATGTGCAGAGTATAGCGCTAATGGTAGGATTATTAGTAGTCTTGATGAACAGAGGGATCTTGGTGTGTATGTGCATAGATCCCTGAAAGTAGGCAGTCAAGTCGAGAAGGTTGTTAAGAAGGCATATGGAGTCTTAGCTTTTATTGGTAGGGGGACAATAAAATTTCGGAGCCGCCATGTCATGTTGCAACTGTACAAAACTCTAGTGTGGCTGCACTTGGAGTATTGTGTGCAGTTCTGGTCCCCGCATTATAAGAAAGATGTGGAGGCTTTGGAGATGGTACAGAGGAGGTTTACCAGGATGTTGCCTGGTATGGAGGGCAGGTCTTATGAGGAGAGGCTGAGGGATTTGAGGTTGTTTTCATTAGAAAGGAGGCGGCTAAGAGGGGACCTTATCGAAACATATAAGATGATTAGAGGTTTAGATAGGGTGGACAGTGATAGCCTTTTTCCTAGGATGGAGAAAGCTAGCACGAGGGGACACAGCTTTAAATTAAGGGGTGATAGTTATAGGACGGATATCAGAGGTAGGTTCTTTACCCAAAGGGTGGTTCGGGAGTGGAATGCCCTGCCTGCAGCAGTTGTGGATGCGCCAAGTTTGGTGGCGTTTAAGAGGTTAGTTGATAAGTATATGGAAGAGAAGGGAATGGTTTAGTTTGGAGGGGCATTGCTTTTTATATTGGTCGGCGCAACATCGAAGGCCGAAGGGCCTGTTCTGTGCTGTAGTGTTCTATGTTCTATGTTCTATGTTCTATAAGGGTCCTTCCATTAGCCCTATATTTCATATGCCTGTTATTCCTACCAAAGTGAATCACCTCACACTTATCCGTATTGAATTCCATTTGCCACCTCACGGCCCAGCTCTGCAACCTATCTATGTCCCTCTGCAAACTGTAACATCCATCCTCGCTGTCTACAACTCCCCCCACTTTGGTATCATCAGCAAATTTACTAATCCATCCCTCTACACCCTCATCTAGGTCACTTATAAAAATGACAAACAGCAGTGGTCCTAAAACAGATCCTTAAGGTACACCACTTGTAACTGCACTCCAGGTTGAATATTTCCCATCAAATCAATCAAAGGGAATACCTGTATTCCCGCTAGAGAGGCTAGCAACACAGTGCTGAGTGGGCCACTGCACATGTGCTGATCTGACGTAGCTTAATAGCAGACCATGCCACTCGGTCACTGGCCTCCTGGACATGTCCGTGCCAGCCTCGAAGCTTCCCCTAATCCCACCCCATCCCCAGCCAGCCTGCATCTTCCCCACCCCTGCAGTCCCGATCTTCTGATTCCGACTGCTCCTCCACTGACAGCCCCAACACTCTGCCTCACTCCTGACCCCTCTGTCAGGCTGACCCATCCAAACAATCTCAATGACCAGCCCTGCTCACTGGCCTCCATTCTTTTGTTACCAAGTCCAAGTGCAGAGTGGCAGCTAGTTCCAGCTCTCATCTCCATATCTCCCCCTCCCCCAGACACACTGTCCCATTGGCACTGCTCACCAGGCGTTCTATTCACATTGTAATCAGTAAACAGTCTGTGCTTTTATATGTGCTGTTTGAGATCAGAACACCTCATTCACCTGACGAAGAGCAGAGCCTTCAAAGCTTGTGAGTTTACTATCAAATAAATCGGCTGGGCTTAAACTGGTGTTGTCAGACTTCTTTCTGTGTTTACCCCTGTCCAACGCCAGCATCTCTACATCATCTCCAGGCATTAGACAGTGCCAAGATCTCCCTTGGGCAGTGCCAGGGAAGAAGTCTCACAACACCAGGTTAAAGTCCAACCAGTTTATTCGTTAGTAAA
Source organism: Sphyrna mokarran (assembly GCA_024679065.1). Lineage (NCBI taxonomy): Eukaryota > Metazoa > Chordata > Chondrichthyes > Carcharhiniformes > Carcharhinidae > Sphyrna > Sphyrna mokarran. Next base: position 34,800,665 of record JAGIQG010000010.1, on the reverse strand, counting down.
CCCATAAGCTTTCAGAAACACTGTTCCTTCATCAGGTGTGTGGAAAGTTCTGATCAGAGAAAGGCATATAAAGGCACACACAGTTTACAGGATACTGATTAGAATGCAAGTCTTTACAGCTAACCTGCTATTCAAGTCTTGAAGGTGCAGGCAATGCAAGTGGAGATTCCATTCAGCATAGGTTAAACAGATGTGTATTATCTCCAGACAGGATAGTAAGTGAGATGTTGCAAGTTCAGGCAAGTCATGGGGGTTACAGGTAGTGCGACGTGAAACCAAGATCCTGGTTGATGCCATCCTCATATGTGTGGAACTTGGCTATCAGTTTCTGCTCAGTGGCTCTGTGCTGTCATGTGTCGTGAAGGTCACCTTGGAGAACGCTTACCTGAAGATCAGACACCGAAATGCCTGTGACCGCTGAAGTGTTCACCAACAGGAAGAGAACAGTCTTGCCTGGTGATTGTCGAGCGTTGTTCATTCATCCATTGTCATAGCGTCTGCATGGTCTCCCCAGTGTACCATGCTTCAAGACATCCTTTTCTGCAGTGTCCTAGGTAGACAACATTGACCGAGTTGCAAGAGTATGTGCCGTGTACCTGGTGGATTGTATTCCCACATGAAATGATGTCATCCATGTCAATGATCCGGCATGTCTTGCAGAGGTTGCTGTGGCAAGGGTGTGTGGTGTTGTGGTCATGTTCTCCTGAAGGCTGGGTAGTTTGCTGCGAACAATAGTCTGTTTGAGATTACACGGTTGTTCACATCTTCACATCATCGGATCATTCACATCATCAAATGAAGAGGCATCTCCACATCATCTGTGCCAGGGAGCCAGGCTGGCACTGCAAAGTTTGCAATGCTCAAGGGACACCCTCCCAATATCCCCAACTCCTGGTGGTCCTTCATAGCCTCTCCTTACTCCAATGATGTTGGGCTGTCAGCTTCCCACGGTGAGTGAAGCACACCTAGTGGGGTGGGGAAATGCTAACGAATCCAGAGACTTTGGTTGTGGGCTCACTAATTACATGTAAACATTCATTATAATAATTTATTCAATTCCGTGCCATTTTTTGGCACACAGCTGACAACGCCGACATGTGGAGGCTATGGCACCCAGCAGGAAACGCATACATGGTCTCCACTTGAGCATTATGTGAGCAGTGCAGCGGGCTGGGAGAATCGCCCTCCATATCCTCTTAAAAGTTATTAAATTATTAAAGTCAATCTTCTGTAGAAGGGTAATGAGCAATCAATGCAAAAATGGAAATCATGAAAATCATGGAGAAGTTAAGTGCATTATAACCTGTTTGATTCCTGGCATGATATTTTGTTATACCTTCATTTCTCTCTTTATACGTATGAGTAAAATCAAATTCATACAATGGAGGAAAAAAAATTGTTTGTACAACCAAGCTACCATAGCCCATCCAAGCTACAACACACCTTCAAGTATGGCTCCTGCACCATTCATATTTGGTATCTGTGAAGATACCTGCATGGGTTGTGAGAGTCTCATACGTCCATTGTATTGTCCATGTAGCACTCCTGAAGCATTATATGAGCAACATTGACATGTAGCCATTATCATACTGTATAATAACATATTTACCTTGCACATTTAATCTAACAGGATCATTATTAAACAAAACATGCCGTTGAGTCATAGGCCAGGTGATCAAAAGATTGGTCAAATTCTAAGGTTTTAAGAAGTGTCTTAAAGGAGAAAAATAAGGTAGAGAGACAGAGAGGCATGGGAAGGGAATTCCAATCCATTTTTATCTGCAACTTGATCAGAAAAGCCAAAGGTCTTTATAGTCTGAATTGCACTAATTTGTTATTGATAATCGATTCTGGCCTGACAAGTGTGATTGTCCCCTCGCTAGCACGAGGGGACACAGCTTTAAATTAAGGGGTGATAGTTATAGGACGGATATCAGAGATAGGTTCTTTACCCAAAGGGTGGTTCGGGAGTGGAATGCCCTGCCTGCAGCGGTTGTAGATGCGCCAAGTTTGGTGGCGTTTAAGAGGTTAGTTGATAAGTATATGGAAGAGAAGGGAATGGTTTAGTTTGGAGGGGCATTGCTTTTTTATATTGGTCGGCGCAACATCGAAGGCCGAAGGGCCTGTTCTGTGCTGTTATGTTCTATGTTCTATGTTCAATTATGAAGAAACTTCCCAGAAAGTATGCATTTCCTACAAAACAGCTGATACCAACTCATTTTTCTTCTATTCATAATTATTCTGTCACCTTTAATTCAAAATGTACTTGGCTAACTTTTTTCTATTATGACCATGAGAATGAATCAACTGACACATATTTTATATCCCACAGTTTCAGCAAACACAGTGCCCTGACAAATCAAATCCTAAATCATCCAGAGAATGAACAACTTAATCATTTCTATATTTCCAGCTACAGAACAAATCTCCAAACTATAAATAAAATGAAACAAAAATTTTGATCACATGAGATTAAACTAAATCATAATCTTACATATATTTGCGTACACAATGAAGGTTTCTTACAATACAATGTCACTCTCACAGAGCTGCTCTGGAGTAGAGAAAATCATCGATTAACTTGGGGCATTTTGAAACTCATGGGATATCTCTTTCTCACTGCAATTTGTTAGCTGATTTGTAGATGAATAATAGTGTGTGTTGTTCAGACAGTCCTATTTTTTTTAGTGAATTTTGGCCTAACATACTGGGGCAGAAATGGTGACACTACTGCACCTTGTGATGGCTGTTGTTAATTAGACTTTATTTTTACCTTATCATGAACTTTACATTACCTCTATATCCAAATTACTGGAGCATCAAAGTGATAATGGCTCAAAAATGCCAATTTCCCACAGGGCATAGATGTCTAATCATTTTCAGGATGAGTCCAGCATAAGTAGGAACAACGTGCCCATGAATAAGCCAAGAAGATCAATGTAGGGTTTTATCCACAGCCAACCTGACCACTGCCAAAGCTGTATCAGGGCCACTGATGGTACTTGGCATTGGTTGCACTGTATAACCGTGCTTTCTATGTCTGCGTCTAAACAATGCCATCATGCATTGCTGCAAGCCAATGTTTCCATTTTGGACATCCTAGATGGGTGCTGTGTAGTTCCTCCAATAATAACTTCCTGCCTGGCATAGGCCACCCTCATTCCCCATAGAAGAATGCCTCCTTTGTAACTCAGTTCATCCTTCTTTGTTTGGAAAGATTTTAGTTGTTCAGCCAGTCTACTGTAACACCAGCCATGAAGAATAATATGCTTCACTCTGGACGATATTGGATCCTTCTGAGTCTGTTGTAATGACATGGTTAACATTTTGAGGAAATTCATGGTAAGAATACTTTCTTGTAGTGTTGGTGGAGGCAGCACACATTCCGCTCGTAGGAGATGGCTCAAGGCATCTACATTTGATATATGCGTCCCCAGTTGTGTTGGAAGGTACCTTCTTAAGCAGCACCAATTAAACCTAACACCGTATCCTTACAGATGCTATTGGAGAGATGGCTTTATCTTCTCTAAATAAGCCGAGCAAGGGTTTATAATCAGAAATTAGGGTGCAATGCCATCCATAAACATATTGCTGGAAGTTCTTTATCCCAAACATGGCAACCAATCTTTTTTTCTCAACCTGTTAATATGTATTTCCTGCATCAGTTAGGGTCCTTGAAGCAGAGCCAGTGGTCCTTTCTAATGTCCTCTGATTTGTGACAAAACAGATCCAATTCCATAAGGAGATACATCACAAGTCATCACAGAATGACTTATTCTGATGGGTTGAAATGTACCAGAAAGCAGGGCGACTACAGGGTTTGTTTCATTTGTCTGAAGGCTTTGTTTTGCCGTGTCCTTTAGAACCATTTCCGGTGTTTTTTAATAATGCATGTAGAGGTACCAGCACCGTAGACAAGTTTGGAATAAGACTTCTGTAATAATTTACCATTCCAAGAAAAGATTTTAACTCTGACAAAATCTTTGGGACTGGTGCTTTTTTAATGGCCCATTGGATGCAACCCTTGTGCATCGACTTTAAACCACAAATAGGTCACCTTGTTTGCTTTACAGGTGCATTATTCTGTCTTTAATTTCCAGCTCCTGGAACCTTTTAAAAACCTCTCCTAGTTTGAGTCTTATTTGACTCCCATCATTGGCACATTATTCAAGTAAATCCTTAGGTAAATCTTGTAATAGGTTCTCCGTGCTGCATTGAAAAATTGCACATGTCGATGAGACTCCGAATGGCAGTCTGGCATACTGATATGAACCCTTTTGTGTGTTAAAGGTGACAAACTCTTTAGGTGCACCATCCAGTTCCAGCTGCTGGTACACATGACTCACGTCTAACTTCGCGTAAGTTAGAACTCCAGCTAGCTTGCCATACTGATCCATGATCAGTATGGGATGGAAAAGCTGTTGTCAGATGTGAATGTCTCAGAATAAAAAAATCATGACAGCAGCCAGGGAAAGGTGAGTACAGTCAACCACTCCCTAAACCTTTGGATCCTAAGCCTATAACCCTTTGTGTGTGAAATGCCATCCAACGTGAAAGTTGATAGTGTTGTCCAACTGAGCAGAAAATGGTGATACACCAGTGAGCAGTTTTTGAGAGATGCCAAAGGGGTCTGCAGCAGAACGATGGCTGGAGCCAACTGCAGAAGAAATTGAGGGGATTTTACTGTAACAAATAAGGGATGGAATCAGTTGATTGTGCACAAGATCACACCCACAATGCGGGTCATCTTGGATTTCCTTTTCCAGATTTTTACTGAATTGAAATACCACTACCTTTCGTAGTGGGATTCAAAATCAACACACTCCTAGATCTCTGGATTATTACTTCAATACAAAAGGAGAGGCACGATGGCACAGTGATTAGCTCTGCTGCCTCATAGTGCCAGGGACCCAGGTTTGATTCCTGACTGGATCACTGTCAGTGTGAAGTCTGCACATTTTCCCCTTGTCTGCGTGGGTGTCCTCAGGGTGCTCCGGATCCCTCCTACTGCCAAAAGACATGATGGTTAGGTGCATTGAGTATATTGGATTCTCCCAAACAGGCAGTGGAGTTTGGCGACAGGGGGATTTTTACAGTAACTTCCATGCAGTGTTAATGTAAGTCTACTTGTGACACTAAAATAAACTTACACTTGATACCACTTCACAACCTACTTCTCTACATAAGAAAAATTTCAGCTCACAGAGGAAATTAAAATGCATTCTTCATCTCTAATGACTGGTAAACAGGGAGGTTTCGTTCAAATATTTCAAAAGAGCAGGCTTTCGATGTGCCAGCTGATAATGATTCCCAATGCATATTTAGTGAGTGTGCAATTTTATATGTTTCTTTTTTTCATCCGATCTTCTATTCATTAGCAGTGCCACTATTCATCAAGTTTTTGTGAATTTAGCGTCAATTTTACTCAGCCACCAATGATTGTGAATTAGCTACAAGATGTTTTAGTCACAACCAATTAAGGAACAGGAAGACTGAGAGCACAGAACAAGGTTGAATTCATTTTTTCTCTCCCTTTTTTTGAGATGAATTAATTTTATGGAAGAACAGCTGAGTAATTGGACTCAAATTATTGGGCATTTAGCTCTATCATCACTCTCATATATAATTAAGTGCAATTGGTAGATCTGCCATGTATTTTTATGAGGGCACTTAAAAGGTTTTTGAACCCTACTGTGAGCCTGGAACCAGGCCAATCAATTATTAGTCATTTGCCTTTCAAATGTAAATTCTGTGCATCAGGCATTTTCTTTGAAGCCTATTTAAAGATTTTACTTAGGAAAGTCAATTGATTTCTGTGTAATTGTACATAAATTTCCCAGAACATTTGCCCACAGACTCAATACAAGGATTAATGGCTAAAGTGTTGCGGACTATTTACCATCATATCTTCCAGAAGATGTAGACTGAATCATTCTAGCTCCGCAAAGGCCATTTAGGAGGCGGGACTGGAAAGAACCTTGAAATTAGCACATAAGGTTGGCTAGTCTCTGCAGCAGTGGTTTCCAGCCCAGTAGAGGCCAACAGCCAATTAGGCCTATTGAAGAGAACAGACACTTCTTTTCAATCTGTAAATCTGAGTTCAAGCTTGTGATTGCTATTTTAAATCTCTATCCCACTCATGCTCTAACCTCTCTCCTCAATTACACAGTTCAAACAAAAAACGAAATAAAGAACAGCACCTTATCTTTTGATGTGAACATAGAACATAGAACATTACAGTGCAGTACAGGCCCTTCGGCCCTCAATGTTGCACCGACCAATGGAACCAATTTTATGACCCTCTAACCTAAACTATTCCAATGCTATCCATATGCCTATCCACTGACCATTTGAATGCCCTTAAACTTGGCGAGTCCACAACTGCTGCAGGCAGGGCATTCCACGCCCTTACTACCCTCTGAGTAAAGAACCTGCCTCTAACATCCATCCTATAACTCCCACCCCTTAATTTAAAGCTATGTCCGCTTGTGTTATCCATCTCCATCCGAGGGAAAAGGCTCTCACTATCCATCCGATCTAACCCTCTGATCATCTTATACGTCTCAATTAGGTCACCTCTTAGCCTTCTTCTCTCTAATGAAAATAACCTCATGTCTCTTAGTCTTTCCTCATAAGACCTACCCATCATACCAGGCAACATCCTGGTAAACCTCCTCTGCACCCTCTCCAATGTCTCCACATCTTTCTTATAACGTGGCGACCAAAACTGAACACAATGCTCCAAGTGCAGCCGCACCAGAGTTTTGTACAGTTGCAACATGACGTCTCGACTCCGAAATTCAATCCCTCTACCAATAAATGCTAACACACTATACTTTTTCTTAACAACCTTATTAACTTGAGTACCAACTTTCAGGGATTTATGCACCTGTACACTGAGATCTCTCTGCTCATCTACACGACTAAGAGTCTTACCATTAGCTCTATATTCTGCACACATATTACTCTTTCCAAAGTGAATCACCTCACACTTTTCCACATTAAACTCCATTTGCTACCTCTCGGCCCAGCTCTGTAGCTTATCTATGTCCTTCTGCAAACTGTAACATCCATCCTCACTGTCTACAACTCCTCCTTTTGTGTCGTCAGCAAATTTACTAACCCATCCCTCTAAACCCCATCCAGGTCATTTATAAAAATAACAAACAACAGTGGCCCCAGAACAGATCCCTGAGGTACACCACTTGTAACTAAACCCCAGGTTGAATATATCCCATCAGCCATGACCCTCTGTCTTCTATCAGCTAACCAATTCCTAATCCAATTTGCTAAATCACCCTCAATCCCATGCATCTGCATTTTCTGCAGTAGTCTTCCATGGGGAACCTTATCAAAATCCATATACATGACATCAACTGCCTTACCCTTAGCCACCTCTTAGGTCACCTTTTCAAAAAACTCGATAAGGTTTGTGAGGCACAATCTTCCCTTCACAAATCCACGTTGACTATCTCCAATCAATTCATTTCTCTCTAAATGACTATAAATCCTATCCCTTATAATTCTTTCTAAAACTTACCCCACAACAGAAGTAAGGCTCACTGATCTATAATTTGCAGGATGGTCTCTGCTCCCCTTCTTAAACAAGGGCACTATACCTGTAGCCAATGACGACATGAAGATCAAAGCCAAAGGCTCTGCATTCTTCTCTCTCGCCTCCCAGAATAACCTGGGATAAATCCCATCTGGCCCAGGGGACTTATCTATTTTAATACTCTCAAGAATAGCTAGCATCTCCTCCTTTTGTACCTCTATCCTGTCTAGTCTACGACTCTGTATCCCAGTATTCTCCCCAACTCCATTAACATTTTCCTGTGTGAAGACTGTTGAAAAATACTCATTCAGTGCCTCACCAATCTCCACAGGCTCCATGCACAATTTCCCACTACTGTCTCTGACTGGCCCTAATCTTCACCTAACCAATCTTTTATTCTTAGTATATCTATAAAAAAGCTTTAAGGTTCTCCTTAATCCTATACACCAAAGACTCGTCATGTCCTCTTTTAGCTCTTCTTAACTCACTTTTTAGCTCCCCCCGTCTAATTTATAACTCTTCAGTGACATAACCGAGTCTTCACGTCTCATCTTTATATAAGCCTCCTTTTTTCTCTTCACTAGTGAACTAACTTCTTTAGTACACCACAGTTCCCTCGCTCTACCACTTCCTCCCTGCCTGACAGGTCCATATTTATCAAGACTCGCAGTAGCTGTTCCTTGAATAAGTTCCACATTTCAGATGTTCCCAGCCCCTCCAGTTTCCTACTCCAACTTATGTATCCTAAATCTCGCCTAATAGCCTCATAATTACCTTTCCCACAGCTGTAACTTCTTCCCTTTGGTATATGTCTATCCCTTTCCATCACTAAGGTAAACGTAACCGAATTGTGGTCACTATTACCAAAATGCTCACCTACCTCCAAGTCTAACACCTGGTCTGGTTCATTACCCAGAACCAAATCCAAAGTAGCCTCACCTCTTGTTGGCTTATCTACATACTGAGTCATGAAACCTTCCTGCACACATTGTACAAACACTGACCTCTCTAACGTGCTTGAGCTATAGCTTTTCCAATCAATCTTTGCAAAGTTAAAGTCCCCCATAACAACTACCCTGTTACTTTCACTTCTGTCCAGAATCATCCTTGCAATTCTTTCCTCTACATCCCTGGAACTTTTTGGGGGCCTATAAAAAACTCCCAACAGGGTAACCTCTCTCTGGACCTCTCCCTGTTGGATTAGGCACGTAACAGCCTTCTGGCCTATATGATGAGACAGAATTTTCCAACCTCGTCCTCGGCTAGATTCTCCGGTCCTGGCTGAACACCAAATTTTCCATTTTCACTAGCAGCATTGGCAGATGCTGAATTGCTGATTGAATGATCGAAGAGTTCTAGTCATTGAGCTCAGTAATCTTAGATTTCAACAATAGCTTTTATTTTCTCAGACAATAGTGCCCATAATGGAAGATAGTTACCCCAGTGACCAGGAAATGGAGAACAGTCTCCTATAAGACCAGGATGCTCCACACTCAGAGGCTTCTCCATTTTCTCTGTCATATTCCTGGGCATGGAGATCTATTTTTGTCAGGTTTTGAATGCTTCCCTCCATCTGTGCTATTCTGCATGTTCACCCTATCTTCACTTGCTTTTGCCATTAACTTTGTCATTTAATCACTGTTGCACTTCACACTATGTTCTTACCTACAAAGCCCTCTTCTCCTGCCTCTGTGCATCATTAAAACGTACTCTGATTGTAACAATATTGCAGAGGCTTTATGCTATTCATTTAGTATGGGCTGTATTTCTGGCTGCTTTCTGCATGGACTGGCAGGTGTTAGCATGCCAGAAGAGCTTGAATTGATGCTATCCTGATATCATATGTCCAACTGGCTGGTGTGTCAAAAGCATTGGAAACTTGGCTGTCAAAGAATTAGCCATGAATTCATACAACAATCACCATAGAACTGGTCTCCAGCGGCAACTTGAAGGGCCACACTAAAGGTAGCAGTTGAAGCAATGTTCAGTAAAAGTTTACTTATGGAGCATTGATGCGTGATCTGTGCTAGATTCCTGAGAGTATTTTCCGACAGTTTAGTAACATAGCCAAGGAGGAGAGATAAATACCTGATCCAGATAAAGTACTTTCATTGCCTCCTATATGGCCAAGTGATGGAGATGGCAGACTGGGCAAGATCTGCAAGGAAAGAAGGAGGAGGAAGTAAAGGAGGAGAAGGCAGGAAACAGGTGAATGAGGAAGAGGCAGGGAGGAGATATTTGGACCCCTGTAACTGTGCAGAATGTCAAACAGCGGACAATGGGATATTCTTCCATTTCAAATAGCTTTTCCATCCCAACGTGGGTTCACCAATCATCATCTGCAGATTCATTGCAATTGGTGTCACAATGGTTCTTTCTTAATAAAGCAAAATAAAGGGTATCAACAAGAATATTCAAAGATATCTTTATGCAACAACAAATCTAATAATAGAAACAACATGGAAATAATCATCTTTATGCAATCTCTTCAGTGTTTGCCTTACTTGTGGCCTTCCTTGGGCTGGTGCTTGTATGCAGTATGACTGCATGACTGCAGCATGGCTGGGGAAAAAAAAAACTACTGACTTCCAATGGTGGAGACCGAAAATAGTCTTTCAGACAACCTTGAATGACTCTGGATCTAGTATGAATATCAGATTTCAGCAGCTTGGGACAGGCGGCAGCAGTCAAGGGTTGCAAAGTCGGGAATAGAGGTCAAGGAAAGGGGTCAAATATACAATGGCTAGCCAAATATCCGTTTCAGCATGCTGTTCATGGTGCTAGTGGTAATGCTAACAAAGACATGTATCCTACCCTCCTCCCAACTAAGACAAATTAGTGTATAAATTTGTTAAGTGCCTTTTGGAGATGGAGGATGGAACTTTTAATAGGGTATATATGGATTTTATGAAGTGTAGAAGATCAGTTGATGGAGGTTGGTGCAGAGTGGGGAGCTAGTCATAGCTAAACCATAAGTCCAAACATATAAGAGGGTCAGTGGAGCAAAAGAAAACTGGGAATGTGTTGTCTGGATACCCTTAATACTGTGCAAGTAACTGGGAAAGTGGGCACTCAGCAACCAGGCCAGAATGGAGTCACCACCAGCATGGTGTTGTGGGCAAAACAATAGGAACAATTTCCAAGGCCAGCTGTTGAGGGGAAGGGGCTCCAGTTGACAATGGGGACACGGATGTCTCATTCTGGATTCTCTAGCCAGATGGTCACATGCCCTCATCACTATTTGCTTTCCTGGCAGATGTTATAATCGCGAGGTGTTTTTACGGAAATATGTAAAATCCTGAGGAGACTTGACAGGCAGGATTCCAAAAGGATGTTTCCTCTTGTGGGAGAATTGGAAGGAAATGACAACAGTTTCCTTCTCTGAAGGTCATGAATCTTTGGAACTCTCTTCCTCCGAAAGCAGTGGAGATCAGGTCATTGAATGTTTTTAAGGCATTGGTAGATAGATTCTTGTCTGACAAATGAGTCAAAGATAATTTGGAGTAGAAGGAATGTAGTATTCAATTCACAATCACATCAGCCATGATCATATTGAATGGTGGAGAAGGTTAGAGGGGCCACATAGTCTACTTCTGGTCCTATTTCACATGTTTATACATGTGTTCATAAAACTCCTTCATCTTCTGCCAGTCCTCATTGTCTCAGATATTTACTCCAATCTCCAAAATACATGAATGGACTTTCAGGACAAGGAATATCCCTTGAAGAGGTGGTTATTCATCCCTCTATGGGACCCCAGATAGAAGCACACAGCAATACAGCCAATGCCACATGTTGTAGTGACATTTCTATGAAAGGCTTTGGCACAGTCAGCAGATATCTCCCTGAAGACAACCAACAGCTTCAGTGATAGTTGTCCTGGAGAGTTAAAAACACAGTTCATCTCCCCTCAATTCTCAACCCTACAAGATACAAGCGGATAGGAAAGCAGTCTATACATCAAATAAGGCTCACCCTTGGTGAAAGATCTTAACTTTAACTAATTTCCAACCACTAACACTGCTATGCTATCAGGCCCCCAGTTGGAGTTGAATCTTCACCATGGGTAATGAAAGTGTTTGTTGGAGGTGGGGGGGGCGGTGGTGTAGGAGAGTCAGGGTTTCATAGTTAACTCATCTTTAACTTCCGTTCTATCTCAAAACTCAGGATGAGAGTGAGGAGAAAGCTGAAAAGAGCACAAAGTTGGTACATCCTGTCATTCTGGACAATCTTTGCAGCACTGGTTGCGTTGCCTCCAACCCCTTATGAACAAAGTGCAGGAGTAGGCCATTTAGCCTTTGAGCTTGCTCCACTATTTAATATTATCATGGTTGATCTGGTTATAATCTCAAATCTCCATCCTCCCACTCCTGAATGCCTATCATCCCATTATTTACCAAGAATCTATCTATCTCTGCCTTAAAAAATATTCAAGGACTCTGCTTCCACAACATTTCAGGAACAGAATTCCAAATACTCACAACCCCCCCCAGGAGAAAAAAAATATAGGTTTCTCTCCATTTTAAATAGGCAACCCCTGATTTTAAACAGCGAGCCTTGGCTCTGGATTCTCCCACAAGATGAAACCATCCTCTCCACATCCACCCTATTAAGACCCATCAGGATCTTATATGATTCAATCAAGTTGCCTCATACTCATCTAAATTCCAATAGATTTAAGCCTTTCTTGTCCAGCCCTTCCTCATAAGACAAGTGACCTATTTCAAAGAATAGTCTGGTAAATCGTCTCCAAATCTTTTCCAATGCATTTGCATCCTTCCTTTAATAAGGAAACTAATATTGTAGATGATACTCCAGATGTGGTTTCACCAGTGTTCTTTCTTTTCTTGTACACTTGCAATAAATTATAGCATTCTATTAGCTTTCCTAATTACTTGTGTACCTGCGTACCAGCCTTTTGCGATTCATGCACTCAGACTTCGAGGTTCTTCTCAACCTTTCATTATTTATATGTTTCTTCTTTATTCTGCCAAAATTGACAATACCAGATTTTCCCACATTACAATCAATTTGTTCGATCTTTGGTCATTCACTTAACCCATCTAAAATTATGCTGTAACCTCGTAATGTCTTCTTCACAATTTACTCTCCCACCATGATGGGTCACCCCATCTCCTCCAGGAGGTTCAGTGACTTCCCTGCCCCACTCACTCCCGCTACCCACATTCCCCAGTCTCCTACAACCATGTCTAGCAAGGGAGAACATAGAATATAGAACATTAAAGCACAGAACAGGCCCTTCGGCCTTCGATGTTGTGCCGACCAATTAGGAAAAAGCAATGACCCTCTAACCTAAACCATTCCCCTTTCGTCCATAAACTTATCTACTAACCTCTTAAACGCCACCAAACTTGGCACATCTACAACTGACACAGGCAGGGCATTCCATACCCTTACCATCCTCTGGGTAAAGAACCTACCTCTGATATCCGTCCTATAACTATCACCCCTTAAATTTAAAGCTGTGTCCCCTCGTGCTAGCTTTCTCCATCCTAGGAAAAAGGCTATCACTGTCCACCCTATCTAAACCTCTAATCATCTTATATGTTTCAATACGGTCTCCTCTTAGCCGCCTTCTTTCTAACGAAAACAACCTCAAATCCCTCAGCCTCTCTTCATAAGACCTGCCTTCCATACCAGGCAACATCCTGGTAAACCTCCTCTGTACCCTCTCCAAAGCCTCCACATCTTTCTTATAATGCGGGGCCCAGAACTGCACACAATACTCCAAGTGCGGCCGCACTAGAGTTTTGTACAGTTGCAACATGACGTTGCGGCTCCGAAATTCAATCCCCCTACCAATAAAAGCTAAGACTCCATATGCCTTCTTAACAACCTTATCGACTTGATTGCCAACTTTCAGGGATCTATACACATATACACCAAGATCCCTCTGTTCATCAACACTATTAAGAGTCCTACCATTAGCCCTATACTCTACACATTTGTTATTCCTGCCCAAGTGAATTACCTCACACTTTTCCACATTAAACTCCATTTGCCACCTCTCGGCCCAGCTCTGCAACTTGTCCAAGTATCTCTGCAAACTATAACACCCCTCTTCACTATCTACCACTCCACCGACTTTAGTGTCATCTGCCAATTTACTAATCCATCCTTCAATACCCTCATCCAGATCATTTATAAAAATTACAAACAGCAGGGGCCCCAAAACAGATCTCTGAGATACACCACTTGTAACCGAACTCCACGATGAATATCTTCCATCGACCACCACCCTCTGTCTTCTATCTGCTAGCCAATTCGTCATCCAATTCGCTAAATCACCCTCAATCTCATACATCTGCATTTTCCGCAGAAGCCTTCCATGGGCCACCTTATCAAACGCCTTACTAAAGTCCATATATACCACATCAACTGCCTTACCCCCATCCATCTCTTTGGTCACTTTTTCAAAAAACTCAATAAGGTTAGTAAGGCACGACCTGCCCTTCACAAAACCATGCTGACTATCCCCAATCAATTCATTTCTCTCTAAATAACTATAAATCCTATCCCTAATAATTCTCTCCAATATTTTGCCCACAACAGAAGTAAGGATCACCTGCCTATAATTCCCCGGAAAGTCTCTCTTCCCCTTCTTGAACAATGGGACCAACATTCGCTATCATCCAGTCTTCCGGCACTATACCCGTAACCAACGACGACCTGAAGATCAGAGCCAGAGGCTCTGCAATCGCCTCTCTCACCTCCCAGAGAATCCTAGGGTAAATACCGTCCGGCCCAGGGGACTTATCTAACTTCAAACCCTCAAGAATATCTAGCACATCCTCCTTATCTACTTCAATACTTTCCAGTTTACAACCCTGTATCCCAGTGTTCTCCACAACTACATTTACATCTCACTGCGTGAATACCGAAGAGAAATATTTGTTCAGTGCCTCTCCAATCTCTTCAGGCTCCACGCACAACTTCCCACTGCTGTCTCTGACTGGCCCTAATCTTGCCCTAACCAATCTTCTATTCTGAACATATCTAAAGAAAGCTTTAGGATTCTCCTTGATCCTATCAGCCAAAGTCTTCTTGTGTCCCCTTTTAGCTCTCCTCAACTCACTCTTTAGCTCCCTCCTGGCTAATCTATAGCTATCCATTGCACTAAATGAGCCTTCAAGCCTCATCCTGACATAAGCCTCCTTTTTCCTTTTAACCAGCGAATTAACTTTTTTAGTACACCATGGTTCCCTTACTTGACCATTTCCTCCTTGCCTGACAGGGACATACTTATCAAGGACTCGCAGTAGCTGCTCTTTGAATAAGCTCCACATTTCAGATGTTCCCAGTCCCTGTAGTTTCCTAGTCCAACCTATGCACCCTAATTCCCTCCTTATGGCTTCATAATTACCATTCCCCCAGCTATAACTACTGCTCCCAGCTTCATGCCTATCCCTATCCATCACTAAGGTGAATGTAACCGAATTGTGGTCACTATCACCAAAATGTTCACCAACTTCCAAGTCTAACACCTGGTCTGGCTCATTGCCCAGCACCAAATCCAATGAAGCCTCACCTCTAGTTGGCCTATCTACATACTGAGTCAAAAAACCTTCCTGCACACTTTGTACAAAAACTGACCCCTCTAACGAGCTAGAGCAATAGCTATTCCAATCAATATTAGTAAAGTTAAAGTCCCCCATAACAATTACCCTATTACTTTCACTCCTGTCCAGGATTGACTTTGCAATCCTTTCCTCTACCTCTCTAGAACTTTTAGGAGGTCTATAAAAGACTCCCAACAGGGTGACCTCTCCTCTCCTGTTTCTATTCTCAGCCCATACTACCTCAACAGACAAGTCCTCATCAAAGTTCCTTTCTGTCACTGTGATACAGTCTTTGACTAATAATGCCACTCCTGCCCCCCTTCTACCTCCTTCTCTACTCCGACTGAAGCATTTGAACCCCGGAACCTGCAACAACCATTCCTGTCCCTGCTCTATCCATGTCTCTGAAATGGCCACAACATTGAAGGCAGAATGCTAGTGATCGTGTGGCAATGTACTTGGTGAAATGTTGAATTGTGTGAGGCAGGGGATGGTGCTGTGATAGATATGTGAAAAAGAGGCAGAAAATGTGAATGTTAGCTGAGTCCTGAATTCCAAGGATGGTGGATGACTAATGGAGTATATAAAGCTGAAGGAGAGGTTGCTGGTCTGTTGGGCATGTTGCGTACTGTTAGAATGCATTCACTCGCCTTTGATCATTTGAGTGAGATCATAGTTTTTATTCCTGCTTTGCTATCATGTCTGTGGCACTAGTCTCTGGGAATTCACTTCCCAAGCAATATACTCTCTTTCTCTCCTCAGGGTGAGCTTTTTTTTCCCACTGGTAAGTGGTGTGAATGCCATCTGCGTGCTATTAATGCTCATCAAAAAAGCTGCATGCTGATGTCCCATCAGGCTATTCAACCTTGCGTCATGCCATTGTGAAATTATGTCGGTCTAAAACCCAGTTCCTAATGAATGACATGCATAAGGCAGTCCTCAGTTCACAGGGGAATTTAGGGTGAGTACAACACAGCTTTTAATGATGCACCTTTCACTAATTTGCTGAGGCAAACTGTTTCCTGCCCTCCATCTCCATGCTGAGCTGGTCTTCATGGACAGCACTGTGCTGCTGGACCAAGTAGTCTCCTTTGTCATAATCTTGGTTCAGTATTGTGTCTGGAGTTGAGGAAAACAGGGTTTCTTTTTCTCATTTGGTGCCACACACTAGTGTTTTCTAGATGGCACTGTGCTGTGGATCTCATGCAACCACTGCAACGAAGATCCCAAGTTCAACAAGAGATGGAGTGCGAGGTAAGGTCAAGAGGCAGGGTGGGATGGGGCTGTGCACTGATTAAGGGAGTGGCCTACCTAAGAAAAGGGAATGCAATGTGGAAGGAGGGCTGTGCAAAGTGGGAGGTGGGAGGTGAAAGACGAGGGCAGATAGGTAGGGAGATAGATGATAAAGAAGAACAATGAAAGACAGAAAAACCCTGACACGGCTGCATGAGAAGTTCACAAACAAGGGGTCAAAGGGATATCATATTGTTTACTGGAGGGGATGAACGAAGAATTTGGTGGGTAAAGGTCCAAGTGCATGGGCGCCTCACAAGTGATGAGTTTGCGAGGGTGGGGTTGGGGGAAAGTGGTGGTTAGTTGAATCAATGAATAAATTTCCTCAGAGTACTAATTTTTCTGAAATCCTGCATGTTCTGATGAAGACAGATGGGTTAAAGAGTATCAGTACATTAGTATGACTAGTACTTAAATATGATGCGGCACCTTCGAGCCTACCAGATGAATCAGCAGCTGCCCAACCAGGAAATGCAGAGCAGACTCAACTGTGCATAATGGGTGAGGTTCTGAGCACTAAAGCTGGCATGGGATCCTGCTATTCTGGTTAGCGAGACAGACTTGCTTGGAGCCAGCCACCACTGTAAAATGGGAGGATTCTGCCATTGATTGAGGAATAACTTGGTCTGGACACTGAAAGATCGGTCTTTTTGCTTTTGTTCAAGAAATTGGGATTATTCTCTTGAGAGCAAAAGAAAAATCCTTTTCGGCCCATAACCCTCCAAGGTATCTGTGTTCCTCTATTTCTGGCCTTTTGTGCATTCCCAATTATATTTACTCCACTATTGGTGAGTTGACCTTCGACTGCTTACGCCTTAATCTCTAGAGTTATCTTCCTATTTCTCTCTGCACCTCTCCATATCACTTTCTTTCATTGAGAGTTTCCTTTAGCCTCTTTGACCAAACTTTTAGTTATCTGACTGCTTTCCTTTGTGATTCAATATCATACTTTGTTTTTAATTCTCTTGTGAAGCTCCTTGGGAAAGTTTAATTGCATTAAAATTGCTAGATAAATATAAGTTAGTGTTTTTGTTGTAACCTTCAAAAAGGAATTGAATCCTCATTTGATTGAAATTGAAAAAAAAAAGCAGGATTTTGAAAGTAAATTTTTAAAGTTTATTTATTAATCACAAGTAGTCTTATATTAACACTGCAGTATACAAACGAATGGTTTGGTTGGACTAATGAGCGACACATGCTTGAAGGGCTGAAGGGCCAGTTTACTGTGCTGTACTATTATTTGATCTTTGACGTTACTTTGAACTACGGACTATGGGGAATGAACAGGCAAGTTTCATGAATTCAGAGCTTTTCTAAAAAGTGACATAGATCGAATGGGCCAAATGGCCTTCCTCTCTACAGAAAGATTCTATGAAATCCTGATGTTGAAGATTTGCAACTTCATACTTTTTGCTTGATTAACAATTATACTAAAATGAAAGGTTTCAAAGGCGGCAACCGAAATTTCACCGTAATCAAATAACTTGTTTTCATCATTTTATTATTCCACTCTATTATACTATAATTGAAATTATGTGTAATTTTCACCTTTTCTGTCAAGAATTCAAAGCTTATTTTCATTGTTTAAAATCAAAATTTATTGGTTAATTATCAAAATATGTTAAATTACTACCACACTGGCAGAAGCTCAGACATCAATTTATTGCATTTTATTGTTGGTTAATTAGTCAGTAACTTTTAGCAATTTGACAAATCAGTTGCTTCACTGTCATGTATTAGAAAATATATGGGTCAGTTCTTTCCAATTATCTCTGAATAATGCCTGTGTTGCTGATGAACAAATACGTAAACTATTCTTTCACTTGTTCTTGACAAGGGTATCTGAAGGCTGCAGTTAAGATCTTTGGAAGATTAAATTATAGGTTGAATAAAAGTTATTATTTAAAAACAACATAAAGAAAGATGGTGGTCTTCAGTTGTGTGGACAGACCAGAGAAGCTGGGATTATTTTTCCAGAGCTCAGAAGGTTAAAGGCAGGAAGGTTGAAGGGCAAAGAAGGTTAAAAGATGATTTATTAAAGCTGTTTAAAATTATGGCTAAATAATAGCAATGTTTTCTACAATAAACCCTTGAAGGAATTCAGAATGCAGATTAAGAATAATTAGTCAAAGAACCACATGAGAAGTAATGATTTTTTTTTTATTATGCAGCAAGCTATGATTTGGAACGCATTGCCTGAATGGGTGATGGCCATAGTTCCGAGTTTGCACATCTATGGAGAGAGAACAGGGGAGTAGAACTAATTGAATAGTTCTTCCAAACATGAAGGATTATATTGTCTCCTTCCATACTATAAGGTTTTCTGATCTGTTAGTTCATGCTAATGAGACACAAATTAAAGTGAAGTTACTCTATTGAGCATTCCAGGCAGAATAGTAAAAATACTTAAGGCAATTTGACCTGGAAAGTTACTCAATTTGTAAAAGCAAGTTCACCAATATGTTTTTTGTAGATAAATTATTTCTTCTAAAGTTATTGATGACCATGGACCTATTTGCTAAGATAGGTTCCATTGTCTGAAGTGATATGCGTAATAGTGTAAAATGTTTGGACAGGAGTTAATTAAATTAGTTCTATGTGAACTCATTTTCTGGAGACCTGCACTATTTCATGTAGGGATAGTGCAAACAAACAAGAAAATTATGGAGGAAGTGACTTACATTATTAGTTGTGCAACTCCATATTTCTGCAAGACTTTTATGTCTTTCCATGATTACCCTCACTGACAAGAGTTAGAAGTTAATTATCATAGCTCTCCCATCATTAAAATCAATAAGTCATAATTTCTCTCCATTTAAACCATTTTTTCAGTCCATTGGTGCTTAGTAAACAATAATAATATCTGGCTGCAATTGATGTATTGCTCCAAGATCTGGTTTAAATTCCAAGTTCTAAAGAATGTACCACTGTTACGAAATATAAACAACTGCACCTGGGATTTTCAATTTTAATACTGCCATATTTAACTTATCAGAAAGATTTCAGAATTTATATGACCTTTCTTTCTTTTACATAGTGCTCAATCTCACTAAACCCACTTACGTAACTAGTTTTTCACTGTTATTTCAATTAGTTAGGAATAAATCGATGTGCATATATATCAAAATATTACAGAATTAAAAGAAAAGGAAATGTCATGACGTATGTTTTTGTGGTTCATGGAAGTTTGTAATCTTAAGTTTCATTGATAATTAAATTGTTACAGGGCGGGATTTTCCCACCACATTCGTCCCAAGACCAGAAGATCCCACTTGACGTTAATGGACCATTGCATGGTCCTTTCCTGCCCACTACGATTCCCAGGAACAGGAAAATTTTGCCCAGAATTTTTCAAATGAATCTTGCTTGATTCATTTGAGGCCTTGTATACCACAAAATAAAAGTGAAAGTTTAAACAAAAACAAAACTAAGATGAATTGGCATGTGTTGTGTTGTAGCTTCAGCATTTGTACACTGGTGATGCCAATCAAGCAAATTTAACAATTCACTTAATAATAAGGTTTAGCTATGAACTCAGACCAATAAAGCATTAGCACAACACAGGATCCTGTTTTGCAACTGAACTGACTTGTTGACTTTGCTTAATTGCTTTACTGAAGTAATTACAGTAATTATTTTTTTCTATGATCTCTTTTGTCAATGTCTCAATTCTTATTTAGAATAAATTGAGGGGTGTGAACATTTTGATGCCTCTGGTGTTTTGGGGGTAATTCATGGGAAATGGGCATTGCTGGCTCGGCCAACATGTATTGCTCATCCCTTTTTCCTGAGAGAAGATGGTGAGGAGCTGCTTTCTTGGATTCCCATAGTAATTTTGTGGCAGTAAGACACAACTGTTGGCCAGCTAGGCCATTTCAGAGACAATTAAAAATCAACCATATTGCTATGGGTCTGAAGTCACATGTAGGCTAGAACAGATAAGATTGGCCTTCCTTTTCTGCTAGCCTGCCTCTAGAAAGTTGAGTAGAGATGGGACAGCATTGAGAGTCATTGCTGAAAGGCCACTAATTTTGCAGTTCTCACAGCTTCATGGGGCTGGAGAAAGTCAAACCTTGCTCTCTGATTTTGCAATGACTCCGAGTTTTATAGTCACCTATAATTTCAACAAAAATGTCGGCTCCGCAGAGTATTATATCCTTGCTCCTGTTTTAGAATGCAAATTGACATACCTCTGGTGATTACTGCAATCCTTAACATCAAATATGAATATTCAAATTTATTTCAAACATTAATCAATGTTTTGTAATTGCTGTTTTTTATGTTGCCATGCATCTGCTGCTCCTTTCATTCCACAGGTTTGGAAGGTGCTTTTAGAACATAGAACATAGAACACTACAGCTTAAACAGGCCCTTCGGCCCACAAGTTGTGCCGAACACATCAAAACCTACCCAGCCACAGACCTATCTCACCAGTGCCTCACCAATCTCTATCTATAACCCCCAATCCCATTGGATCCCATATACTCATCCAGAAGTCTTTTAAAAGACCCCAGCGAGTTCGCCTCGACCACCACCGATGGCAGCCGATTCCATTCACTCACCACCCTCTGAGTGAAAAACTTTCCCCTAGCATCCCCTCTGTACTTGAAAGAACCTTGGTGAGCTGGTTTTGAAGGAACCTTGGTGAGCTGCTGCAGCATACTTTGTATATTGTGCACTCTCTTGCCACAATGCGTTGGTGGTGGAGGGAGTGAGTGAATGTTTGAAGTGTTGGTTGGGATTCAGTCAAACAGGCTGATTTGTCCTGGAAAGTGTTGACATTCGTGAATATTTTGTTAGAGTTGCACTCATACAGGTCAGTGGTGGGTATTCCTAGCATGTGTCTTGTAGATGGGAGTCAGAAGGTGAGTTAATCACGGCAGAATTCCTGATTTCTGACCTGCTCTTGCATCTACTCTATTTATATAGCTGATTCAGTTAAGTTTCTGGTTAATGCCATTCCTATAAAGTTAGGGATTCCACGATGGTAAACACACAGAACATCAAAGGGAGATGGTTAGATTCTGTTCCCTTGGAGATGGTTGTTGCCTTGCATGAATGTAGCATGCATTTTACTTAGCTCAAGACTTAAAGTTAACCAGATCATTCTGCATATAGGCAGAGACTGCTTCGACACCTGAAAATTTGTGAATGCCAGAATGCATTAGTGATTAGTTCTATTTCTGACCTCATGGTTTTTATTTCATAGAGAAATAGAAACATAGAAGATAGGAGCAGGGTGAGTCCATTTAGCACTTCAAGCCCGCTCCGCCATTCATTACAATCATAGCTGATCGTCCAACTCAATAGCCTAATCCTGCTTTCTCCCCATAACCTTTGATCCCATTCATCCCAAATGCTATACCTCGCCACTTTTTGAATACATTCAATGTTTTGACATCATCTACTTCCTGTGGTAATTAATTACACAGGTTTACCACTTTTTGGATGAAGAAATATCTCCTCATCTCTGTCCTGAATGGTCTACTCCAAATCCTCAGACAGTGACCCCAGGACTTGGGCTCCCCACTATCAGGAATATCCTTCCTGCATCTACACTGTCTAATCCTGTTGGAATTGTATAAGTCTCTGAGTTTCCTTCATTATTTGTTTGAATTCCAGCAAAATCCTAACCTAATCAATCACTCCTCATACGTCACTCCCGCCATCCCTGGAATCAGCCTGGTAAACCTTTGCTGTGCTCCCTCAAGAGCAAGAGCAAGAGCATTCTTCCTCACAAAAGGAGACCAAAACTACACACAATATTCTAAGTGTCCTCACCATGGCCCTGCAGCAACACATCCTTGCTCCTGTACTCAAAACCTCCCGCAATGAAGACCAATATACCCTTTGCCTTCTTTACCACTTGCTGCACTTGCATGCTGACATTCAGCAACTGGTGCATAAGGACACCTAGGTCCCACTGCACACTCTCCATTCCTAATTTACAGGCATTTGACCTTTTTTTTTGGCTTCCAAAGTGAATAGCCTCACATTTACCCAAATTACCCACTCACCCAATCTATCCAGATCATGCTGAAGGATCTC
This sequence comes from Sphyrna mokarran, assembly GCA_024679065.1. NCBI lineage: Eukaryota > Metazoa > Chordata > Chondrichthyes > Carcharhiniformes > Carcharhinidae > Sphyrna > Sphyrna mokarran. Next base: position 34,778,189 of record JAGIQG010000010.1, on the reverse strand, counting down.
TGCATCCTCGTCACAACTCCCCTCCACCCAACTTCGTATCATCTGCGAACTTTGAGATGTTACATTTAGTTCCCTCATCCAAATCATTAATATATGTTATGAAAAGTTGGGCTAACAGCACTGATCCCTATGGCATTCCACTAATTATTCCACTAAATGCCAATTTGAAAAGCATTGACTAATTCATACTCTTTGTTTCCTCTCTGCCAACCAGTTTTCTATCCATTTCAATATACTTCCTCCAATCCCATGTGCTTTAATCTTGCATGATCCCGTATGTAGGACTTTGTCAAACACTTTCTGAAAGTTCAAATATACCACATCGACTGACTCCCCCTTATTAACTCTACTAGTTATATCTTCAAAGAATTCCTGAATTAAGTTTTTGAAGTAAACAAAATAGTTGGACTCAGATTCACTCAGGATTGGTTAACATGTGTTCACACATTCTCAATTTAATTCAAACTATAAATTGGAAGATTGCTTTGTTCAGTTTTGTTGCTGGTATTATGGCTGCCCTGTTTACTGATATAACAATGATGAATATAGATGAAAAACACTTCATTTCTTGTGAAGCTCTTTGGGACATCCTAATTGTATAAAAGGGAATATATAACTCAATGTTTCCCTTTACTTTTTTTAAAGCTTGCAAAGACACAAGACCACTTCATAAAAATACTCAGTGAGAACATAGGTAAAGTAGTGGTCTGAGTATAATAGTTAAAAACTCAAAATCACCTGGTGGGTTAGAAAACTGAAATAACCACAACAACAAAAAACACAATACTGACCCCCAGTTTGGGTTATTATTTTAAACAACTGCATGAAAATGAGTCCTAGTGTTGCCTCCTCCTGGTCTCTCCAGTTTTCTTTTTCTTCATTCTTTTATGTTCTCCTCATTTTCCTATGTTGTTTTAATTCTCCTGCTCTGCTTTCTTTGCTATATTTGTTTCTGTGGGCTAAACTTTAAGAGACCTACAAGAGTGGACTCAGAAACATAGGACAGTAGACAAAGATTGGAGTGCCCATTGTCTTCTCACTGCTTGGCATTCTGTCAGGTATATGTGGTTGATGTGGTATATATGGACTTTAGTAAGGCGTTTGATAAGGTGGCCCATGGAAGGCTTCTGCAGAAAATGCAGATGTATGGGATAGAACGTGATTTAGCTAATTGGGTTAGGAATTGGCTAGCAGATAGAAGACAGAGGGTGGTGGTTGATGGGAGATATTCGTCGTGGAGTTCGGTGACAAGTGGTGTACCTCAGGGGTCTGTTTTGGGGCCCCTGCTGTTTGTAATTTTTATAAATGATCTGGATGAGGGTATTGAAGGATGGATTAGTAAATTTGCAGATGACACTAAAGTCGGTGGAGTGGTAGATAGTGAAGAGGGGTGTTATAGTTTGCAGAGGGACTTGGACAAGTTGCAGGGCTGGGCCGAGAGGTGGCAAATGGAGTTTAATGTGGAAAAGTGTGAGGTAATGCACTATGGCAGAAATAATAAATGTGTAGAGTATAGGGCAAATGGTAGGATTCTTAGTAGTCTAGATGAACAGAGGGATCTTGGTGTGTATGTGCATAGATCCCTGAAAGTAGGCAGTCAGGTCGAGAAGGTTGTTAAGAAGGCATATGGAGTCTTGGCTTTTATTGGTAGAGGGATTGAATTTCGGAGCCGCAACGTCATGTTGCAACTGTACAAAACTCTAGTGCGGCCGCACTTGGAGTATTGTGTGCAGTTCTGGTCCCCACATTATAAGAAAGATGTGGAGGCATTGGAGAGGGTACAGAGGAGGTTTACCAGGATGTTGCCTGGTATGGAGGGCAGGTCCTATGAAGAGAGGTTGAAGGATTTGAGGTTGTTTTCGTTAGAAAGGAGGCGGCTAAGAGGGGATCTTATTGAAGCATATAAGATGATTAGAGGTTTAGATAGGGTGGACAGTGATAGCCTTTTTCCTAGGATGGAGAAAGCTAGCACGAGGGGACACAGCTTTAAATTAAGGGGTGATAGTTATAGGACGGATATCAGAGGTAGGTTCTTTACCCAAAGGGTGGTTCGGGAGTGGAATGCCCTGCCTGCAGCAGTTGTAGATGCGCCAAGTTTGGTGGCGTTTAAGAGGTTAGTTGATAAGTATATGGAAGAGAAGGGAATGGTTTAGTTTGGAGGGGCATTGCTTTTTATATTGGTCGGCGCAACATCGAAGGCCAAGGGGCCTGTTCTGTGCTGTAATGTTCTATGTTCTATGTTCTATAGGGAAGTTGCAGGTGGCCCTCCTTCCCAGAGACTAATTGTACCACTTCTATGGCCAATTAAGAACCTGTTCCTGCCACTGCTGTAATTGACTCGAACTAAGGGTTAGCATTGTGTTTTTTGTTGTTGTGGTTGTTTCAATTTTCTAACCCACCAGGTGACATTGACAGCAGAAGGTGAGGCCTCCTGCATGGGGAGAATGCCTACTGAATTCTGCCAGCTTTCCTATGGCTTCTATTAGCTATTCTGTGTCCCATGGAGAGTCTCTCTTAGGGTTAGCGGCCAAGCTCAGACATTATTGCATCTCCCTTAACACCCAACTTCAACAAACGCCTCTTGCTACCTCACTGGGAGATGGATTTAGCAACCCAGGTATCCTCTGACCTCACTTAACTTGCTGCAACATATGTGCCCATCACTCTGTCTCTTGAACTGTATGATGTCCCAAAAATGGCCACCAGGCCTGGTGGCTTTTCTGGGATAGAAGAACAGCCAATCCTCTGATTGGTTGATTGTTTGTGGTGGTGTATTCTTGTCCCTTAAGGGGAAGAAGGCCTTGTAGGCAACTCATTAACCATAAGTCTGGCATGATATCCAAATGTCTGAGGCAGGGATGTCCCCAGCTTTCTGTCCCATTGTCAGGGCATCTGCCACACCATCAAAATCCAGTCTTGTATGTAAGCAGCCAAATGATTTTAGTAAGAACAGTTAATATGGAACTGAAAGTTATCAATCTTGGAAATCAATATTTCATGCGAGAGTTCACTAGAAACTAAAACAAAGCAACCACATATACAAAATAGGTAGTACGAACAAGACAGGCAGGTGCCATAAATCAAAGGCTTGTGATCATCTTTCCTACATACAATACATTGTGTATCACTTAGTGGAATAGAAAATGATATTTAATGTTTAAATATTTCTTTATGAATGCCAATAATGTGATTTAATAGTTGACAGACAATTTTGCAAGAATTTATTATATGGCCCATTATTTCTCAAACATTCTCATGGAAATGACATTCTGAATAATTTATATTGGATTATGATTTTTCTTGTGTGTGCCAGCTTCTTGGCTGGTTACCAGTGTTCTATATTTCTTCCATTTTAGTTATTTGGGGCATTGCAGTCTTTGCCCTTGCCCAGTGAAAATTATCCCCTTGTAATACAATTCCATGCCTGCTATGCAGATACATGGATTTGGGCCTGTGTCTGTGGGAGTTTGCGCATTCTCCCCGTGCTTGCGTGGATTTTCTGTGGGCACTCCGGTTTCCTCCCATATCCCAAAGATGTGCTGTTAGGCTAATTGGCAAAACAAATTCTCCCTAAATTTTCTCAAATTTGGTTTTTAATCCATTGATCTATAAACATAGGCAGGGATCACGGATAGAGGTGGGAACATTGGGGTGGCGGCGCAGACTCGTTGGGCCAAAGGGCCTGTTTCCTGTGCTGTTTTGTTTTTTGTTCTTTGTTTGTTCTTTGAAAAGAAGAAAACCGATGAGTTTTGTGCACTTAGTCTTACGTTATAATCATCCATTTTCCAAACATTGTCCTTGTTTCTCAAGTTCTAATTGAATTATTCATACTTGGTGGTGGGATTCCAAGAACACTTTTGATCTAATTAGGACCTGCAAACTTCTCAAATGAATCTATAAATATTCCTCCCCAATTAGTCAGCTTTTTAAGCAAAGACATGCTAACGTAACACTTTACACTCACCAGATGAAGGGGCAACACTCCGGAAGCTCATGATTCCAAATAAACCTGCTTTTGTGAGACTACTATGTAATATTTCATGTAATATTTCTAATGATGGGGAAATCTCATCTATTTGCATTTAAGCCTTCTCTATCTTTCATACCATCATCAGTGGATTGGTCATTTGATACACACTTGAAATAGTTGAAAAAACTGTCAGGCGTTGCCCAAGTATTTTCACATGGACATTTTTGTGGCATTGAATTGAGTGTCATTTGTCAGATAAAGGTAACATAGAAACATAGAAACCAGGAGCAAGAGTGGGCCATTTGGCCCTTCAAGCCTGCACCATCATTCAATTTGATCATTGTTAACCCTCTATCTCAAGTCATATTCACACACTGTCCCACACCTCTTGACATTTTTAGTGTCTATAAGTTTATCTATTTCCTTCTTAAATATATTCAGTGACAAAGTGAATGAGCTGATGGTGCAAATTGGCGCAAATGGATATGATCTAATGGCCATTACGGAAACGTGGTTGTGGGGGGACAGGAACTGGGAGCTAAATGTCCAGGGCTATCAGGTGTTTAGGAAGAATAGGAAGGAGGAAAAAGGAGGTGGGTGGCTCTGTTGATTAAGGATAGTATCAGGGTGGTAGTAAAAGAGGATAAAGGCCCCAAAGAGCAAAATGTGGAATTGCTATGGGTGGTGATGAAGAATAGTAAGAGGAGGAAGATGCTGGTGGGTGTGGTTTATAGGCCCCCAAATAACAACTTTGAGGTGGGGCGGGCTATAAACAAACAAATAAGAGATACATGCAGAAACAGAACAATACTAACAGGTGTTAGTATTGGGAGATTTCAATCTGCATATTGACTGGGCGACGCAAGTCGGACACGGTGGGCTGGAGGAAGAGTTTTTGGAATGCTGTCAGAATGGGTTCCTTGAACAGTATGTTACGGAACCGACGAGAGACTGTGCTATCTTGGATCTGGTACTATGTAATGAGGCAGGTAGAATTAGGGATATTCATGTGAGGGATCCTCTAGGGACAAGTGATTATAGTATGGTATAATTTATGATGGAGATGGAGGATGAGGTAGTAGCGTCCCGGACCTGTGTACTATGTTTGAACAGAGGGGACTATGATAGGATGAGAGAGGAATTGGTGACTGGATTGGAGGAGTGCGCTGGTTGGTAGGACGGCTGAGGGACAGTGGGGGATTTTTAAAGGGATCTTTTTGGTACTCAGCAAAAATATATTCCAAAGGTGAAGAAAGACTGTAGAAGAAGGGAAAATCAGCCGTGGTTCTCCAGGGAAATTAAGAAGAGTATTAAATCAAAAACTGAGGCGTCAGAATGGATAAAAATAGTGGGTGATTGGAGGATTGGGAAAGTTTCAAACAACAGCAAAGAATGACCAAAAAGGTGATTAAAAAAGGAAAGATAGAATATGAGGCTAAACTAGCTCGAAATATTAAAAAGTACAGTAAAAGTTTTTTTAAATATATAAAGAATAGAAGGATGACCAGAATTAATGTTGGACCCTTGGAGGATGAGAGGGGTGGTTTAATGATGGGTGATAAGGATATGGCAGAGACCTTGAATAAGTTTTTTGTGTCGGTCTTTATGGAGGAGGACATAAATAGCCTGCCCAAAATTAAGGATAGAAGGGTGGTAGGAGATATGGTCCTCGAGGATATTACAGTCAGTAGAGAGGTGGTGCTTGATTGGCTAACGGGGCTGAGGGCAGATAAGTCCCCAGGACTGGATGAGATGCATCCCAGGGATCTCAAGGAAACGGCAGAGGTGATAGTGGATGCCCTAGTAATTATCTTTCAGAATTCGCTGGACTCTGGGAAAGTGCCAGAAGATTGGAAAACGGCTAATGTTTACCCTGCTGTTTAAGAAAGGTAGCAGACAGAAGGCAGGGAATTATAGGACGGTTAGTTTAACGTCGTAGTCGGAAAAATGCTTGCATCTGTCGTCAAAGCAGAAATAGTGAGGCACCTGGATACGAACAGTTTGATCAGGCAGACGCAGCATGGATTCGTTAAGGGAAAGTCGTGCTTGATGAATTTATTGGAATTCTATGAGGAAGTGACTAGTGCGCTAGATAGAGGGGAACTGGTGGATGTGGTGTTTTTGGATTTTCAAAAGGCTTTTGATAAGGTGCCTCATAAAAGATTGCAGCAGAAAATTAGGGTGCAGGGGGTTGGAGGTAGAGTATTAGACTGGATAGAGGATTAGTTGTTTAATAGGAAACAGACACAGGCCCAAATCCATGTATCAGCATAGCAGGCATGGAATTGTATTACGAGGGGATAATTTTCACTGGGCAAGGGCAAAGACTGCTATGCCCCAAATAACTAAAATGGAAGAAATATAGAACGATGGTAACCAGCCAAGAAGCTGGCACACACAAGAAAAATCATAATCCAATATAAATTATTCAGAATGTCATTTCCATGAGAATGTTTGAGAAATAATGGGCCGTATAATAAATTCTTGCAAAATTGTCTGTCAACTATTAAATCACATTATTGGCATTCATAAAGAAATATTTAAACATTAAATATCATTTTCTATTCCACTAAGTGATACACAATGTATTGTATGTAGGAAAGATGATCACAAGCCTTTGATTTATGGCACCTGCCTGTCTTGTTCGTAGGTATTAATGGGTGCTATTCTGATTGGCAGCTGGTGACTAGTGGAGTGCCCCAGAGATCGATGATGGGGCCTCAACTATTTACCATTTACATAGATGATCTGGAGAAAGGGACTGAGTGCAGGGTGACGAAATTTGCGATGACATGAAGATGAGTGGAAAAGCAAATTGCGTGGAAAGTGTGGAAAGCCTGCAGAGGGATCTGGATAGGTTGAGTGAGTGGACGAGGACCTGGCAGATGGAGTATAATGTTAGCAAGTGTGAGGTTATCCACTTTGGTAGGAATAATGGTCGGAAAGATTACTGTTCAAATGGTGAAAAGTTGCAGCATGCGACAGTGCAGAGGGACCTGGGGGTCCTTGTGCACGAATCGCAAAAACACAGTATGCAGGCGTAGCAGGTGATTAAGAAGAAGAAGAAGCAGAATAGAATATCAAAGTAGGGAGGTACTTTTGCAGCTGTATAGAGTACTGGTGAAGCCACAGCTGGAGTACTGTGTGCAGTTTTTGCCGCATTCGAGGAAGGATATATTGCCTTTGGAGGGGGTGCAGAAAAGATTCACTAGGCTGATACCGGAAATGAGAGCGTTGGATTATGAGGAGAGACTAAATAGGCTAGGTTTGTACTCTTTGGGGTTTAGAAGGCTGAGAGGGGATCTTATAGAGATGTATAAGATAATGAAGGGGATGGTTAGGGTAGAGGTTGAGAGACTCTTCCCGCTTAGGAAAGATAGCAGGACTAGAGGGCACAGCCTCAAGATTGGGGGTAGGGAGGGGGTTCAGATCAGAGTTGAGGAGGAATTTCTTCACGCAAAGGATGATGAATCTTTGGAATTCTCTGCCTGACGAGGTGGTGGAGGCTTCCTCGCTGAATATGTTCAAGTCAAGAGTGGATAGGTTTTTGATTGATAAGGGAATTAAAGGTTATAGAGAGAAAGTGGGAAAGTGGTACTGAGCCACTACAGATCAGCCATGATCTTATTGAATGATGGGGCAGGCTTGAGGGGCTGGATGGCCTACTCCTGCTCCTATTTCTTATGTTCTTATATATGCTCTTATGATATTTTATAAATATCCTTCTGTTGGGAACTTCACAACCAACAAATATATTGTCAGGTAGCCGTTTAATGATCTACGTCTTAGATCGTGCATAAGCGCTGTTTACATCCTTTCATTCCAGGATTGCTTGTATCTGTAATGCTAACTGAAATTACATCCTTTACAACAGACGCTAGAAGTTTTCCAACTACTGAGAGAGAGTAATACTGGAAGTGTGTTTTTCTAGCTGGAGGTCGGTCACTAGTGGTGTGTCGCAGAGCTCGGACCTGGAACCTCTTCTATTTGTAATATATATAAATGACTTGGAAGAGGGAGTAAGTGGAGTGATCAGCAAGTTTGCAGATGATACAAAGATGGCTGGACTTGCGGATAATGAGGAGCATTGTCAGGCGATGCAGCAGGACATAGATAGGCTGGTAGCTTGGGCAGATAGATGGCAGATGGAATTCAATCCTGATAAATGTGAGGTGATGCATTTCGGGAGAAAGAATGTAGGGGAGAGGTATATGATGATAAAGGTAGACCTATTAAGAGTATAGAAACGCAGAGGGACCTGGGGGTACAGGCGCACAAATCTCTGAAGGTGGCAGAGCAAGTGGAGAAGGTTGTGAAGAAAGCATATGGTATGTTAGCCTTTATAGGAAGGGGTATAGAGTACAAGAGCTGGTCTTTATTATTGCAGTTGTATAAAACATTGGTTAGACCTCATTTGGAATACTGCGTCCAGTTCTGGTCGCCCTACTACCGGAAGGACGTGGAGACTCTGGAGAGAGTGCAGAGGAGGTTTACCAGAATGCTGCCTGGTATGGAAGGTCTGAGTTACGAGGAGAGATTAGGCAAATTGGGACTGTTTTCCTTAGAAAGACGTAGACTTAGAGGAGATCTGATAGAGGTGTACAAGATTTTGAAGGGGATAGAAAGAGTAAACAGGGTTAAGCTTTTTCCTAGGATGGACTCAAATAGCACGAGGGGTCATGGGCTTAGGGTGAGGGGGGTAAGGTATAATTTGGATGCTGGAGGGAGTTTTTTCACACAGAGGGTGGTGGGGGTATGGAATGCGCTGCCAAGTAAAGTGGTGGAGGCAGGTACTCTGGAGTTATTTAAGAGATACTTAGATGGGCACATGAACAGAATGGGAATGGAGGGGTATAGAAAACTGATTTAAAATAGGAATCATGAGCCTTGGGAGTCCCTGGGAAGTGTGTAAATAGACGATGATATTGATGTACTTGTTTTTATCCTACAGGTGCTTTGGTTCGCTTTGTTGTCTAACAAGGAGCATACACGCGATGGGTCATGAGAGGACTGCTCTTGGATTTTGAGAGTATCCTAGTGCTTCACGTCGTTAGTATACGCTTGACCTGAACCATTTGATGGGCAATATGACAGCTCAGTGACTATTGCTGTGCTGTGCAGATACATGGATTTGGGCCTGTGTCTGTGGGAGTTTGCGCATTCTCCCCGTGCTTGCGTGGGTTTTCTCCGGTTTCCTCCCACATCCCAAAGATGTGCTCTTAGGCTAATTGGCAAAACAATTTCTCCCTAAATTGTTTCAAATTTGGTTTTTAATCCATAGATCTATAAACATAGACAGGGATCACGGGGTGGCGGCGCGGGCTCGTTGGGCCGAAGGGCCTGTTTCCCGTGCTGTTTTGTTCTTTGTTGTACTGATGTTAGACTAGCCAGTCTGCAATTTGCTATTTTCTCTCTCGCTCCTTATTAAATAGTGGGCTACATTTGTCATCCACCAATCTGCCAGGACTGTTCCAGAATGTATAGAATTCTGGAAGATGATAACCATGCATCTATTATTTCCATGGCCTGAAATGTAGATTATCAGACCTTGGCTACATATTGGCTTTCAGTCCCATTAATTTTTCCAGAGCTTTCTTTTCTGTAATTCCCTTCAATTCCTCCTCACCACGCCCTTGCATTTCTGGAAAGTTATAAAGGAAACTGAAGAAACAAGACAGACAACTTCTCACAACTTTAAGAATTGGTTTATGATTTCTGCATGATCATTCATCTGGGAAGCTTCATTTAGCACTCTGCTAGCATAACTAATATTAAACATCTTCAGTTATTGGAAATCTCTAACTGGGGGCTAGTGGTATGGAGTGTAGTTTCTAATTATGAGACATAAAACATCATTTTAACAAATCTCTGAATTGTCTCCCAGAGGCATCCATTAGAAAGCAAGACTCAACTGTGTGAGACTTTCAATTAACACGCTATGACTGTTGAATGCACAGATAATTCAAGTTTAGACCTTTCTTTTGGGAGCTTCACAACCAACAACAGATTGCCAAGAAGCTGTTTAATGGTCTGTGTCTTGGATCATGCATAAGCGCTGTTTACATCCTTTCATTCCGGAATGCTTGTGCCTACGATGCTAACTGAAAGTTGTTTATTTAAAATTTATTTATTCGTCTCCCCCTACTCCCCTCACCGGCATTGCAACGCTCAATTTATTGTGAATTTATAAGCTGGTGAAGTGGTTCACTCTTGATTTGTCAGAAATGTTTTGCACTCTCTTTCTCAAGGTCAAAAACAGTTCTAGAAAATGACTATCTTAAGTAATCTTCCTTTAGCCATGTTTAACTTCCGAAGGGGAGATTTTAACCACATCCCAGCCAGATCAGAAACATAGGGGTAAAAACTGTACAAATATACTTATTGGTCCATCAGCGCTTACACCAAAATCTTTACAGCATGGATAATGTAAGCAGCAAGGGCCCAAGAAATCGTGGAAGTATTGGTGATTATCTTTCAAGATTCTATTGACTCTGGAACGGTTCCTACAGATTTAAGGGTAGGTTATGCAACCTCACTATTTAAAAAGGGAGACAAAGAGAAACAGGGAAATATAGACCAGTAAGCCTGACATCGATAGTGAGGAAAATTCTCGAATCCATTTTTAAAGATTTCATAGCAAAACACTTTTCAAAGTCAGTCGATGTGGTTTATTTGAATTTTCAGAAGGCTGTCAACAAAGTCCCACATAAGAGCCTTAGAGGTCATAGTCTTAGGATAAGGGGTAACCAAGCAAAGACTAATGCTCACTCAATACTGGAATTGAGACCTTTGAAAGAAATCTGCTATCCTCAGGATAGATTTAGAAGAATTTGAAGTCAAAGTAAATCGTAGACTTAGAAGAGATCTGATAGAGGTGTACAAGACTATGAGGGGTATAGATAGAGTAAACAGGGTTAAGCTTTTCCTAGGATGGGTTCGAATAGCATGAGGGGTCATGGGCTTAGGGTGATGGGGGTAAGGTATAATTTGGATGATAGGGGGAGTTTTTTCACACAGGGTGGTGGGGATACGGAATGCACTGCCAAATAAGGTGGTGGAGGCAGGTACTCTGGAGTTATTTAAGAAATACTTAGATGGGCACATGAACAGAATGGGAATAGAGGGGTATAGAAAACTGATTTAAAATAGAGATCATGAGCCTTGGGAGTACCTGGGAAGTGTGTAAATAGATGATGATATTGATGTACTTGTTTTTATCCTACAGGTGGTTTGGTCCACCTTGTTGTCTAACGAGGGGCATAGACACGATGGGTCGTGAGAGGGCTGCTCTTGGATTTTTTTTTTGAGAGTATCCTAGTGCTTCACGTCGTTAGTGCACGCTTGACCTGGACTATTTGATGGGCAACACGACAGCTCAGTTGCTATCACTGTGCTGTGCAGATGCATGGATTTGGGCCTGTGTCTGTGGGAGCTTGCACATTCTTCCCGTGCTTGCATGGGTTTTCTCCGAGTGCTCCAGTTTCCTCCCACATCCCGAAGATGTGCTCTTAGGCTAATTGGCAAAACAAATTCTCCCTAAATTGTCTCAAATTTGATTTTTAACCCATAGATCTATAAACATTGACAAGGATCGCGGGTAGAGGTGGAACATCGGGGTGGCGGCGCAGGCTCGTTGGGCTGAAGGGCCTGTTTCCCGTGCTGTTTTGTTCTTTGTTCTTTGTTCTAACTTCCCAAAACACCTTGGACTCTCGCCTAACCACCAACAACTGATTCCCCCCTTCAGAAAGGTGAGATTTATTTTCAGTTAACCAGCAAAATTTCCCAAACCAGGGAGTGAAAGACTTTTTTCAGCTTGATGCCCCTTCTAAAACTAAAACTCAAACTGCAGCTCCAAACTGAAAATGAAAAACTCTTATCACCTGACCTGCCAACCAGTTTTCTGAACAATACAGACTCATGCATCCCAGTAATAAACAAACCCCCATTTAGGCAGGAATAACAAGATCTCGTAGACAACCCAGTAACAATGAGAAGAACAAACTGAAAAAGTTTACTTACAATTCCAGGGTACATGATTAAAAAAAAAACATCTTAAAGGTACATTAATGTCACACTGTTTAGAACAGAGATGAGGAGAAATATCTTCACTCAGACAGTGATTAGCCTGAAGGAGTCAGGAGGTAATGCTGCAACTTTATAAGACCCTTGTCAGACCCCACTTGGAGTACTGTGCGCAGTTCTGGTCGCCTCACTATAGGAAGGATGTGGAAGCTATTGAAAGGGTGCAGAGGAGATTTACAAGGATGTTGCCTGGATTGGGAGGCATGCCTTATGAAGATAGGTTGAGAGAGCTAGATCTCTTCTCCCTGGAGAGACAAAGGTTGAGAGGCGACCTGATAGAGGTTTATAAGATGTTGAGAGGAATAGATAGGGTGGATTCTCGGAGGCTATTTCCGAGGGCTGAAATGGTCACTACGAGAGGACACAGGTTTAAGGTGCTGGGGGGCAAGTACAGAGGAGATGTTAGAGGTAAGTTTTTCACTCAGAGGGTGGTGAGTGAACGGAATCGGTTGCCGTCAGTGGTGGTAGAGGCAAACTCACTGGGATCTTTTAAGAGAATTCTGGATGAGTACATGGGATTTAATGGGATTAGGAGTTACAGATAGTTCTATGGCCTGGTAGGTATAGATATGATCAGCACAACTTGTGGGCCGAAGGGCCTGTTTGTGCTATAGTGTTCTATGTTGTATGTTCTAATTCACTACCACAGAATGCATTTGAGGCAACAGTATTAAATGTTTTCAAGAAATAAATAGTTATAGCATCCAGGCAAAGGGAATCAAAGAACATGGAGGGAAGGCAGGATCAGACTATTGAGTTGGGTGATCAGCCATGATCAAAATGAATAGCAGAGGAGGTTCAAAGAGCCAAATGGCCTCTTCCTGCTCCTATTCTCTATGTTTCTATGTATCCAGAGATAAATGAAAACTCCATGAATTAAATTTAAATCTGTGTTCTGTGATGCACTGAGACATCTGATATGGGGGGGGAGGGGGAATTCATTGGTACCATTTATCATTGAATGGGCATTGGAGCTAAAATAGGATCCCAGATGGGCATCAAAATCATTGCCATTTATCCAATCTGCTCTGTCGGCTCGGTTGTGCTACGCAGGAACCTGTTGATCAGGCAGAGCTGTCAATTTTAATGTAATTAGCGGGGTTGAATCCCATACCACAACCCTCCTCCCATTCACCCGCCTCCCCAGCACGATCTGCACTGTGCAGACTTTGGTGCTGTCTTCGTTCACAGCTACAGGCAACGTCAAAGCAGCTAAGGGTTTGAATTTCTGCTTCAGTGTAAACATTGCAGTTAGGAACAATTCAAACACATTCAACCGTGATGGGGAAGATAAACACTGCATGCTATGCAAAAACTATTAGGCTGTCAATCAAAAGATCATTAGGTGCACTACAAAAATAAATTAAAGATTTTCAAAGGAAAGCAAAGTATTTCAAATGATTTCCAAGAATTTTTGCTTTTTAGGAAGACTCGGAGACTAGGAAAAATGCACTGCCACAAATGGGACTGAATGAGGAAGTACAGAGAAGGGAATTATCTTCCCCTCACCACCCCCAGTGAAAGTGATTTCTCCTGTCAGTCAGAGGACCTGAAAAGGGTCTTCTCACACCTGCAGCTTCTGAGAGAGAAAGGGAAATCCCTTCTTCTGAATGGAGAGCTGCTGTGATTTGGAATCCTGCTAGGTGCCCAGGGGACATGGAGATTAAGGTGATCCAGGCCAATTTTTCACACTCCATAGACCAAAATGAATACTTTGATCAGAGAGATGCCTAAAATCGCCATATCAAGTGTGATGTTTAGTTTTTCCTGGACTAGAAAGGGCAAGTTAGATGTGAGACTCCATCTTGAGGTCAACTCCTTACCTATAATCCAAGCGTACCAAACCTCAAGAACCCTTATGGGGATCTCTCTCTGCATCCTGGAAGTGGCAGAAGCACATGCTCTTTGCACTTACCTCCTTGACCCCAGCCCCTCCCCCCTCAGAGTACAAGATACCAGGTCAGGACTTTGCTGTAGGTTTTCTATGATTCTATGATATCCAACATGGCAATTATCCATTATACACTATACAAAAAAAAACACAATGCAGACAGCCTGAGCTTTTTAGTGTAATAGCCAGATGATGTTGAGAGTATTTTCATGGCCTGCAGAGACAGGGTGAGCATATTAATTGCACTTTTCAGGCATGAAGGTGATAAGACAATGTCATTAGCACTCATCAGATATTCCTGCGGTGGTGAACTTGGCAGGATCACATGTACTCTCTTTGCAACCTAAGACAAGAATAATTTAGTACTATTCTGCTTGGATATATTATGCACTTGATTTGAGTTTCCAATCCTCACCTTCTTTGTAAGTTCATGATATTATTTTTACTTTCCCGCAGAATATTGTGCTTTCAATCTTTCCAAATGTAAAGTGATGAGACTATATATCCTATTTTTGGAAGGTCTATAACAGGAGGAACAGGTTAAAATTAACCCATCAGAATTAAAATACTTTAGATATGACAAATATCATTTCAACAATCTTATTCTAAACTGAGCTGTTTTTAAAAATCAGCTTAATTCTTTTGTCTTTTGTGTATTAATATAGGTTCTAAACAACAGCAGTAATTTTTTTTTGTCTTCCTATCTGATGTCAGCAAACAGAAACCCACAACATGCCTGGGGAGAGAAGAGCTTAAAAATTGCTGGATAGTTTTAGTATATGTTTTAGAATTAGAAAATTATGGGTGCAAAAATCAGCACCAGCAAAAAAAAACTCAAAAGAAAATTTGTCATGCCCAGGAAAGGCATATTCTTTTCATAACTTTAAATGTGGACTGTGCTCAGCACAACCTTTCTGGAACTGCACTTCTGTTTTCAAAAATGGTGGCTGAGGTGACTACAAAAAGGCCAGATGACTTTTGCAATCTCAACAAAGATCATTTCAAGTCTCCAGGATGTTCCTCATTGAATGGGCAGGATCATAGATTCAATTGTGACTCATCCAAAAGTCAAACCAATAGAGTTCCAGATATCAAGAGTGGGGTCTTCCCATCGACAAGAATTGTAATAGGCCAGACATGGATCGTGCGAAAGTCCGTTAACCTCAGGCATGATTTTACCATCTCTGAAGTCAAAACTCAAAAGGGGAGGGCATGGGAGAAACTAGTCCATCACTGGTAGGTGTGAACAAACCCCCATTCATTCCTCATATAACAATGGCTTTGGATTTCCAAATCATTCTGGATGAACAATAACAGCTTTGATCATATGATCAAAACTGGTTGCAGGTAAAGAGTATTACTGTCCAAAAAAAGGCAACGTGGATCTTTTGCCAGCTGTTAGGCAATTGGCCAGGCTGCAGTCACCTACAGTAAATTCCACCCTATGATAGGGGTCTTTTGAAACCCACAATAGTGGAATCATGTCTGCAAGGTGACTTAATTAAGCAATTTGAGAAATTTTGCTTTCCCAAAGGTGGCTTGAGATGCAGAGATAAAGTATTTCAAGAATGAGGGAGAATCTGTTTAGGGTTACACGGAACATCAGATGCAAAAACAATAGCAGAAAATGCAGGAATACCTATAAAACCCAAAGACTGCTACATCTTAAAAATCTTCCCAGCCTACTCCTTTTCAAGTCCACCAGTAGAGAAACTTGACCTCCTGATAAGAAAACAAAGAGAAAGCAACAGCAGGAGCTACTGAAAAATCCATCTGCTTGTTAAAATCTTGTAACAATTCTGAGACACGGCTCTGGATATATGAATCTACCAAGATTAACCCTTCAACTACGAAAACACCTTCTTCAACAGGCCTGCAACAAGCACTTCTTTTCTAAGTCAAGTCAAATGTGAAACTTTGTAATTGGTAAAAGTGTGCTATTCTTCGTAGTAGAATTGTGTGTGTGTGTGTGTGTGTGTGTGTGTGTATGTGTGCGATTTACAAATTTTTCTAACTGCAAAATATGGACAGATGTGGGGCTAGTTTGTGGAGTGGGGATTGCAGATTAATCTTGATCTCATTGAAGGATGGAATATAATGGAGAGGCTAAATATTTAGATGCCCCACATCTGGTATGTATGGGTATAATTTAACGCCTTTCCCAATGGCAAATTTCATGGGCGGCATTTAATCAGGAGAGAGGGTAGTGCTGGGAACCATGCCACTTCACATCTCTTTCCTAATGAAGTCCATGATGGGAAGGTTCTTGGATGGCCTTCTCGCTTCTCTGTCAATTTAGGCCCTGATAGGGGGGATGACTGCACACAACTGCCTCATCTTCCTGCTGCACATATCCACCCAGAGGTAGGTTGAGGACTGAGAAGCCAGTAAAGCAAACCATGTCATGATTGTTGGTGGATATCTGGGGAGGGATCACTCATTTGCTGATCAAGGGACCTGGTATGAGGAAGTGAAGTGATCACTGAGAGCCATTCCATGGCCATCGCTGTAGATTTCCCTCTCTCCTTCATTCCCTGGAGTGCCCCCAATGATCCTCATCCAGCCACCGGTGGCCTGGGTCCCTGAGCCTTAGTTGAGGGCTTGGCCAGCAACAACTACTTCCTTCTCAACCATTCTGCTAAGCACTGAAGAGCTATCAACTTCTAACAGGCCGATAGTTCAAAAGTAAGTGTGATTTCTGCCCCTAGCAGCCTTGATTCTGGAGAAGGAGTGTGCTGCCCAGTCAATTGCTTACTTGGTATTAATATGGCAGGTTTTTCCTGTCCTCATACAAAATTCCCGCCTGTGTGCAGAATTCCCCATTTTCAGTTAAGTGTCCACCAAAGTGTTTCTCGATCACATTGTCAGCATCTGACAAGTGAGCTTCACCCACCTGAAAAATGCTACTGAGCTCATCTTGGGGGACCTGTCAACAAGTTCCACTGTTCAGAGATCAGGATGCCATTTTTAAATTGGGCCCCAATCTCCGCACTCAGGGTCAGCTCCCTCCCACTAACAAGGGGAAAACTAGCAGCCCCTCACTAAGAAGGAATATCTTTCTTTCCACCCACGCATAAAGAGTAACTGAGTACTACCGGAAGGACCTAGAGACTCTGGAGAGAGTGCAGAGGAGGTTTACCAGGATGCTGCCTGGTATGGAAGGTCTGAGTTACGAGGAGAGATTAGGCAAATTGGGACTGTTTTCCTTAGAAAGATGTAGACTTAGAGGAGATCTGATAGAGGTGTACAAAATTATGAAGGGGATTGATAGAGTAAACAGGGTTAAGCTTTTTCCTAGGATGGACTCAAATAGCACGAGGGGTCACGGGCTTAGGGTGAGGGGGGTAAGGTATAATTTGGATGCTAGAGGCAGTTTTTTCACACAGAGGGTGGTGGGGGTATGGAATGCGCTGCCAAGTAAAGTGGTGGAGGCAGACACTCTGGAGTTATTTAAGAAATACTTAGATGGGCACATGAACAGAATGGGAATGGAGGGGTATAGAAAAACTGATTTAAAATAGGGATCATGAGCCTTGGGAGTCCCTGGGAAGTGTGTAAATAGATGATGATATTGATGTACTTGTTTTTATCCTACAGGTGCTTTGGTCCACCTTGTTGTCTAACAAGGGGCAAACACGCGATGGGTCGTGAGAGGGGCTGCTCTTGGATTTTTTTCGAGAGTATCCTAGTGCTTCACGTCGTTAGTGTACGCTTGACCTGGACCATTTGATGGGCAACACAACAGCTCAGTGACCATCGCTGTGCTGTGCAGATACATGGATTTGGGCCTGTGTCTGTGGGAGTTTGCGCATTCTCCCCGTGCTTGTGTGGGTTTTCTCCGGGCGCTCTGGTTTCCTCCCACATCCCAAAGATGTGCTCTTAGGCTAATTGGCAAAACAAATTCTCCCTAAATTGTCTCAAATTTGGTTTTTAGTCCAGGGACCGCGGGTAGAGGTGGGAACATCGGGGTGGCGGCTCGGGCTCCTTGGGCCGAAGGGCCTGTTTCTTTGTTCTAACCCCTCCCTCATCACACAGGTATGAAAGTGATCTGACTCCATCACCCCAGACCTCCTACTCACGCCTCCCTTTCACCTCTGACCTCCCACCCCCCCCTCACTCAGCCCCCTACCCTCTCAAAACCCCACTGCAATGCACTGAACTCTAGCACTGACACACTCTGATCTGTTATCTTGAGCCTGAGGGGGTCAAGGAGGTAAGTCCAGTGGCCACGTGCCCCTCTACTGCTGACAAGCCACGGAGGAAGGCTCCCTCAAGAGTCCTGGGGTTAGGTAAACTCAGGCTGGGGAGAGAAACCTGATCAGGGCTAATGGGGAAGGTTGGATGAATCACAATTGCCTTGACACCTGTCAGAAGTCCTAATTCTGAATGGGCACTGGGATACCTTTGGTTCATCTGCTGAGGCCAGAGAATCTGGCCTTATGTTCCTAATTCCATCACTTTGAACTTGATTAATAACCTTCATTGTGAATCTTTGCAAATGCCTTTTGAAAGTCCTGTCACGTTATATCATTGAGCTTTTAATAGACCACTGAGTCAAAAAAGAAACAAAGGTTAGTGCAGCAGCATCTTTACTTTCTTAACTCATATTGACTAATGAATTCAAGATTATTATTGTACAGATAATGTCGAAGTTTATTCCTGATCATTAAATCTGTTATTTTATCTGATTTTAAATAGACTAATGGATCTGTAACTTTATGTGTCTGCTTTGTTGCTTTCATTAAATTGCTTAAGAAGACATTATTAATGGACAAGAAAATCATAGAATGGCAAAGCACAATTTCGTTATACACACATCCTGTGTCCACCGGGAACTCTGAAATGAATTTTCGCACTTAACAGTAATCCAGTTTCGATTTACCGTTTGCGGTGATTTTTGCAGTGAAACTTCTACAGGCAAGCAATATCAGGTTTCATTTTGAACTCATACTCTCTCAAAGTGTGAGACAACAGTATTGGAAATGTTTCTGTTTTCCAATCAATAGTATGTCTTAACAAGCAGTGTTGTGATTCAACTAATCTGTAAGGTAGAAAAACAGCAAGGATAGTCAATTCTGATTTTCAGCAACTTCCTCAATGGTATTGGAGATATTGAATTTTTCATGTGGGAATTTCAAATGGAAATCTGTGTTCCAGTGTGCATGCTGTTGGAGTATATTGGTGCAGGAATAGAAGTATGGGATATCATTACATGTTACAGAGCGGTGAGAGCAATATATCTCTACAGTTTCTCACATGCCAAATTCATCTGAGAATGTGGGTCCAAGAGTTACAACAAGACTAGTTGGTATCCCATATTCTCAGCCACAGAATGCAATATGTGGAAAAGTTAAAATGAAAGAAATTTCAGTTTTTATAAGAATGTACTTTGTCTACTAAAACCTTTCTCACCTTGAATTAAACTTTGTTCTGTGTGTTCACTTCCTGTTCTGACTTCAGGCATTTAATGGATTCAAGGCAACATGAAGCTTCGATGCATGTGATTATTGATTTTTTTTCTTTCCATGTGCTATTGATTGACAACAATATTATCAAAAATAAATGATACTTCCAGAAGAAATATGAATGTATTTTTAGACTACAGCTGTAGCATTTGAAGATTTGCACTATTATCGTGGTAATAATGTAAACCTGGAATCACATTGCCTCACAGCATCAGGAGCCCAGGTTCAATTCCGGCTTCAGGTCACTGTCTGTATGAAGTTTGTATGTTCTTCCTGTGTCTGTGCGGGTTTTCTTTGGATGCTTTGATTTCTTCCCACAGTTTAAAGATGTGCGGGATTGAGTTTGGTCATGCTAAATTGCCCCATGGTGTCCCAAGATGTGTAGGTTAACGTGATTAGTAAAGTAAATACATGAGATTATGAGGATAGGGTCTTGGTAAGATGCTCTATCAGAGTGTTGGTGCAAACACAGCATGCCAAATTGCCTCCTACAGTAATGTGAGTATTCCATGATTCTATTGTCAGCCTACAAATTGGAACAGAAGTGAAAGATTCCCTGGAAGAGGTTGTCTCTCACTTCTTCACTTTGGAGTAAGTTTAGGCCTTTCACGGCAATTTCCATTTCACCAATGCCAGGCTTTGTAGCACCAATGCACAGACCTGATAAATGACTTTGAACAGTGGCAGACTTGTACAATTCTTGTATATTTTTGTAAATGTTAGATTATAAAATTGAGAGAGGTAGCTTTTAACATTACAACCCTTTGGAAGATACAAGGATAAATACAAAAAACTGTGGTGTTTTCACGTCAGTACACAGTTGCAAAATCCGTTGAGGACAAGGCGGTTTAGGCACAATATCCATGTGCCAAGTTGATCACTGTAGATGTGTGCAAGCTTCCTCTAGCATGCATATTGAAGATACTGATGAACTTTGACAGTAGTTACAATGTGATGTGTATGTTGACTGTCCTTGCATGTTTCTATGGAAAAGTACACTCTCCAAATACAATATACCAACAATATAACATCTCTTCATTGTGCCTGCTGTAGTTGGCTCAGAATATCATGAGAAACCTGTTGATGAATAACTACAGTGCCAAGAGTAGTATTGGATGCTGATTATATCCTGGACCAGATTTCAGAAGCTTTGATTGACAATTTACTGAACATGGCATCCCGAGACTATCATTTTTTTTCAAAAAAAAACTGGAAAAAAATTGCTGACACCCATAAGTGTGACCATGAAACTCGTGCAATGTCATGCCTATTTCCCAAGAATGAAGTTTAAAAAAATTGCTGACGTCTTCACTCTCCTGAAATCCTTTGTGTTCCTCTCTCACCACAAATCTGACCACGGTTGCTACACACATTCTTTCAGTTTGAAAATTCTTCTAACCCTTGGCTGCAAAGCAATGCTTAGGCAGAGCACACTGGATCAAATCAGGTACAAAAATACTGCATACTAAATTAATGTTCCCATTCACCACTTCAAATGGATAGGAATGCTATTGCTCTATGTTTCTATGTAATCCTGCCTGGCTGATTCTCTTTATATATTGCTTCAAGAGCTGGTATATTCATCGTACAAAAGGGGAAATATGATTTTCGTCGATTGTAATCTCTGTTCTAGTCTGGTTACTTGTTACTTTGGTTCTGCCATGTTCTGGTAAGATCTATATTTTCTTAACATTAGAAAAGGACAGTTTTAAAGCTACAGGAGTTATTTTAGCAAAATGCTTTCCTTATTTCATTCTCAATCAAGTTATATTGTAAACAAGAGGTTAATTTTTGTAATTTCCTTTGGGCCATGTACCTCAATGCGATTATGTGCACCAGTATTTAGTGCAATTGAATTTGTTCCCTTGTGGACCAGATATTTGCATTGTTTGAGTGGGCATATACCTAACCAAATGGCATGTGAAGTTGTGTGAGAAGATGGTGGGTTCACATCCCAACATCATTGTGTACTTGCTCAATATTTCACTCAGTGGTCGCACACAGCAGTTGGAAACAGCTTGGCAACAATTAAGCCATTAATGGTCAATTGAAAGTAATTTGGTGTGGACCAACTACTTAATAGTTGGTGGATCAACCAATTGACCAGACATCTTTCACATTTTCAGTACAATCTCGATCCAAAACAGTTCTTTGAGTTCTACTGTCAGGTGCTTAAATGTATTTTGGGCAGTACCATGACACAGGGCTTAGCACTGCTGCCTCATAGCTCCAGGGATCTGGGTTTAATTCTGGCCCTGGATGACTGTCTATGCAGAGTTTACACATTCTCCCCGCATTTTCATGGGTTTTCTCCGGATGCTCTGGTTTCCTCCGACAGTCTAACAATGTGTCGGTTAAGTTAATTGGCTATGCTAAATTACCCCTAGTGTCAGGGGATTAGCATGGCATATTTGTGGAGTTACAGAGACAGGGAATTGTTATTGCCACAGACTCAATGGGCCAAATGGCCTCCTATGTTGTAGGGATTCTATAACCCTGCAGAGAGATTTATCTCATTTAATTTGTACAGGTCTGTAGCTGTCTACTTCAGGGCACTTGTTAGAAGCGCCCGCTCATACCCTCATATTCCTTAGTTCCCTGCTCGCTTCTCACACTACCCCTCCCCCATCCACTGAGCCTTTCTCAGTGTATGCTTCTCTCTGACTAACCATTAATTGGCTAACCATCATGAAATCACATTTGAGTGCTAATTGTGATCAAACACGTATTTAGTAACTGCTTCCAAGCCCACCTAGAGCAAGATTCAGGCACTGATGTACAAACTTATAGGCTTACATCAATGTGCACAGTCAGATTTATCTATTTAAATATGTTAATGCAAGTTACTATCAACCAGAAACCATATAATCTTCTTATCAACAGGCTAGACCAATTTTATATTTGCCCTCAGTATGATAATCTGGAATTTCTACTGTTGAGTACGGAATATATTGTTAAACCTTCAGCAAGCTGAAGGTTATTGAGTGTTAACTCGTCTTCCTTTACAGAGTTCAATAAGTCAAATATTTCTGACGCTGACAGCCGCAGGCTGTACAAGAGTTGGTGCAGCTGCACCTCAACATTTTACATCAATCAAAAAGAAATCCATGTAGAACGACATGAAGAGAAACTCATACATCACAAATACTGACTGCTTCTCCCTCCCATCAGCGATGTTGCTTGCAACTTTGTCCCAATCAACAACTTGTACCTTAGTGACTTAAGGTATCCTTGTTAGTTTTCCATCTTTCTGTAACATCCAAATGCCCTGTTGTGCATTACTTTCATCTTGACGATTAACCACAATTCACATCACCCATTTGTTCTTGGGAAAAGGGTATTGCAAGAAAGGTAGCTTTTTTTTGTCCATTACCAGATGCTATGGAGAAGGTGTTGACAAGTTTTCTCCTCAAACTACTGAAGTCCCACAGAGCTGTTAGATAAGGAGTTACCAGATATTGATTCAACAAGCATGGAGAAATGATGATATATGTTCAAATTCGGCTGCAGTGAACTTTATATAGCACTTCTAGTGTGGGAAAAATAGTGGAGCTGCTTCAAGGCAGTGCAGTTGGATAAAGTTGACAACAAGCCAAAGGAAGAAAAATTAGAACAGGAGAGAGTTGGTTCAAAGAGCTCAGTTTAAAAGAATGTATTAACGCAGGAAAGAGAAGTTACTTTAGGAGGGAATTCAGGTAACCCCGGCCAAAACAACTGAATGCATTGCTTTCAATAATGGGTTAAATGATGTTGAAAAATGCAGAATTAAAGGGTAGTCAGGCTGGAAAGAATAGTAAGGGGAAACCATGGAGCAATTTAAAAATGAGGATGAAATTGTAAGATCATGTGCAGAATTTCAAATGTATAAAAAACCATTGCAAGCTAAAGATACACTGGGGAAAATAAAAGATTAGATGTAACATTGGGCAGGGGATTGCAATGTGTCATTCCTTTATAAAGCCAAACGAGTTCCAAAAATCCCTCCAGTTAAAGTTAATATAGTACTTCCATTAATTCCACATTAACAAAATCAAATCAAAAACATCTCAGCCAGAAGTTTTCTTTAAATAGTGTTCATGGGGGAATGTGTTATGCAGCTGAACACAATTTGAATGTGGTTAAGCGTATGCTAGCAGATCTGAGCTAAGTCAATGTTAGAAGCTGTTTGAGCATGACAGTCTATACACTCTGCATGCTTTCAGTGTGTGCCCGCACTAGTGACATTACAACCAGGACACAGCATGAGTTGTGAGTCAGAAATACTCAAGCCAGCATTGTGCAGACTTTCAGGCATCTGTAACATTGGGACTTGAGTGCAACAGAGCTGAACTTTATTATGCCAGAGAAAATTTTTAATGTGCCCATTGGCACCAAAGCAAAATTTTATCTGTGTTTCAAATTAATGGACACCTGCCCATGTTATCCTTCCCTTCTACATTCTGCTGGTTATGCTGTCTAATATCTAAAACATGATTTGCTGCTTTGCAATTCCTCCTGATCCAGCCCGAGAATTTTAATTGAAACTCCCTTTAATCCCATCTCTTGCATCTTAATCTATATAAGTACACTCATTAATTGTTACAGTGAAATTTAAATACCTTGGTAATGGTTAGTTTTAGCAATATGACTTAAACTATAAGGAACATTCTTGGCACAAAGCCTCTCCCATTGACAGCTCATACCAGGAAGTCAAGCATGTAGTTTTGCATCTGCAGGATGGCTATTAAAGTCGAGAGGAGTGGATTTTTTTCAGCATTACCCTTGTACCTTCCAGCTTGGTGTCTGCTTCTCAAGCAAAATATTGATAAGGAGCAGCTTGGGGTGGAACTTCTGATCTTTTCTGCTTTCCCCAGTGAGCAGACTGAAAGAAAAAGCTCAATCCTTTAACAGATAAAACAGGGCTGTTGTTCTGAGGGCCGATCTATTCTTGTGCCAGCACACCCAGAGGAACAAACAGTAAAACAAGGAAATAAGAATACTGTTTTTTCCTTTTGGATGGGGACCACTCAGAACTTCGATCTTCAGTCCTGCATTTCCTCATCCCCTCTTTATTACTGCATCTCAGACCAGTGTCATCTGCCTTCCCCAAACTCTCCTCCTGTTTATCCCCAATGCCCCACCAAATCTCTGAATCCACTTACTGAGGGTTGCTGTGAGCACTAGCAGTTGAAGTACATTTCTCTTTAAAATTGACAAACCAACTACAGAGGAATGTACAAAACTGGAAAAGATCATTTTAGTTCATGTGACTTCCTTAGTGATTAACCAGGAATAAATATTTCATAGTAATGTTACAAGTTCTAAACATAGACACACTTTATTTTACAGAATGTGAACTACTCTTCAGGTTCTGTGGGAGAAAGGCCAGAGCAAGCCAACAATGTCAACAGCTGACAGGTGGGTGAGTTTGTTTCTTTGAACCTGACACTGATAGATTCACTGGGATTTCTTCTGAAAATTGATTTGATGAAAGAATAACACTGTTGTGGCAGAGAGCTGAACCTGGACATACTAACACACACTGTAACACATGCCTCAGCATCTATAGGTTCATTCATTGTCAGTCTTGGAACAGAAGCAACATCCACTCCTCTTAGTCAAAAGATCATGGTTTCAAGTTTCACTCCATAAGACTTGAACATTTAACCTAGGCTATCCTTGTGTTTTAATCTTTTATAAAGGTACTCATTGTCAGAGGTGCCATTTCTGAGATGAGAAGTTAAATTGTCAATTCAGAGACATGCAGAAATTTCCAGGTGCATTGGTTAAAATCCAGTTGAGATACCCTGATTATTCCTTATACTTTAACCAATAATTGGTTGATACTATTAACTTGTGTTGCAGTTTCAGTTACATTTTCATCCAGATTCCCAGATCTCTTTGTTCCTCTATCCCATTTAGTACTTCACATTTCCAGCAGTAGGTATCAACCTGCTAAAATGAATCATCTTACACTTCAATGTATTGAACTTAGCTTGCATTTTATCTGCACAGTATTAACTATAACCACCTCTCACCTCACTGTTTCAATCAGAATCATCTAAACCTACAGTTCAGAAAGAGGCCATTTGACCCATTGTTACCACAATCGCACTTAGGCCCTATCTACATAAGTCCATGCATTTCCTCTAGCTAATGCCACTGACACTAAGGAGGAAGAGAGGTGGATGGGGGTAAGGCGGTTGATGTAGTATATATGGACTTTAGTAAGGCGTTTGATAAGGTGGCCCATGGAAGACTTCTACAGAAAATGCAGATGTGTGGAATAGAGGGTGATTTAGCTAATTGGATTAGGAATTGGCTGGCAGATAGAAGACAGAGGGTGGTGGTTGATGGGAGATATTCATCGTGGAGTTCGGTGACAAGTGGTGTGCCTCAGGGGTCTGTTTTGGGGCCCCTGCTGTTTGTAATTTTTATAAATGATCTGGATGAGGGTATTGAGGGATGGATCAGTAAATTTGCAGATGACACTAAAGTCGGTGGAGTGGTAGATAGTGAAGAGGGGTGTTATAGTTTACAGAGTGATTTGGACAAGTTGCAGAGCTGGGCCGAGAGGTGGCAAATGGAGTTTAATGTGGAAAGTGTGAGGTAATGCACTTTGGCAGGAACAATAAATGTGTAGAGTATAGGGCTAATGGTAGGGCTCTTAATAGTGTTGAGGAACAGAAGGATCTTGGTGTATGTGTCATAGATCCCTGAAAGTAGGCAGTCAAGTGGATAAAGTTGTTAAGAAGGCTTATGGAGTCTTAGCTTTTATTGGTAGGGGGATTGAATTTAGGAGCCGCAGCCTCATGTTGCAGCTGTACAAAACTCTAGTGCGGCCGCACTTGGAGTATTGTGTGCAGTTCTGGTCGCCACATTATAAGAAAGATGTGGAGGCATTGGAGAGGGTACAGAGGAGGTTTACCAGGATGTTGCCTGGTATGGAGGGCAGGTCTTATGAAGAGAGGCTGAGGGATTTGAGGTTGTTTTCGTTAGAAGGAAGGCGGTTAAGAGGAGACCTTATTGAAACATATAAGATGATTAGAGGTTTAGATAGGGTGGACAGTGATAGCCTTTTTCCTAGGATGGAGAAAGCTAGCACTAGGGGACACAGCTTTAATTAAGGGGTATGAGTTATAGGACGGATATCAGAGGTAGGTTCTTTACTCAAAGAGTGATTAGGGAGTGGAATGCCCTGCCTGCAGCTGTTGTAGATGCGCCAAGTTTGGTGGCGTTTAAGAGTTAATTGATAAGTATATGGAAGAGAAGGGAATGGTTTAGTTTGGAGGGGCATTGCTTTTTATTTTGGTCGGCACAACATCGAAGGCCGAAGGGCCTGTTCTGTGCTGTATTGTTCTATGTTCTATGTTCTATGAATATAGCATGGCTAATCCACCTAACCTGCACATCTTTTGGCCAATCTACCTAACCCACACTACCCCACAAGTTAGTTTCCCCTCCAATTTGCAGCACAATGTTTACAATTTCTGAGTCTTGATCATTTTGTGAACAAAAATAATCCATCTAAGATGCCTATTGGACACTACTTCTCTTTTTCTGTTGGTCTGAGAAATGTCTCCACTTCTGTCCCTTGTTTTCTGTTTTGCTGATTTATTTCAATCTATTCTGCCGCTGACTCCATATGCCATACCCTTTGTCATGAATCTCCTATGTGACACAATATTGAAGGCATTCTGAATGTCCACATTGGGCATACCCACCACATCTCCTTGGTAAGTATATGTTAAGGCAAAATACATGCACGTATTTTAAAGATTGAGACCACAAATGGTGGTAAAAGTAAAACTATATATTATCATTTTATCTGTTATATAAGACAATCAGAAGCATGCAGAGGAGTAACACATATTGTTATGGGACTGTGTTGTGAATGTGTCTAGAAGAGATAAGGCATTGACAGTCACATATATCTAATGTATGGCAATGACTGGAGTTTATTAAATAACCTGAGACATCAGTGGGGATGTGCAACAAATGAATTTATCCAAACTTACCAGTGTATATCAACAATATACAAACAAAATGCAATGTTGTATTATACCCACAATTAATCCTAGAAAGGATAGAGTTCCTTGGGGATTATGATCTGCCCTGCTGAAGCTGGTGCAAGCAGTCAACACCACGTTCTTGCAATCTTCTTTGGACTTTTTGTATGAGTTTAATTGGTACCTACCTCATACACATTGTAAGGAATTGTGTTTTATTATTTTATTGACTTGCCTTAATAAAAATTATTAAACCAAAATGTTGGTGTTTTCTTCTCCAACTTGGGGGTAATGGATGTATGATAATACCTGTAATATCTCCACTCGGATATATGATAAAACCATGGTGTAGGATTCTCCCAAAAAATTCTAAGTGCGTACAAATTTGTATACAAACTGGAGTAAATCCCATTGTTTTTTTCAGCGGGATTTGAATCTCTTACAGAGAGCCTTAGCCTGCATCATGATAAAAATCAGGGAGTGGTTGGGGCTATTCCTGCTGGAGAGGCTGGCAGCATAGCACTGAGTGGACCACACTGCGTACGCACTGATCTGTCAGAGTGGAGATTGGTGCATGCACAGTAGCCCACGTTGCTGGCCTACTGATCGCTGGCCGGCTCAATCACTGTCCAGCCCCACATCATTGGCCATGTGAACTCCCCACCCCTGACTATTGGTCTCCTGAACATCTATGAACCAACCCCCTAGGCTGCCTCGATTCTCCCCCAACCCCACTCTACAGTCTCAACCCCCCACCACCCACTTGCAGACCCCCTCATCCTGATGTCTAGCCCCAATCTCTGGCCTCCCACTCTCCCTCTGTCACTCAGCCCGAATGCAGAGTGATAGCGAGATCGCACCAATCACCCGTAGACACCCTATTCCCTTTTAGGCCCTACTCTGGGCCCACCTCTTTGGCACTACCCGATGCTCGGTGAGCAGTGCCAATGTGCCACAAGAGAATTGCCACTTTGCCTCCTAAGAAGTGGCAGGGGCCAGGCTGGCACTGCCAAGCTTGCAATACCCAGCAGGCACACTCCCTTACCTCCAACCTTCTGGGGTCCTCCATAGCCTCCCTTCACTCCTGCAGGGTTGGGCCATCTGTTCCCCATTAGTGGGGAGCTGTTGTTAACCCTGCTGGAGTGAAACACTCCAGGCAGGGACGAGGAAGAAGGAAGCAGGCCTGGAGACTTCAGTCCTAGGCACGCTAATAACACTCAAATCAACGTTAATATAATTTATTCAGCTCTGTGTCAATTTCTGGTGTGGAGCTGATGATGCCAGAAATCCGGAAGCTGGAGATGCACGGAGACTGTGGCACCCTGCGAGCAGCCAGCTACACAGCCTCCTCTTGAGTCTCCTGGCTCTAGCTGCACAATGAGGTGCGGGTATCGTCCACATGATCTTTCAATTCACCTCCAGCTTTCAAATTCAATATGAAAAGTGAATGAATTGTGAAATCTCTCCATTTTGATGACTGAGAGTAGGTTCTGAAGTGCATCACCCATGCATCCAATGTGGGTATTTGTTTCTTCAGATATTAATAGCCAAACCAGCTGTCCCTGAGGCTACCACTAAAAAGTAAAATTTAACTTATGCAGATTGGAATAATAGAAACATTCCTCCCAACTCCATAGAACATAGAACATAGAATAATACAGCACAAACAGGCCCTTCTGCCCACGAGTTGCACCGATCACATCTACCAATCCACAGACCTATCTATAACCCCCTATCCTATTCTTTTCTATATACTCATCCAGAAGTCTCTTAAAAGACGCCAGTGAGTTTGCCTCAACAACCTCCGACGGCAGTCGGTTCCATTCACTCACCACCCTCTGAGTGAAAAACCTACCCCTGACATCTCCTTTGTATTTGCTTCCCTGCGCCTTAAATCTGTGTCCTCTCATAGTGACCATGTTAAATCCATGAGCATCCACTCACTCCAACTGATTTACCTTCCTCTTTCCACCTCCCACATCATTAACCGAGGATCTCGGCCTGTGGTGGAGCTGTCTTATTTTACTTCTCACTCTGCAGCTGGGGAACTGCCTTTATGGGCACAGGCATTCCATGGTGCTTGCAATGTCAGCTGTAATAAATGAATGAGGCCAATGGACCAATTTGTTACGATTCTTCTGCTGGCCTCAATTTCTGCGCTTGTGAATTATGGGAGCATTTTCCATTCATCATTTGAGGCAACAGATTAATGCCTGCAGTTCGGTGAAGGACACACAGTATTACAAAAATTAAATTGTGGACAATGAGCTTTTTATATAAGGCATCTATTTTGTTTGTTGTCTGTTGGTTGTTACTTTTTTAATGGAACTGTGCCATTTTGACATATATTATGATCTGACTACACTTGATAGTCACTTATATATAGTGGCCCAGAATTTTCTGTCAAACTAACAGTGTGAGCAATGGTGTTGCCTATTATTTATCTGGAAATCTCTCAGCAAGATCAGATTTGAGTAGCCATGCAGTTAAACACAAAATTCTGGTACTTACTATCTGAAATGTGCGACTCCACTACAATAGCAAAGTCACTCACCATTCGAATACAATGGTGGGAAGTTGCTGTATTTATATGATTATGTTTCATTTACATCCATTCATAGGATGTGGGCAAAACTAACTTGGCTAGCACTTATTGACCATCTGTAGCTGCCCTTAAGAAGGTAATGGTGAGCTACATTCTTAAGCTGCTACATTCAATGTTGCATAGGTACACTCACAGGGCTATGAATTACACTTGCCACAGAATGATAGAACTTGTCTGTTATAATTTTTTTAATGGTATAATGAAGTGCTAATTACTGCAATTCAACATCTCAAATTGTCATATGGAAGTACAGAACTAGAATATTGCTAAAAAAAGAGACTTTGTCTTGAACTCATCAGGATAGATACAATAATTGCAAATTTCAAAGAGGAACAACAATTTATACTGCATGAGAAAAGGGATATTGTTTTGTTGGCAAGTTGTCTTTGATTAGAGATTGCCCTGATGATTGCCACGGGAGTTATGATTTTGTTCATTTAAAAACGGCGCAACATCTGGACAAATATCTTTTGTCTCAGAGGACAGATCCCTACATAGGAATATACATAGCTCCTAGCAAGCATAAATGAACTACAATTGTTAATGATGAGGCATAAAAGAAAGTACTTGTACTTGAGTAGTGCTTCACATTCTTGGGATATCTCGAATTGCTTCACAGACATAGAACATAGAACATAGAACATTACAGCACAGAACAGGCCCTTCGGCCTTCGATGTTGCGCCGACCAATATAAAAAGCAATGCCCCTCCAAACTAAACCATTCCCTTCTCTTCCATATACTTATCAACTAACCTCTTAAACGCCACCAAACTTGGCGCATCTACAACTGCTGCAGGCAGGGCATTCCACTCCCGAACCACCCTTTGGGTAAAGAACCTGCCTCTGATATCCGTCCTATAACTATCACCCCTTAATTTAAAGCTGTGTCCCCTCGTGCTAGCTTTTTCCATCTAGGAAAAAGGCTATCACTGTCCACCCTATCTAAACCTCTAATCATCTTATATGTTTCGATCAGATCCCCTCTTAGCCTCCTCCTTTCTAACGAAAACAACCTCAAATCCCTCAGCCTCTCTTCATAAGACCTGCCCCCCATACCAGGCAACATCCTGGTAAACCTCCTCTGTACCCTCTCCAATGCCTCCACATCTTTCTTATAATGTGGGGACCAGAACTGCACACAATACTCCAAGTGCGGCCGCACTAGAGTTTTGTACAGTTGCAACATGACGTTGCGGCTCCGAAATTCAATCCCTCTACCAATAAAAGCCAAGACTCCATATGCCTTCTTAACAACCTTCTCGACCTGACTGCCTACTTTCAGGGATCTATGCACATACACACCAAGATCCCTCTGTTCATCTAGACTACTAAGAATCCTACCATTTGCCCTATACTCTACACATTTATTATTTCTGCCATAGTGCATTACCTCACACTTTTCCACATTAAACTCCATTTGCCACCTCTCGGCCCAATAATAAAAGACAATAATAAAAGAACTGTTATTAATTCTTGTAATTGGGTTTAGTAAGATATTTATTGCTCATCCTTATTTTTTCATCGAAAAGTTAGTGGTCAGCCTTCTTGACCTGTTGCACTTCATGGGAGCAAGGTATTCCAATAGTCCTATTCTAGAATTTTGACTTATGATGAAAGAATGCCAGCATATTTCCCAGTCAGGATATAGTGCGTTTTGGCATGATTTGAACTTACAGATGGGACTTTTCCCTAAAGTATGTTGCCCTTGTACTTTGGATGTTAGAACATTGAATAGCACAGTACAGGCCCTTCGGCCCTCAATGTTGTGCTGAGCTTTGTCTGAACCCAAGATCAAGCTCTCCCACTCCTTCTCATTCTGGAGTGCTCCATGTGCCTCTCCAATAACTGCTTGAAAGTTCCTAAAGTGTCCGACTTCACTATCACAGCAGGCAGTGTATTCTACACCCCAACCACTCTCTGAGTAAAGAATCTACCTCAGACATCCCTTCGATATCTCCCACCATGAACCTTATAGTTATGCCCCCCAGTAACAGTTACATTCACCCAAGGAAATAGTCTCTGCACGTCCACTCTATCAATCACTCTCATCATAAAGCTCTATTAAGTCACCTCTCATCCTCCTCCACTCTAAAGAGAAAAGCCTCAGCTCCCTCAACCTTTCCTCATAAGACCTACCCTCCAAACCAGGCAGCATCCTGGTAAATCTCCTCTGCACTTTCTCCAATGCTTCCACGTCCTTCTTATAGTGAGGTGACCAGAACTGTACACAATATTCCAAATGTGGTCTCATCAAGGTCCGGTATAGTTACAGCATAATCCCACGGTTCTTAAACTCAAACCCCCTGTTAATAAACACTAACACACTATAAGCTTCTTCACACTCTATCCACTTGAGTGACAACCTTCAGAGATCTGTGGATATGAACCCCAAGATCTCTCTGTTCCTCCACATTCCTCAGAACCCTGCCGTTGACCCTGTAATCCACATTCAAGTTTGTCCTACCAAAATGAATCCCCTCGCACTTAGAACATAGAACATAGAACATAGAACATAGAACAATACAGCACAGAACAGGCCCTTCGGCCTTCGATGTTGTGCCGACCAAAATAAAAAGCAATGCCCCTCCTAACTAAACCATTCCCTTCTCTTCCATATACTTATCAACTAACCTCTTAAACGCCACCAAACTTGGCGCATCTACAACAGCTGCAGGCAGGGCATTCCACTCCCTAATCACTCTTTGGGTAAAGAACCTACCTCTGATATCCGTCCTATAACTATCACCCCTTAATTTAAAGCTGTGTCCCCTCGTGCTAGCTTTCTCCATCCTAGGAAAAAGGCTATCACTGTCCACCCTATCTAAACCTCTAATCATCTTATATGCTTCAATAAGATCCCCTCTTAGCCGCCTCCTTTCTAACGAAAACAACCTCAAATCCTTCAACCTCTCTTCATAGGACCTGCCCTCCATACCAGGCAACATCCTGGTAAACCTCCTCTGTACCCTCTCCAATGCCTCCACATCTTTCTTATAATGTGGCGACCAGAACTGCACACAATACTCCAAGTGCGGCCGCACTAGAGTTTTGTACAGCTGCAACATGATGCTGCGGCTCCTAAATTCAATCCCCCTACCAATAAAAGCTAAGACTCCATAAGCCTTCTTAACAACTTTATCCACTTGACTGCCTACTTTCAGGGATCTATTGACACATACACCAAGATCCTTCTGTTCCTCAACACTATTAAGAGCCCTACCATTAGCCCTATACTCTACACATTTATTGTTCCTGCCAAAGTGCATTACCTCACACTTTTCCACATTAAACTCCATTTGCCACCTCTCGGCCCAGCTCTGCAACTTGTCCAAGTCACTCTGTAAACTAAAACACCCCTCTTCACTATCTACCACACCACCAACTTTAGTATCATCTGCAAATTTACTGATCCATCCCTCAATACCCTCATCCAGATCATTTATAAAAATTACAAACAGCAGGGGCCCCAAAACAGACCCCTGAGGCACACCACTCGTCACCGAACTCCACGATGAATATCTCCCATCAACCACCACCCTCTGTCTTCTATCTGCCAGCCAATTTCTAATCCAATTAGCTAAATCACCCTCTATTCCACACATCTGCATTTTCTGTAGAAGTCTTCCATGGGCCACCTTATCAAAAGCCTTACTAAAGTCCATATATACTACATCAACCGCCTTACCCCCATCCACCTTTCTGGTCACTTATCAGGGTTAAACTCCATCTGCCACTTTCCTGCCCAGCTCTGCATCCTATCAATGTCTCTTTGCAGCCTGCAAGAGCCCTCCCCCTCATCCACTACTCCACCAATCTTGGTGTCATCAGTAAATTTACTAACCCATCCTTCAGCCCCCTCTTCCAACTCATTGATAAAAATCACAAACAGCAGAGGAGCCAGCACTGACCCCGGTGGTGCACCGCTGGGAACTGGCCTCCAGTCTGTACATTTTCCCTCCATCTCCACCCTCTGCCTTCTATGATACAGCCAGTTACTGATCCAATCGGCAAAATTTGGGACCTGTACCTGGGGTCAGGGTTCAGGTTTGAGCCTGTACCTGGGGTCAGGGTTCAGGGTTGTGACCCGTACTCAGGGTCAGGGTTCAGGGTTGGGGCCTGTACTCAGGGTCAGGGTTCAGGATGAGGCCTGTACTTGGGGTCAGGTTTGGGGTCTGTATTTGGGGTCGGGGTTTAGGGTTGGGGCCTCTTCTAGGGGTCAGGGCTCAGGCTTGGTGCTTGTACCCGGGTCAGGGTTCAGGGTTGGTGCCTGTACTTGGGGTCAGGGTTCAGGGTTGGTGCCTGTACTTGGGGTCGGCGTTCAGTGTTGAAGCCTGTGCTCAGGTCAGAATTCAGGCTTGGGGCCTGTACTCAGGGTCAGGGTTCAAGGTTGAGGCCTGTGTAATCGGGGTCAGGGTTCAAGGTTGGGGCCTGTACTCGGAGTCAGGATTCAGGTTTTGGGACTGTACTCACACACTCTCTCACATACACATAGACACACGCACACTTTCTCACACATGCATTCTTTCACACACAAATTCTCTCTCATGAACATGCTCTCTCTCACACACATGCATTCTGTCTCTCTCACACATTCTCACCCACACGCACTTTCTCTCACAAACACATTCTCTCGCAAACATACACACAAACACATGCTCTTGCACACACACACATACACACACTCTCTCTCTCTCACACACACACTCCCTTACACCCATTCTCTCTCACACGCACTCTCTCATTCACACACTCTCTGACATACACACTCTCTCATACCCTCCCTCTCTCACACACACTGTCCCTGTCAAACTCTCTCTTACTCTCACATGCAGACACACACACACACACACACACACACACACACATACTCTCTCTCATGTATACTATTTCTCACATGCACTCTCTCTCTTACACATGTATTCCCTCACACACACACACTCTTTGACACACAATCGGGGTCAGGATTCCGGGTTGGGGCCTGCACTCACACACACATTCACACACGCACACTCTCTCTCACACGTACATTCTTTCTCACATGCACTCTCTCTCTTACACATGCACTCCCTCACATGCACACTGTCTCACACATACACTTTCACACAACACACACACTCCTCTCTCACTCATGTGCTGTAACATACACACTCTCTCTCACTCACGGATTCTCTCTCAGACACACAGTTTCTCACACATGCACTCTCCTAAACAGACATTCCATCTCTCACACACACACAGGGTTGGGGCCTGTACTCGGGGTCAGGGTTCAGGGTTGGGGCCTGTACTCGGGGTCAGGGTTCAGGATGGGGCCTGTACTCGGGGTCAGGGTTCAGGATGGGGCCTGTACTCGGGGTCAGGGTTCAGGGTTGGGGCCTGTACTCGGGGTCAGCGTTCAGGGTTGGGGCCTGTACTCGGGGTCAGCGTTCAGGGTTGGGGCCTGTACTCGGGGTCAGGGTTCAGGATGGGGCCTGTACTCGGGGTCAGGGTTCAGAGTTGGGGATTGAGGATTGAGGATTGTATTCAGGGTCAGGGTTCAGGATTCAGGATTCAGAATTGGAGCCCGTACTCACACATGCGCACTCACACGTGCACACTCTCTCTCTCACACACGCACTCTAGCATACTCACTCTCTCACACATGCATTCTTTCACACATAAACTCTCTCTCACACACACACACATTCTCTCACACACAAGCACTCTGTCTGTCACACATGCACTCCCCCAAACACACATTCCCCTCACACACACACACACACACACACACACACACTCTCTCTCTCTCAGACATGCAGTCTCTCACACACACATACTCACAAATACCCTCTCACAAACATTCTCTGACATATACACACACACTCTCTCACACACACTCTACCCCACCCTTTCCTCTGGGTCAGGGTTCAGAGTGTGTCCACGGGGTTAGAGTTCAGAGCCTGTTTTCAGGGTCAGGGTTTGGGACCTATCCTCAGTTTTAGGACCCAGGGCCTGTGTTCAGGATCCAGGTTTAGGTTTGGGGCCTGTACTCGGGGTCAGAGTTCAGGGTTTGGGGCCTGTACTCGGGGTCAGAGTTCAAGGTTTGGGGCCTGTACTCGGAGTCAGAGTTCAGGGTTTGGGGCCTGTACTCGGGGTCAGAGTTCAGGGTTTGGGGCCTGTACTCGGGGTCAGAGTTCAGGGTTTGGGGCCTGTACTCGGGGTCAGGGTTCAGGGTTTGGGGCCTGTACTCGGGGTCAGGGTTCAGGGTTGGGGCCTGTACTCGGGGTCAGGGTTCAGGGTTGGGGCCTGTACTCGGGGTCAGGGTTCAGGGTTGGGGCCTGTACTTGGGGTCAGGGTTCAGGGTTGGGGCCTGTACTCGGGGTCAGGGTTCAGGGTTGGGGCCTGTACTCGGGGTCAGGGTTCAGGGTTGGGGACTGTAGTCGAGGTCAGGGTTCAGGGTTGGGGCCTGTACTCCGGGCCAGAGTTCAGTGTTGGGGCCTGTACTCGGGGCCAGAGTTCAGGGTTGGGGCCTGTACTCGGGGCCATGGTTCAGGGTTTGGGGCCTGTATTCGGGCTTATATTCAGGGTCAGGGTTCAGGATAAGGCCTGTACTTGGGGTCAAGTTTCAGGATTGGGGCCTGTACTCGGGGTCAGGGCCTGTACTCAGGGTCAGGGTTCAGGATGAGGTCTGTACTCAGGATCAGTGTTCAGGATGAGGCCTATACTCAGGATCAGGGTTCAGGGTTGGTACTTGTACTCAGGGTCAGAGTTCAGGGTTGGAGCCTGTACTCGGGGTCAGGGTGCAGGGTTGAGGCCTATATTCGGGGTCAGATTCAGGGTTGGGACCTGTATTCGGGGTCAGGGTTCAGGGTTTGGTGCCTGTAATCAGGGTCAGGGTTGGGGCCTGTACTTAGTGTCAGGATTCAGGTTGGGGCCTGTACTCAGGATCAGGGATAGGCCTGTATTTGGGGTCAGTGTTCAGGGTTTGGGTCTGTACTCAGGGTCAGAGTTCAGGATTGAAGCCTGTAATTGGGGCCAGGGTTCAGGGTTTGGTGCCTGTAATCGGGGTCGGGGTTCAGGGTTGTAGCCTGTGCTCGGGGTCAAGGTTCATGGTTAGGCCCTGTACTCGGGGTCAGGGTTCAGTTTTGGGATCTGTACTTGAGGTCAGGATTCAGGATAAGGGCCTGTACACATGGTCAGATTTCAGGCTTGGGGCCTATATACAGGGTCAGGGTTCAGTTGGCCTGTACTTGGGCTCAGGGATGAGGGATCGGGCCTGTCCTTAGGGTCAAGTTTCAGGATTGGGGCCTGTCCTCGAGGTCAGCGTCTGTTATTCTCTCACACACACACACACACACACACACATATAATTTCTCTCTCACACACTCTCTCACACACACACACAGACACACAGTCTACACACAGACAACTCTCTTTAGACACATTCTCTCTCTCTCTCTCTCAGGGTTCAAAGCCTGTCCTCAGAGTCAGAGTTCGGTGCCTGTCCTGGTGGTGAGGGATCAGGCCCTGTTCTCAGGGTTAGGGTTGGGGCCTGTATTCGGGGTCTGGGTTCTGGGTTGGAGCTCAGGTTGGGGTTCTGTACTCGGGGTTAGGGTGTGTTCTTTTCTCACATAACACACACACACACACACACACACACACACACACACACATGCACACACACACACATGCACACTCTCTCTCACACACGCATTTTCACGTATGCACATGCTCTCTCACACATGCACTCTCACTGACACTTTCTGTTACACGTACTCCCTCTCACACACGCACTCTCTCTACACGCGACTCATTGACACTCTCACAAACATACTCACACACACCCTCTCACACACACACCCTTATTTCCTTTAAGGTCAGATCCTATAATGAGTTCAGGGTTAGGGCCTGTCCGCGGCTGAGGGTTCAGGGTTTGGGGTCTGTTCTCGGGTTGGAGTTCAGGTTCGGGTCTGTACTTGGAGTCAGGGTTCAGGGTTGGAGCCTGAACTCGGAGTCGGGGTTCAGGGTTGGGGCCTGTACTCGGGATCAGGGCTCAGGGTTCAGAGTTTGGGCCTGTACTCAGGGTCAGGGTTCAGGGTTCGGAGTTTGGGCCTGTACTCGGGGTCAGGGTTCAGAATTGAGGCCTGTAGTCAGGGTCAGGGTTCAGAGCTGAGGCCTGTAGTCAGGGTCAAGGTTCAGAGCTGAGGCCTGTAGTCAGGGTCAAGGTTCAGAGCTGAGGCCTGTAGTCAGAATCAGGATTGAGGGCTTGGGGCCTGTACTTGGGGTCAGGGTTCAGGGTTGGGGTCTGTACTCAGGGTCAAGGTTCAGGGTTGGGGCCTGTATTTGGGGTCAGGGTTTAGAGTTTGCATCCTGTACTTGAGGTCAGGTCAGGGTTTAGGGTTGGGGCCTGTACTCGGTCAGGGTTCAGGGTTTGGGCCTGTTCAGGGTCAGGGTTCAGGGTTGGGGTCTGTACTCGGGGTCAGGATTCTGGGTTAGGGTTCAGGGTTGGGGCCTGTACTCAGGGTCAAAGTTCAGGGTTGGGGCCTGTACTGAGGGTCAGAGTTCAGGATTTGGGGCCTGTACTCAGGGTCAGGGTTCAGATTTGAGGCCTATACTCAGGGTCAGGGTTCAGAGTTAGAACATAGAACATAGAACAATACAGCACAGAACAGGCCCTTCGGCCTTCGATGTTGTGCCGACCAAAATAAAAAGCAATGCCCCTCCTAACTAAACCATTCCCTTCTCATCCATATACTTATCAACTAACCTCTTAAACGCCACCAAACTTGGCGCATCTACAACAGCTGCAGTCAGGGCATTCCACTCCCTAATCACTCTTTGAGTAAAGAACCTACCTCTGATATCCGTCCTATAACTCATACCCTTAATTTAAAGCTGTGTCCCCTCGTGCTAGCTTTCTCCATCCTAGGAAAAAGGCTATCACTGTCCACCCTATCTAAACCTCTAATCATCTTATCTGCTTCAATAAGATCCCCTCTTAGCCGCCTCCTTCCTAACGAAAACAACCTCAAATCCTTCAACCTCTCTTCATAGGACCTGCCCTCCATACCAGGCAACATCCTGGTAAACCTCCTCTGTACCCTCTCCAATGCCTCCACGTCTTTCTTATAATGTGGCGACCAGAACTGCACACAATACTCCAAGTGCGGCCGCACTAGAGTTTTGTACAGCTGCAACATGATGCTGCGGCTCCTAAATTCAATCCCCCTACCAATAAAAGCTAAGACTCCATATGCCTTCTTAACAACTTTATCCACTTGACTGACTACTTTCAGGGATCTATTGACACATACACCAAGATCCTTCTGTTCCTCAACACTATTAAGAGGCCTACCATTAGCCCTATACTCTACACATTTATTGTTCCTGCCAAAGTGCATTACCTCACACTTTTCCACATTAAACTCCATTTGCCACCTCTCGGCCCAGCTCTGCAACTTGTCCAAGTCACTCTGTAAACTAAAACACCCCTCTTCACTATCTACCACACCACCAACTTTAGTATCATCTGCAAAGTTACTGATCCATCCCTCAATACCCTCATCCAGATCATTTATAAAAATTACAAACAGCAGGGGCCCCAAAACAGACCCCTGAGGCACACCACTCGTCACCGAACTCCACGATGAATATCTCCCATCAACCGGGGTCAGGGTTCAGGGATGAGGCCTATACTCAGGGTCAGGGTTCAGGGTTGGGGCCTGTACTCGGGGTCAGGATTCCGGGTCAGAGTTCAGGGTTGGGGCCTGTACTCGGGGTCAGGATTCTGGGTCAGGGTTCAGGGTTGGGGCCTGTACTCAGGGTCAGGATTCTGGGTTAGGGTTCAGGGTTGGGGCCTTTACTCAGGGTTCAGGGTTCAGTGTTGGGGCCTTTACTCAAGGTTCAGGGTTCAGGGTTTGGGGCCTGTACTCAGGGTTCAGGGTTTGGGGCCTGTACTCAGGGTTCAGGGTTTGGGGCCCGTACTCAGGGTTCAGGGTTTGGGGCCTGTACTCAGGGTTCAGGGTTTGGGGCCTGTACTCAGGGTTCAGGGTTCGGGACCTGTACTCAGGGTTCAGGGTTTGGGGCCTATACTCAGGGTTCAGGGTTTGGGGCCTGTACTCAGGGTTCAGGGTTTGGGGCCCGTACTCAGGGTTCAGGGTTTGGGGCCTGTACTCAGGGTTCAGGGTTCGGGACCTGTACTCAGGGTTCAGGGTTTGGAGCCTGTACTCGGGGTCAGGGTTCAGGGTTTGGAGCCTGTACTCGGGGTCAGGGTTTGGGGCCTGTACTCAGGGTTCAGGGTTTGGGGCCTGTGCTCAGGGTTCAGGGTTTGGGGCCTGTGCTCAGGGTTCAGGGTTCGGGGTTCAGGGTTCAGGGTTCAGGGTTTGGGGCCTGTAATCGGGTTCAGGATT
Source organism: Sphyrna mokarran (assembly GCA_024679065.1). Classification (NCBI taxonomy): domain Eukaryota; kingdom Metazoa; phylum Chordata; class Chondrichthyes; order Carcharhiniformes; family Carcharhinidae; genus Sphyrna; species Sphyrna mokarran. Next base: position 34,737,802 of record JAGIQG010000010.1, on the reverse strand, counting down.
CAGAGTTTGCCTCCAGTAAATGGGGTCAGGGTTTAGGGTTGGGGCCTGTTCTTCATCTCTCACACATTCTCTCAAATAATCTTTCTCTCTCACACACACTTTTTCACACAGTCTCACACACAGTCTCACTCTCTCTCTCTCTTTCTCACACACACACACACACACACACACACACTCTCACATTTTCTCACTCTCTCTCACTCTCTCACTCTCATTCACACATTCTCACACACTCTCTTGTGTCTGTGTGGGTATCCTCCGGGTGCTCCAGTTTCCTTCCACAGTCCAAAGATATGGTGGGTTCGGTTGATTGGCCGTCCTAAGAAATTGTCCCTTAGTGTCCAGGGATGTGTAGTTCAGAGGGATTAGTATGTAGGGATATAGGGATAGGGCCTGGGTGGGATAGTGTTTGGTGTAGCTTCGATGGGCTGAAAGGCCTCTTTCTGCACTGTAGGGTTCTATGATTCTCACATTTCGGGGCCTGTGCTTGGGGTCAGGGTTCAATTTTTGAGGCCTCTTGTCAGGGTCAGTATTCAGGTTTGTTTGCACACACCCTCTCTGTCTCTCACACGCACTCTCTCTCCCTCTCACCATCCCAGACCCATTATCATCCCTGACCCCTCACTCCTCACCATCGCTGACCCCTCACCATCCCTGATCTCTCATCCACCACCATCCCTCACCTCTCCTCCCTCACTATCCTTGACCCCGACCCTTCAGCATCCCTGAACTCTCACCTATCACCATAGGTTTAGAGGTTTCTGATTTGGAATGTGCTGTTGAAGAAGCCTTTGGTGAATTGTTGCAGTATGTCCTATAGTAGCATTCACTGCAGCCAAAAAATGCCAATTCTCGGAGGGAATTTGTTTATTTAGTATCTTCACACAGATTGGAGAAGTGAGCAGGCTGATTCTCAACTAGTTGAATCCTGTCATGAAAGCTTGTTCTGCGGTCAACAAATCCTGAAGTGTGACTTGAACCCAGAATTTCTAGCTGAGAGACAGTGGCATTACCCACTGAACCACAAGCCTTCAGTCAGAGGGAGTGAAAGTTTGTAGATGGGCTGCTGATTAAGCAGATTGCCTTGCGTTGGATGATGTCAATCTTCTTTTGTTGCAAATCTACCTATATCATAATCAATAATTAAAGCAATTTGCATTTATATATAAAGCTTTTAAAATAATATAAGATCCTAATACCCTTCATAATGTGTTGTTAGGTAACATTCAACATTCGAAACTGAACGGAGATATTGGCTGTGATTTTCTGGCTTTTTTTTTACTCCAGCCACAGATCTAATTGGAGCAGTGCAGAGACAAAGAACCATGAGTGAGGGTCTAGTGCTTTCAGTGCCAGTGCAAAATCCCATTGCTATCAATCCGATCACCATGCCTGGATATAAATAAAGATTTAAATATGCCTAGTCTGTTTGAAGCCAGATTGTCCCTGGTCCTGAGATTCTTCAATCCTTGGGTGCAGTGGGAACCGATGAGAATCACCACTGATCACCACAAACGGAGGGCAAATGTCATGGGTCCCTGGTGGTTGGGGACATGGCTGGGCAGTGCCTATTTGGTAGTGCTAATCTCCAGTGCCAGTTGGACCACTGCCATGGTGCAAGGCAGTGCCAAAGGTGTGGGAACTAAAGAGGGCGGGCTTGAGGGGGGCAGAAAGGGAGTCATAAGGAGACCACGAAAGGGAACCTATTGGGAACGCCCCAATGCCCTTGCCAGCAATCTCCTTTGGGTAGGGTGATCATGCATTTAATGAGGAGCGATGCTGTCTGTTGTGGTGGAAGGTTAGGGGGATGGGAACAGAGGGGAAGACTTTAATGTCACTTTGAAAACCGTGTCGACATGTTTAGACCTCACCACTTTCAAGAACTCTAATAAAAGATTGGTTAGGGCAAGATTAGGGCCAGTCAGAGATAGCAGTGGGAAATTGTGCGTGGAGCCTGAGGAGATACGAGAGACACTGAATGAGTATTTTTCGTGAGTATTCACGCAGGAGAAAGACAGTGTTGTCGGGGAGAATACTGCGATACTAGGTTGTAGACTGGGTAGGATTGAGGTTCATAAGGAGGAAGTGTTAGCGAATCTTGAGGGTATGAAAATTGATAAGTCCCCTGGGCCAGATGGGATTTACCCTAGGATTCTCTGGGAGGCTAGAGAGGAGATTGCAGAGCCTTTGACTTTGATCTTCATGTCGTCGTTGGCTACAGGTATAGTGCCGGAAGACTGGAGGATGGCAAATGTTGTCCCTTTGTTCAAAAAGGGGAGTAGGGACCATCCCGGAAAATATAGACCGGTGAGCCTGACTTCTGTTGTGGGCAAGGTCTTGGAAAGAATTATAAGGGATAGGATTTATAAGCATCTAGAGAGGAATAAATTGATTAGGGATAGTCAGCACGGTTTTGTGAAGAGTAGGTCGTGCCTCACAAACCTTATTGAGTTTTTTGAGGAGGTGACCAAAGAGGTAGATAAGGTAAGGCAGTTGATGTAGTGTATATGGATTTTAGCAAAGCGTTTGATAAGGTTCCCCATGGTAGGCTACTGCAGAAAGTGCAGATGCATGGGATTGAAGGTGATTTAGCATTTGGATTAGGAATTGGCTAGCTGATAGAAGACAGAGGGTGGTGGTTGATGGGAAATATTCAACCTGGAGTGCAGTTACAAGTGGTGTACCTCAAGGATCTGTTTTAGGGCCACTGCTGTTTGTCATTTTTATAAATGATCTAGATGAGGGTGTAGAGGGTTGGATTGGTAAATTTGCTGACGATACCAAAGTGGGGGGAGTTGTAGATAGTGAGGATGGATGTTACAGTTTGCAGAGGGACATAGATAGGTTGCAGAGCTGGGCCGTGAGGTGGCAAATGGAATTCAATACGGATAAGTGTGAGGTGTTTCACTTTGGTAGGAATAACAGGCATATGAAATATAGGGTTAATGGAAGGACCCTTAATAGCGTTGTCGAGCAGAGGGATCTTGGGGTACAAGTACATAGCTCTTTGAAAGTTGGCACCCAGGTCGATAAAGTTGTTAAGAAGGCGTACGGTGTGTTAGCTTTTATTGGTAGAGGGATTGAATTTAGGAGCAGTGAGGTTATGTTACAACTGTACAAAACTCTGGTGCGTCCGCACTTGGAGTATTGTTACAGTTCTGGTCGCCGCATTATAAGAAAGATGTGGAAGCATTGGAAAGGGTGCAGAGGAGGTTTACCAGGATGTTGCCTGGTAATGGTGGGAAGGCCTTATGAGGAAAGGCTGAGGGACCTGAGGTTATTTTCATTAGAGAGAAGAAGGTTACGCGGTGACCTAATTGAGGTGTATAAGATGATCAAGGGATTGGATAGGGTGGATAGTGAGAGCCTTTTTCCTCGGATGGTGATGACCAACACAAGGGGACATAACTTTAAATTAAGAGGTGGTAGTTATAGGACGGATGTCAGAGGCAGGTTCTTTACACAGAGGGTGGTGAGTGTGTGGAATGCCCTGCCTGCAGCAGTTGTGGACTCGCCTACTTTTGGGGCATTCAAATGTTCAGTGGATAGGCATATGGATGATATTGGAATAGTTTAGGTTAGAGGGTCCACTGGCCGACGCAACATCGAGGGCCGAAGGGCCTGTACTGCGCTGTAATGTTCTATGTTCTATGTTCTAGAACCAGTGCAAAACTCATACCTCTCCCAAAAAATGACACTGCTGAAGGTAATTGAAAGTGGAAGATTTCGACTTTTTTTGGGTGATTTTAAAAAGACAATTTTTTGGTATTTAGTGCAATTTAGTGCAAAGATGTGATTCTTGCCACCGGCGCAATGGGGTGGGGGAGGGGGAGTGCGGAGGCAGTGGGGATGAAGCTGCAGGGAGGGTGATTGGCAGAGGTGTTCCAATCTCCAATACAAAGCATGTCATTAATATATAAATCAGCTTTCCACCTCAATTCACTGAAAGTCAGGCAGACAAGGTTGTAAGATTGCACATTAAGTATAGAAAAGCTGTGATCTGTGATCTGATTGATGCTGTGAATCACACTGGATTCCTCGCCCAAAAATCCGTTTTTGCCAACAGGATCTTATCGTCCTGCAGGAGGTGCACACCTGCCATGAGCTCCCTGCCAATGAGTAGTGCATTCATCGGGCAACTCCATTGACAACAGTGGGATCATAAGATCCTGCCACAGGTCAGCAGCACACAGCCTCCCACTGCTGCAAAACACATCGAGGAAAGGGAGAAAAAAATTTCCCTGAGACACTCTTTGGGAAAATTTTGCCTGAACTATCCAGGTCTGAATGCTGGAATTCCTTCTCTAAACCATTCTGGGAGCAATCCTCCCATTCCATGGTGCCAATTCTTTAGTGCGGCGGGCCAGGAGATTTCAGCAGTGCCCATGGCATGGGATCTGTGCTGGACATCCTGCCCCATAAAGTCTCCCAGCGTCGGATTTCCGATGACATCAGCTCCGTGCTGGTAATCGATGGGGAGTTGCATAATTTATTTAAATGCGATTAGCAGGTAAATGACTGAAGTCTCCGGGCTTGCTAGCATCTCTGCAGAGATGTTCCCCCCAACGCCCCCCACCACCACAAGTATTTCACTCCAGCAAGGTTTAACAATAGCTCCCCACTATGGATGATATTGGAATAGTTTAGGTTAGAGGGTCCACTGGCTGGCGCAACATCAAGGGCTGAAGGGCCTGTACTGCGCTGTAATGTTCTATGTTCTATGTACTTTTGCGGAGCTGGCAGACCAACCCTGCTGGAGTGAAGGGTCTGGCACCAGAGAATTCCCCCTGGGCATTGATACCTTGGCAACACTGCTCAAGGGGCATGGGATCGCACCAAGATGGCATGGCTTAATGGGGGCAAGGCCTGATGGTGGTGGGACAGACATGATGGGGTGATCAGTGGAGGGTGAGGGGTCCTACTGTTATGCTGTAAAAGGCATTGGAGGGGAAGGAAGGGAGGCCAGTGATCAGGGCTGGCTACTTGGCAGGGAGGAGGGGGATGGGCAGTAGCCTGGTGCTGGGGGCCGGGAGGTGCCCGATCTGCCAGAGGGAGGGGGGAGATCATGGCTGGGGGGCTGGGGGGTTGGGGAGGTGGGGGGGCGGTGGGCTGTCATTGATACTGGCCAGGACCTGCTTGCAAGAGGGGTGGGGGGGGGCAGCATTCAAGCCATGGAAGGGGATGGAACGGAGAGCTAACATTGCAGAGGTTGCAGAGCTGGCCAACGATTGGGAGGCCAGCAGCCCAAAGCCTGCATGCATTGATCTCTGCACTGACATGTCAGTGTATGTGCAGCAGCCATTCAGCACTATACTGCTGGCCTCTTGTACAGGATTAGCACCCCCCCCCCCTTGATTTTTAGCATAATTCACACTCGTCACTCTGCAGTGCACGGAGTGGGGGAGATTCATTTTGAACCTCCCACTGAAAAAAAACAACAGGATGTACTCCAGTTTTCATGCAAATTTGACAGTTAGAATTTTTTAGGAGAATCCTAGCTCTATCTTTTATCTCCTTTAAAACAGTCCTTTAAAGCTACCTCTGAGACCTGTCCCATTGTTTCTCTTTTTGGCTGAGTGTCAATACTGATTAGTATGCTTTTGTGAAATATCGTGGAACATTTTTCATTCGAGAGGTGATTTATAAAGGTCAATTGTTGAAAAAGACTAAAAGCACATGAAGACACGAATACTGGTCATAAAAAGCTGACAATATCAATGCATTATCTATTGTTTCTGTCATTCATACTCAAGGTGCTTCATTGTCTCGTAAGATATGAATGGGGCCTGAAACACACAATCCAGAATATTCATTCATTCAATGCATATTGGTCTTCAACTTGCATCTGTCAGTTATTAAATCGCTGGAGAAAACATATAGGGCCTGCATCTTTCTAATATTAAAATAGGAAAGTCTATCCCAAGTAACTAGCTCATTAAATTTTGGGGTGATTAATTTGGAAGAAAACAACATTTTACAAATAAGTGGGAAAAATGATGAATTGTGCAGTTCAGAAAAAGGAAAAAAATCCAATTAAATATAAAGCCAAGTTTGAAGAGAAGAACTCCTCCAAGATTAGCAAACCACTCTACTTCTGCTACTTTTTCGTCATCTTTTTCCTCCCGAGCGGGATTTGTTTCCCCTCGTTGGTAATAGTTCTATTCTCCTTTCCTCAGCTCTGGTGTGCAGTACCATTCTACAAATTGTCTTCAGGACATATTTGCAGCACACCCCAACTGTTGATAATGACTGGATAATGTGATGTTAATTGAGGAGTAAATGTTGGCCAGGATGCAAAGATTACTCTCCCTGCTCTTCATTAAAATAGTGCCATGAACCCTGAGGCAGGCAAATGGGACCTCAGTTTAACATCCCATTCAAAAGAACAGGCAGTATGATCTTACTGCCTGCTCTCACCAAGTTCCCACTGCAGCGAAGGTGAAGAATTTGGTGATGAGCTAAATCTCCATTCACTGCAGGATTGGAAAATCCTGCTGGTTTCCTCCCACGGTTTCGGATCCATCTCAACAAGTTTCCTGAATTCCAAGTGCTTCAACAAAAGCGCACAGCAGACCATTACAATGTGAGAGATTTTGTAGGCACGGCCAGATCAGTCCATGCAGCAGAACCACAGTCTACCATTCAACGGCAGATCAGGTGGCACAGTGGGCCTCATTGTAATGAGTCTTCACCTCGCTCTCAGGTCTCTGTGCTGGTGTCATCAGCTATGACTTCAGCAGGTAGACTTTGTCATCCCAGCAAACTTTGTTGGTCTTTGAAGGCCCATGGGAGATCCAAGTGCCTCAGGATGTAACTGTCGTGCACACCCTGGATAACATTGTCACACCTGCATGATATTGAGTAGATGGTCGCATACAATCTACGCATTCAGAGAGTGGATCCCTTTCCTTTTGATTCAGGATATTCCTAATTCCATGGATTCCGCTGGCTGACACCTTAGGCATCCCAATGATGGTGGTGAAGCCTGCAGCTCAGGCATTGTTAGGCCTGGCCTGAGTCAAAGTGGACCCAGTGCCCTGCCTGGGCATACAAGACATTCACGATCTCTGGATATAGCTGTGAGCCGATGATTGGAAGATGTCACACAGGTCCCTGCTCATGCCCTGGAATAATCTGATGGGCGAAAAGATTCATGGTGACTTTCACTGCCACTGGGAGCCGGTGTCCTCCTTCCCTATGAAGTGTCAGGTCTGTGAGGGCATGCAAGGGTGCAGCACCGTCTCCTTGCTCAGGCAGAGACTTTAATGTCTAGCAACTCACTATAGGACATGTATTCCAGCAAAGCCGAGGTCTCCTTCTCCTTCTGCTCTCTCCACGGCCAATGGGAGGCCAGACTCTGACCCTGACCAGCGGCCACCTATTGTTCTAGGCTGGCCTTGCCATGGCAATGCCATCTATCAGCTGCCATACTGGTAATGACAATTACTGCCAGCTCTGTTGATTCAATCCCAACAGTCAGAGGATACTGGAAAATCTCAGCAAGTCTTCCAGTATCAATTAGCAGAGAAACAAAGTTAACATTTCTAATCCATAGGCTCTTCGTCAGAACTGAGAGGAAGGAGAATGTAGAAACTGCAACAGTATGGGGCAACTTTAAGAACAAAAAATAATTGGTGTAATGTGAAAGGGCAAGGGGGTATATGCACTGAGGCTAATACATGCATGGAATATGTAAAACAAAGGAAGAAAGAAAGGGGGCATTTCACTTGCACTTCATTCAGTTTGGTTTATGATATTCGCTGATTCTAATGTGGATCTACATCCCGGAGGCACAACTAAATGGGGTTTCTGTCAAGAACTCCTTAAAACCTCCTTCACTCCCAGCCCTTGTCCCTGCAACCCACCCTGCCAAAATACTGACCACATTGCAAAAAAAAGATATTTTTAATTGCTGGACAGTATATTCAGCAATTAAAAAATACTGTCGGAGAGGAAAGAGGGAGAACCAGCAAATTTATTGCAATGATAACACTGACATTGGCTGTTGTAGTTTACAAATTGCAAAACATTACTTTGAAGAATAATTTAAATATTCTAGGGCCTATTTCTTTCTGTTTTTCACTACACATCTGTGCTTTAATGGATCAAGGGGACAATTATATGATTTGCAAAGGGACTGTGAAAGACCATGGGGACAATTCTCTCATCCTGCTGTAGTAATGTTTTAGGGCAGTGGGCTGGGAGTTACACACATTGGTCAATTCTTGGGATTGCCACGAGCATTCATGGCTCCCTCACTCCCTTGCGTTTCCTAGGCCCTGTATGGCACTAGAAATCAGTTGGGAGGCAGGACTAACCTATAAATAGTATTTTACATACTATTTAACTGCTATTTGCGGGCCAAGGACTGAATTCTCTGAGCCCACTAGTGTCTCCCACCTCGCTAGAATGATTTACTCCAGCGGAGTTCAGCTCGGGAAACTAATGGGTCAATCTAACTAGAGTAAAAGGGAACAATCAGGACTCCCAAGGGGAGTCGGATGGCGGGAAGAAAATTTGAAATAGTGAAAAGCACAGTACGATGGGTACTGTATCAGAGGGAAGGCAGGGCCTATTGGGTCAGGACCCAACAAGTGGGGCTAGGCCTAGTGGGATTGGGGGGGCCCTGATGCCGCTCTGCATTGGGATCCAGTCAGGTTGGAGGCAGGCCAGTGATCGGTGTGGGCTATGTAGGGTGGTCAGCTGGAGTGGGGGGAGGCCGGGTTCTGCCAGAAGGGGGAGTGTCTGCCAGTGGGAGAGTGGGGGGGAATTCATCACTGCTGGTAGTGCAGGAAGGCTGGACATCAGGGTGGGATCGGATGCGGTATTCAGCATTGGCCTGTGAAAGGATGTTGGGTCTGCGATTGGGCCGTGGAGGCATTAGGAGGATGCACTATGGAGGTTCCAGGCAGGCCAGTGATCAAGCTGGCCCGTAAACATAACGATGACACTTCTGGGCCATTGTGCATGCGCAGAAGCCCACATGGTTTCAGCCTCTCCAGCGTGAATAGGCCCCACTTTCTGAAATCTAATAGTGGCCCCTGCATTGCAGAGTATGGAAGATTCTAGTCTGAAATCCCACAGAAAAAAAACAGCACAAATCAGTCAAGTTTTTCTGCGAATTCAAAACTTAGAATTTTTGGGGGGAGAATCCCGCATCCCACACTGCCTCCTCCCGCCTAACTTTTCAAGATTTTTTAATCAGCCCCAGAAGAAAGTCGATGAACATCTTCTGATTTGCTCATCCTGTGGGTTGGGTCACCAAAGGTTAGCAGAATTCCAGGGATTACAGCCAAAAATAAGACCATTCAATGAGGATATCGCTCTTTACCAATGGAATTAAAGATGTTACTAGCACAGAAGCCCATTTAGTCTGTGGAATTTTATTGCTAAAGCAATATCAAACTTAGCACACACTTTTCTTCCCATTGTACAATGTTTTTCACTATTTCAAATTCATTTCATGGCATGCATCTATATGTTTAGAAAAGCAATGGATGATTCAGCATACAATTTATGGAAGATTGTATAAATTAATTCATGGAGGTTTTAACCAGTCAGAAGCAGATATAGCTGAAAAGGAAAATCATATCTTTTACCTTACTTCTACGCACATTTGCTGTCCTACCAATAGCTCCTAAAAATAAAACTCACTTTGTAATTATAAATGAAGATTCCTCCATCCTGCGTTCAGATCAACTTGCAAACCGAAGGACAATTAGAAATTACAGTTCAGCGCCATCATTTCCTGGAAAAGCTGGAAACTAGTAACTGGAATCATGTGTTCAATGACAACCATTTCAGAAATAGACCCAACATTTTATGTAAGGAAAGTATCATCCAAAAAATTATACATACTGACCTAAAATCATCACATTTTAACTTGTTCTAATGTATTTCATTTGATTTCACTGTAATTCTTTTGCCCAGAGTAGAATTATTTATCTGGAACATGTTTGCCACTTGGAATGTTCCAAATCATTCATAGCTTTAGTGTCATTAAATTTGTTTTTGGGGTAAAGTGGTGACATCTCCTGGCAACATTTGGGAATTGATTCGGGTTCAGCTAAAGGTAATCAAATGGCTGATTAGCTATTCTACAGATTACCTGCAGTGTAATTAGATATGACAGAAGCTTTTACTGGCTGTTTTATTTCTATTTTGTCCAAATAATTTCACATCACCCCAGTTGCCAGGTCTTTCAGTTGCAGTTGTCAAACACTGAAAATCACATTTTCATCGTCATATAAAACTAGTCAATGAACAAGAGTACTGGACACAGTCAGCAGCATAAAATAGCTTCTACTTTCCTCCAACTACCTTTTGTCATGTATTTTGACATTCTTTTATTTTTGCTGCAATCATCTCTCTCTTCCACAGAAGCCAATTATCAAGTAGCTAAGCCCAAAGGAAGAGAGAAATTACCATGCAAGTGTCAACACTCATTTAAAAAAATCAGGAGTCACACTCTGGCAATTTAAGAAAATTCTTATTGAATTTATCAAAAATTTAGATAAGGCTGAAAAAATGAATGTGGATTTTACTTAGGCACTTGGTAAAGAGATTTTTAAAAAACAACTTGCAAATGAACAGCAGTTATAATATTGAAAAATGTCTGAAGGGCTTCAGAGGACTGTCATCAGAAACAAAAACTGACACATGACCTGAGTCTTTGTTTCCTAGTCAGTAGCTGAATCAGGAAAATTCCCCGTTCTGCACACCCAGCCCAGAGAAAGTACCCTGGACAGCCAGATTTTGGTTTCAAGCAGGTAAGTTATGATTGGAATTAGGCTGGCTTTCCAAAGAAAGTACTTCGGAAAAGTTTCAAGTCTAAGGTGGGCTGGGGCAAAGGTTTGTCTCAGTGATCGGGAACTTTGATGCATCTTTAAAGGAACAATAAAAACATCCCTCCAATCTTTGCTCCTTAACCATATCCCTCACTCCCCACAAAATCCCCAAACCTAAGCCATGACAACCAATGCCTAATCATGCCCCCATTCCCATTACTCCTCATATCCTACATGCTAATTTATGACCCTTCACCCGCCCCATGGATCCAGATACTCTAAATGCCAACCTCAACCTATTCACCCTTCTTGATCCTTCAGACCCTCTATTCTAATGTATGTCCCTCATCTCACTTTATAGCCCCTATGTCAATTTAGTATGAACTCATGTTTACATACGCCTATTGCCCATCACATTTTTTCCTTACATCCTCAATGCCAACTCATCCAGTATATCAGGCATGAACAGACCTCAGGGCCCATGCTGAAATGAAATGAAGTTCTTAAATGTTCATTGATTAATGCACTATTTATAAAAAAAATTACATTAATAAAAATACAATCACTATATTTAACATTGCACAACCAGTTAATCCTTTAATAAAGAAGCATTCCTCTCCATATTTATAAAGGCAAATACTTCAGAAGCAGGAAATTTTAAATAAAACAGAAGAAGAATCTAGCAGCTTTGACAGCATCTCTGGAGAGAGAACAAAAAATTAATATTTTGAGTCCAAGTTCTCTTGTTATGTGTATTCAGAGCCCCATTCCAAATATTTTTTAAGCTCTTAGAACTTGTAGCTATAAACCAAACACTGAACTGACAGACATCCTGCTGTGATGATAGGTTGTGAAGTCAGTCATCCCATAATCACAATTCTTGTAACAATAGCACTAAGCTTTATATCAATAGAAAAAATGAACTAGCACACACTGATATTAAACTATAAAGCATTTTAAAAAGTAAATAAAGGCCAGGAGATTTAAATGCCTTGACAGCTTGACATTTGCCTTGATAGTTTGATAATTCCAGTTAACTTGACATTTCCAACAAGGTCATGCATTTTTATGTATGTTCATGTCCATTTCTGACAATCCCAAAGGCTACTTGGACTTCCCCCAAGATATAGGTGACCAAGATTCTGGTAAAAGAGGTATAGGTTTAAGCGAGAAGGAAAGAAGAGAGGTGAAGACATCTCAAGAAGAAATCCTCGAAAAGAGCATGGGCATAAATGATGACATAATTAAAATCAGAAAAGCAAGAGGGCAGAACTGGAGAGACACAGATAGCTCACATTCAAAAAAAAACAGATATGCATCAGAAATTTCTTTATGAATTCTCCCAATCTTGCCATCATAATATCATCAGATATTTGCCATCATTTGTTTATTTATGGAACAGGCCTTTTCACCAAACTTACAGATCCACAGCAGGAGAAACTTGGAAGAAACTCTCAATAATATTATTGATAATTATGGATTAAAAATTGGCTATGTGAATAATAAATATTCTGGATGGAGAAATTTATTCACTCAAAGTCCACAGAATTTATTGTCAATACTGTTATTCTTCAATAATGTAAGAAATGCTTTACAGATTAGCCACTTTGGAAAGTTTACAATAACTCCAAAATGATATAGTTCATTGGGAGGGATGAGAGCTCCAGGGGGACTTGGGTGGTTTGGAAAACAAAAATGTGAATAAATATACAACAATTTGGAATAAAGAACAAGCAGAGGGTTTTCAAATTCACAGGGAAATTTGAACTAAAGCGAGTCCTAAAATGGGTCACAACATTATGATAGGCAGCTGCCAGGGAAAAATAATAAATTAAATGTTGATTTGTAAAATAAGAAGGGGTAGAAAACTGATGTAGGGTGCAATTTTCCCACCATGCTATGCTGGTCATATAACATTTAAGTGGGAAGCCAAAAACAGATATTACAACCAGTGTCAAGCTGTTTGCGATCTTTCCAGGTCTCTATTTCTGACATAATGAGCCTCACTCAGTAAGAGGTCTGACAACACCAATTTTAAATCCAACCGATTTATTTGATAGTAAACTTGCTAGCTCTCGGCATTTGTGCCTTCGTCAGGCGAATGAGATGTTCTGGTCTGCCTCATTCACCTGATGAAGGCACAAAGGCCAAAAGCTAGCAAGTTTACTATCAAATAAATCGGTTGGATTTAAAATTGATGTTGTCAGACCTCTTATGAGTTTACCCAGTCCAACAACGGCATCTCTACATCATAATGAGCCTTACATCAGGGAACGACTTGAGGCTGATTTAAATATGTATACGTGCATTTACATCTGTTTAGTAAGCCCAAAACAGTATTGGATTTCCAACTTTGCCAAAGAAAGTTCCCACTAGCAGGGATCACGAGTAGTCCCCCCAGCAATCAGAACCTGATTCTTTGGCCTCACTGGTGGTACCAGAGACTATTGGGGCCTTCTGACAGGTAAGGGGAAGGGAGAAGTGCCAGGCTGGCACACTAGCACTGCCTGCCTGATACACTAGGCAGTGGCAAGAGGGCTGGGCCAGACTGGGGTGAGGTAGGAGGTACAGGAGGGGCAGGGTTCGGCCTTGGGGAATGGAAGCTGATGTGAGGCTGGTTGGGGACAGTGATCGAAGGCTGGGACCAGTGATTGGGAGGCCGGTCAGAGGGATGAGAGAGGGTTGAGCTAGTGATCAGGAGGTCAGCAATACCGGGGCAGGGGTGAGGAAGTGTGAGGAACTCTTCTTTGTCACTAAGTTTGAGATAGCTACTTCTTTCATTACTCCATCTGGGCAAAGTTCCTTCCATGCTCCTCCCCAGAACTGCTCCACTGGTCAGAGAAGCATAGCAGGAACAGCTGGAAAATTCCAGACAACATTGCCTTTATGTTTTTTGGTGATATATTTTGTTTTATAATGCTCCTGTGAAGCACCTTCATAATGTTGAATGCCTAAGGTTCTCCTGTGAAGCACCTTCATAATGTTGAAAGTCTAAGCTTTCTTGTCAAGCTTAGACAGATTAGACAATCTGTCTAAAGTCACTTTTTTTGACCTAACTAGTGTAAATGTCAGCCTAATAAGTTGGGAGGAGTGCATATTTAAATTGTACAGTTCGTTGGTTCTGATAACAGCTTGGCTGCTTAATCTTAGTGGACATTTTAGACAGGCATGGTCATTCAAAAATTGGAAGCAGCACAGGTAACAACACTTAACTAATAAAAACAGACTAAGTTATGAAGCGTGGAAGGTTTTACATTGTTGAACCATAAAAATGTATTTTTATACAATCCACTCTTGATAATTCAGTTGTATATTTGCCTTAAAGTTGAACTAAGCAGTGTAAATAATATTGTAAATAATACATTAAAATAAGCCTTGATGTAATAAAATGAATTATCAAGTCATTTGAATTAAGTTCTTCTGACCAATGAATAGGCTGTAAGCTGTGATAGTTGCAGAGTCAGTTTCTCATTAAGGTATTTTCCTGGGAATATACTCAGCCTGCAGAAAAATGTAGCGATTAATATATCTTACAGGTCAACTCTGAGTTATTGGGCCATATTGGATAAGAAAAAATACTTGTATTTAAAAGAAAAAAAAGTGGCATGTGCTAAAGTTAGTTTATAGCTTTTTTTTTAGAAAACATGCTAATCAAAGAAATAAAGAGTAGCAGTTAAAGTGCAGATTGGATATTGCTGCTTCCTGGAACCAGCCTACAGAATCATATATTCATCAGTTTCTTGAGACACTCCTGTTTTATTGTGACTCCCCTTCCAAGTACTAACAATAGCTCTGGCAGTCTTTTACAGAGGGTGAAATATTATACAGCAAGTTAACTGACATAGAAGTAACATGCACCAAAGTCCATTTTAGTCACAAAAATTGCAAAGCAGCCTTGTTAATGTAAAAATTGCTTTAATAACATTTTTCTTTGTTTGAAATAATTCCTCTAACTAGAGAGTGATGAAGGCATTAGGCCCATCAATGGGTGATGGCAACGTTAGGTCAATTAGCCTGGAGGAACAACTAAGTCAAACATTTTCAATGAGATGATGTTCACAGTTGGCAATTGATCACTGAATAATCTGGGTTAATGAATATATGTCTTCCAACACTCATTAGGTTTCCTCACATAGTCAGATAGAGTAACTCCAACAAGACAGCTCCGCTGAATTATATCAATAGTGTCCATTATTTAAGCAAATCACAAATAAGTGGATGGAAATTAAATTTTTTTTTATACTTCACAGAATATAGGCCTACTAGTTAGGCTGGCATTTAGCAACCATTTCTAATTGCCCTTGAGAAGGTAGTGATAAACTGCCTTCTTGAACCACTGAAGCCCATTTGGTGCAGATGAAATTTTAAACATTGATCATCATTGACCTATATTCATGAACCCAGATTATTCAGTGATCAAATACCAATTATGAACATTGCCTCCCTTGTAATTTTGGCTTAGGCATTCCTCCAAGCTAGTTAACCTCATGCTACCATTGCCCACTAATGGATCCGATGCCTTTATCGCCTCCGAGTCAGAGAAATCACTTCAAAAAGTGATAAAACAGCATATTGACGGATGAATAGCAAATCAACGAGAACAATAAAGCCTTCAAAATATTTTATATTTTCATCTGGGCCTTTTTTCAGATCCAGGCTTAGTGGATACAGTACATCACTCACAAACTTAGATGGAAATTGGTCCTCAGGCCTCAATTTATTATATATGGGATGCCATCCAGCAGCAACTTGTGTAAATGAAGAAATCAATGTTTCTATCTGCCTGTGATCATGACTTTTACGGAGACAGTGGAGCACTCCTACGTCTCTTAGATTAACTTTATTCTTTAAAATAAATAATTCACCCGCTCATCACAACCTTTCTTAAGAGCAAGGACACCAAAGCCACTGAGGAACTCTGAGTTTAATGTCAGCTCCATTCAACAGTGGCTAATTTCATGATTGGATCCTTCAACAGGCATTAGCCCCTAATTTACATATTTGCAAAGCAAAAAATAGTTCCTTGGCAGCTCTCATCACACTTCATTAGGTACTTTTGGACGTAGTCATTGTTGTAATGCAGAAAATGGGGCAGCTGCCTTGTGTGCATTAACAGCCAATAAACAGGAATATCATAATGACCAAACAGTCTGTTTTAATTATGCTGACTGAGGAATAAATATTGACCGAGACATCAGGGACAACTATTGTCTCATTGGATCTTTTACATCTACTGCAGAGAGCAGTCTGAACTTGGTTATATGTTTCATCTGAAAATTTCTAGCTTTGACAATGTGTGAAATACTGGAGATAATGGCCCGAGGACTGGACTAGAATGTCAGTTTAAAAGATCGGTTTTAGGGGCTTAGGCACAAAAGCCGAATAAAAGAATTCCACAGCTTTAACTGTGGGATCAAAACGTATGTAGATTTGGACAGGCAGCTCTAATTTGGTATGTTTTGCATCTGATTTTCAGGAGTACCCAGCACTCATTTTCATTTCTTTTAACTGCCATTCACTCAACGTCTACCTTCACAACCAATCATGGGCAGGAATCTGTAGTCCATCATTTACAGTATCTTAGATTTTCAAAAATACAGACTATCCCAACAACAACTTTAAGCCAAATACATTTTCAATAAAAAACGTACTTATTTAGCAAAAGAAATGGGATAAGAATGGAGGTGGAATGGGGATGAAGTCCTCTATAAATATTCTTTATACATAGATTTACAAATTCTCTGTTCTATTTATTTCCTGCAAAATGAAAGACTGGTAGCTCATTTTGCTCTTGTAAGATTTCAGTTTAGTTCTGTTGAGACTTTTATCTCATAAAGTAAGTTCTGTCACGATGAATTACTCTGTACCATTTGCCAGTTTTATTCATGTGGTTTTCTATATAAACTTGTGCACTTTTCTTGTTCATTCCCCTTACTGCTATCAGATGTAAGAAGTCTTGTTCTGCTAGACTGACTTTTCTTTGGATGCCAATTTAAAAAATAACAATCACAGATTGACAGATTGCATTAAAACAATGTATCGCTCAAAACAATAGCAAGTAGGTTAGGTTACTCTGATGACATTGAACTATTGAACCAATATACAAACAAGCCTTTCATCTTAATAAACAATGATTTAACAACAAAGGATGTACATAGCACAATATTATTCAAGTGCATGAAAGCAAGTTCTGATATCACACAAAAGCTGTATAAGGATGCTTATTTCTCTTCAGTACAGATAAAAGTGTTTTATACAGAATCAGGAAGAAAATGAATAAAGCAAGCTTACATTAAGCATCCTTGTCAGTATGCCTGTGGAGTGTTACTGAATGTTAAAGGCTCTATTTAATACAAAGAGCCCTTCTTCAGTATCTTGTCCCTTGCATCGATTTATAACTGCAATAAAATTTACACAGGAAAAACAACTTTTAAGTGCTTTGCTTTGGAGACACTGGAGCTTCAGAAGCTTTTGTTTCATCAGATCTTGATCCCATGCTGCTTAAATCTAGGCACTCTATGCATTTAAGATGAATCTATTTTTCATCAGTTTCTGAGTACAGATTAACTTCGATGAGCATTTCTTTCTATATATATGAAATGAAGGAAATTAATTAGTGCTAAGACCTAGGCATTTAGGGAAGTGTTCTTTGTATTAAACAGGCATCTGGAGTGTTGCTCATCTTAAAGAAACAGCTGACTGCATTGATGACTGTAAATAATGAGACCAAATTTTTATTTAATGCATTAATGATTTATAAAATAACTATTGCATGTTTTGTGCACCACTTTGATGTAAATTGCATTTAAATTACAATGAATATGGATGGTAGATTTACACAATAATACTTCACAATTTACATTAATCTTTAAATCAAATGTCTATCCTAAAAATAAGATAAAAATATTTAAATAATCTTTATTTCACGTTCAACTAAATTGACCAAAGTGCAATGTTTGAATGATTTTATTTTTAGTTGGTTCATGATATTTGTGCTTTCAATTATGACTAGACGGATTATCTTTTACATTAATATCAATATGTCATTTCCTAGAATTGGAGAGTCTAAATCAGAGTAAGTAGAATAATCTTACATGGGACAATGATGTTGAAACATCATTTATATCACAATACATTACTCACACTCTGCCTCTCGTGTAGACAGTGTATTTTTTCTGCCCTGGTGAACATTAGTTTTACACTTTCATTAGCTCACATTCACCCCAGTCGCACAGATGCCATCTCATCCGATTTGAGTGTTTTGTAGAGAAAGATGAAAGTAGACCAGTGAAAGCACTAACGGTTTGCCCTGTGGGTTGGATCTGTGTGCTGGCTTGACTGATCACTGCGTTGCCCTGTGTCTGCCCCACTGTGATGACATGTCTCTGAGTGTGAGGTGAAGTTTGGGAAAGTGCATGGTTGTGTTCTTGAACATTGCTGTGACAGGTGATGCCCCAGAAAGACAGCTTTTCCCATCTGGTATAAACATACTGCGAAGCACATTTCTGAGTACTAAATAAAGAAGCAGCAAAGTTCATCCAGAGTGCACAGATTAAAGTTTAGAATAGGCCAACAAAATAACTGTAGGGCATAGACCAGTCTGTCATTGTTCCTTTGTCCAGTCAGCTTATGATGGATTAATTTTTTGCCGATAACATAAGCCACGAGATATGCTTTGCTTCGTGTTCTATTCTCCATTGCCACTCATGCTGAAATTGTGGCTGCGTGTTACAGTTAAACAAGCCAAATTTTATTGAGCTAAGAGCTGTGAAAAAGACCTGATTGTTGTCTGACAAATCAAATTATGCTGAAATCCAAATAGAGTTACTGATTCTATTGTTCAATAAGGAGCTGGAATAGATCTAAATATTCCCTCCTCCTCTACCTCCTTGAGAATTGTAAAGAGAATCTTTACTTCTGTCTTTATGAATTCACTGTTTGAAAGCAGCAGCTAAAGGTCAAAAGACAGCGTCACCTTTCCAAACAGTTTCTATTGTTCATTTGGAGGTGTCTCAAGGGAAGGAGCCACTTCCGTAATTATCACAATGTAGATACAAACAATTACTGTGATTTTCTGTCTGTATTGGGTTGGCCTACATAAATCAGAAGCAATTTTTCTGTCAGTGAGGCTGCAGAGTAAGAGCAATGTGTCTGAAAGGACAAATAGAACATGGAACATAGAATATAGAACATTACAGCGCAGAACAGGCCCTTCGGCCTTCGATGTTGTGCTGACCAATTATGAAAAAAAAAGCAATGCCCCTCCAAACTAAACCATTCCCTTCTCTTCCATAAACTTATCAACTAACCTCTTAAACACCACCAAACTTGGCGCATCTACAACTGCCGCAGGGAGGGCATTCCACTCCCTAACCACCTTCTGGGTAAAGAACCTACCTCTGATATCCGTCCTATAACTATCACCCCTTAATTTAAAGCTGTGTCCCCTCGTGCTAGCTTTCTCCATCCTAGGAAAAAGGCTATCACTGTCCACCCTATCTAAACCTCTAATCATCTTATATGTTTCAATAAGGTCTCCTCTTAGCCGCCTTCTTTCTAACGAAAACAACCTCAAATCCCTCAGCCTCTCTTCATAAGACCTGCCCTCCATACCAGGCAACATCCTGGTAAACCTCCTCTGTACCCTCTCCAATGCCTCCACATCTTTCTTATAATGTGGGGACCAGAACTGCACACAATACTCCAAGTGCGGACGCACTAGAGTTTTGTACAGTTGCAACATGACGTTGCGGCTCCGAAATTCAATCCCCCTACCAATAAAAGCTAAGACTCCATATGCCTTCTTAACAACCTTCTCGACTTGACTGCCTACTTTCAGGGATCTATGCACATATACACCAAGATCCCTCTGTTCATCAACACTATTAAGAATCCTACCATTAGCCCTATACTCTACACATTTATTATTCCTGCCAAAGTGCATTACCTCACACTTTTCCACATTAAACTCCATTTGCCACCTCTCGGCCCAGCTCTGCAACTTGTCCAAGTCCCTCTGCAAACTATAACACCCCTCTTCACTATCTACCACTCCACCGACTTTGGTGTCATCTGCAAATTTACTAATCCATCCTTCAATACCCTCATCCAGATCGTTTATAAAAACTACAAACAGCAGCGGCCCCAAAACAGATCCCTGAGGTACACCACTTGTAACCGAAAATGGAACAAAGCTACACTTTTAACTGGCTACATTTGTTTTATTTAACATTCCTAGTTTCATATTTCTTCAAATGGATTTTTTAAAGCACTTAGGCAGGAAGAATATAACCTTGTTATACAAAAAAATGATCATTATCTACTCAGTTAAACTTCTTCAAAATATCTTAAAATCCCTTCCTAACCACAAAAAATACTAGAAGTCATAAAGTTAATGTTTGACAGTGTCAAATAAACATTATCAAGTGTTAATATAATTCAGTTACATTCTTAACTGAGGAAATCATGGGTTCAAGCCCTGGACCATAATTTTAGATTGAGACTCCAGTACAGCACTGGGAGCAGTGCTGCATTATCATATATGCCATTTTTTGGTTGAGGAGATACTACCTGTCTCTCCATGTGCACACTATACAAATGCATGTTTCTTTTTGTCTCTTTAGATAGGGCAAAAAAATAGAAAAAAATTATAATGGCAAAGAAATAATAAAATGAACTATTATTAAAAAGTGATAAATAATTTTGTGTAGGAAATTGGTATGATATTTAGATCAAATGCTAGATTCCTTCATTGGCAAGTTTAATGCTCATGAGACTACTTGAATTTTTTTACTGTCTTGTATCCCTTTGCTATAAAAATCAGAACTTGTCATGTTTAGTGATGAAAGGAACACACTGATCTCATTTCCCTGATAGCATGGCAACAAATGGCTACTCAATATCTAACAGTTGGATTTTCCATCTGGAATTGGAAACCCAAGACTCAGATCATTTACAGGTTTCAACCTAATGTTGCATTAATGTGAGTGTGCGAGGCAATTTTAAAATTCATATTTAAGTATGAATTTTAAATTATCCTGGGGGTGTGTTCAACACACAGTTGGTAGCATTGAGGACAGTCTGGAGGCAGGATTCAGGAACAAAGAAAATTACAACACAGGAATAGAGCCTTCCAATCTGCACTGATCATGATGCCCGACTGAACTAAAACCCCCTAACTTTCCAAGAATCATATCCCTCCATTCCCATCCTCTTCATGTATTTTCAAGATGCCCCTTAAAACTCACTATCATATCTGCTTCCATTACTTCCCCCAGCAGCAAATTCCAGGTACCCCCACACCCTCTGTAAAAAAAAACCTGTTTTGTACATCTCCTTTAAACCTTGCCCTTCACACCTTAAATCCATGTCCCCTAGTAATTGACTCTTCAACCTTGAGGAAAAGCTTTTGACTATCCATTCTGACCATGCCCCTCATAATCTTGTAGATTTCTATCAGATCGCTCTTCAACCTCTGTCATTCCAATGAAAAGAAACCAAGTTTCTCCAACCTCTCCTCATAACTCCATACCAGGCAACATTCTGGTACCCACTCCAAAGCCTCCACATCCTTCTGGTAGTGTGGCGAATAGAACTGAACACTATATTCCAAGTGCAGCCTAATTAAGGTTCTATAAAGCTACGACATGACTTGCCAATTTTTAAACTGAATCCCTGGCCGATGAAGACAAGCAAAGCCATGATGGGGACTTGTGACTAACTAAAGAAACAGTGCAGCAGGGTGTTCAGTGTGCCAATGTTGGCATGGGTTGGCATCTATAAGCAACACCAAATTTCTTATGTGCCTTTCTTGTAACTCAACTGCTGGTGGAGTTAATGATGGGCAAGCAATATGCATTTGGCAGAAAAAAATCTGGGCAGAAATATCAGATAAGCCTGGATGCTGATGACAATGGAAGTCAGCAACAGAAGAGTGATCAGAAGATGTAGGTCCATTGACAGAAAAGATTTAATGACTGAATAAAGTTTGGTAGGGTGAGTGGCAAGTGATATCTGGGATAACAGACCTCTAGCTCTTTAAACACCTGCATGTACTTGAATTGAGCACATAACTGTCCGTAACACTGTCACAGCATGTACCAAAAACTGCCCTCACATTGGGGACACAGTTGAGCAGGAAGCATACTGTGGACCACAACATCTCATGTGGATGTCATGCAGTAATAGATGAAGAAAATCAAATTATTCACATAACATTCTTTCTTGATCTTGCAGTAATTCAAGGTGCAGAGCTCCAGCAAAATGTCTTGAATGGGTGGTGGATAGTTCAATGAACCTAGGCAAATTCATCCGAATGGAGGAGATAGCACAGGGCATAGTATTGCTGCCATAACATCAGATCATGGTTCATGGTGAGACGGGAATCTTGAAGATCAGGATCACTTGATTGCTCAGTCTTCAAGTTAACAATATGAAGGAGATGTCTGCTATATAACCACTGTCCAATAAGCCTCATTCCTTAATACTACCTTCTTGTGTTTCCTACAAGGCCAACAGCAGAGAGGGGGCTGAGTGCTCCAACACAGTCTTCACCAGCTTTGGTGGCATGTGGAGACTTCATAAATCCTGCACTATCAGATCACACCTAGCACCATCCACCTTGCTGGACCTTTATCAAAGTTAGAATGGGAACACAAGCTGAGCAGCATGTTAGCAGTAAACAGAAAGAGGAGAGCAAGGCAGAGACAGCTGTGAACAGGTTCGCTTGGAGGATAGAAATCAGACCGAGCCACGTCCACAGGGCAAAGACTTTGGGAGCTCATACAAAAAGAGGGTCAAAGGCAGATAAGTTCTCAAATGTTGGAGAACCCCTGAAGCATTACAGATGGATATTACAGAAATCCATCTGTTATGATTCAGTCTTTGAACACACAATTTTCTCATCTGAGTGGCCAAATTCTTGGAGAAACATGTGCAACATCACTGGGCCTGGCTGCAGGAGCACTGTCCTAATTTTCAATGAAAGAACAACTCTCTAACCATTGACTGTTCAGTGACGTTAATGGCACAGAGCTGTTTGGAGTTTGTGCCAATTGTAATGCAGCTGGTTGTCTCATTCAGCATGTGAGAAAGAGCAGAGGCAGTTGATGAGGCTAATCAGGGGGTCGTGAGTGTAATTCCATATGGCCCCTTCTACTCAGAGTCACAAGGCCTTGGACAGAAGCTGCCCTGCTCTGAGACAGGCATAACCTGCTTTGGTACAGCTAAAATTGACAATTCCTTGAGAAGGTCACAGTTATCTCAGCCATGAGCAGAGGCTAGGAAATAGGTGACTCTACTTCATCCTGAGCCATTGGATGTGTACTTGGTAGGACTGGACAGGAAGACATACTCTTATTTGCATTTTATAAATCATCTGGATGACATTTTCTCAATTCATTTCTTCATTTATTTTTCCTGACATGGGACAATGTTTGCTACTGCAAAGGTGCCAGCTGACTTCTCAAGACAATGGAAGTGTCAATTTAATGCATGTCCATGTTAGCAAATGGTTCTGGTTGTAGTGTCTCTCTCTGCACCCACGTCTGAGTACCGAACATGGGTTAATTCGCCTCCTCAGAGAACAACTCTTATCCCCCTACAAGCACCTACAGAGTCTGGATAATGATCTGGGCAGCAAATTTTCTGATTTAGAAGACTGACGGTTTACTCCACAACGTTGCACATGGCCGCATGGCTTTGATGGAAGGCCCACTGACTTTCTGCCACTAACAAGCAACCATCCTATTCTGCCTCAGAGGCTCAATGATGGTAGCAATTGTTGATTACAACAAGATAAAAGTATCCTAAGTGTGGCTAGGATAGTAGTCATCTCTGAGATGAATTCCTTGCTGTAGTCACACACCAACTATATATTAACTGAGTGATAAGTCTTGTAGTTGTGGAATTGCTTTGCATTAACTTTGATGGGCTCACAGAGGCATGGAAATGCAGTCAATGTCAGTTGACATTATCAGGTAATCTGCTATCTTGATGAACCCAGATTCCCTTTCCTCCTGGTTTTCCCTATTTAAGTTTTCCCTCTTTTGTTTGCTTCTGTTACCTTCTAGATACTTTTGTGGGCAGCATTTTGTGACAAGTTTTCCATGTTGTTAGCTATTTCATGGAACATCTATTTTGAATACAAATAAAGAGACCATAATCTTTGCAGCCACTGGGAGCACCATCCTTCTCCTGGCCTAAGACTTCAGGTCACCATGAAGGAGATGACACAGTTCCATCACAACCTACTCAGTAGAGTAAAGCCCTCAGAGGAATTGCTTATTTTTCATCCCAACAAAGGACTGGTGGTCCTAGAAAGCTTTCTTGGGAGAATCCTCCTTCATCTCACTCCTCACAAAGATCCAGCTCTCTGCCTCTTTCTCTGCATGTCCTGCTCATGTTGCTGTTGCTCCTCTGCGGGGCAAAGCTATTTTCTGGCTTCCTGTGGCCAGCAAAACCCTTCAAGTTTCTGCAGCAGTACAGACAGCACTTCCACCAACCTTGCCTGTGCTTAGTTAAGTACAACATCATGCAATGCATTTCTTTGAAATCTTTAATGAGATCTCCACAGCATCTTTACATTACCAGTAATCTCAGACAAAACTAAAATGTATTAAAGTTACAATTTTTTATCTGCATGTTATGCCAGAAAAGCAATATTGTTGAATAAGACTGGAGGCACAGCTGTACTTTTTACAAATTATCTTTCACCTAAAAAAATAAGGTGAAATAAATGCACCATAATGTCATTATATTTGCACTCAAAACGCTGCTTCATTTTATTAATTCATTTTTTATGTTCTCAATTGTTAAGTCTTGCATGAGCCCTTCTTTTAGCTCCTTTTGATATTAAATGTTGAAATGATATATTCAGTGTTTTATATGTATGTTTATATTGAGATTAAGCAAAAATTATTTGTATTCATTTGTAAATTTCTGAAAACAATACAGTTTGGAGCTTCACATTTAATTGTTGCTTTGTACATATTACCTCAAGTCAAATTACAACTTATTTTATCTTCATGGGAGTTGTTACTGTTAAACTATTTGTAATCTTCAAAATAATATTTGAAGTCTAAGAATGGATCATGTAAAAAAGTGTTAATATGCCTTTTGTATTTGTTAAAACAATGGAAAGCATCTCACTGGTGCAAAGAGTGGCTTGATTCAGTTTGTACAACTGTTGCCTTTGGAGATTTGTGGGTTCAGATCCCAGTGTTGATGTTTGGGTGTAAAATCTAGGCTGACTCAGTGCAGTACTGCAGTACAAATGTTGCTCTGTCAGAGGCACTGGGAATAATTTTCCCATCAATTCCTGTGGCGGTGGAATACGGACCTTGCAGAGGTCCACTGACCTCAGCGGGATTTTCTGACTTTGGGGTGAGCACAGCCAGAAAATCTCACCCAGAATCTTGCAAATGAGAGATTAAACTAAGGCCAAAAGAGAAAATGCTGAAAAGTCTCAGCAGGCCTGGCAGCATCTATAAGGAAAAAAAAACAGCTGATGTTTCCATCCCAGATAACCCTTCATCAAAGCTAAATGGCATAGGAAGTGAGAGATATTTATGCTGCAGAGTGAGGGAATGGAAGATGAGTTATAGACTAGAAACCAGGGGAAAAGACTGCTAATAGTTGTCCACAAGGAATAAAGGGTGTAAATGGCCAAACAACAGAAAAACTAAAATGAAGATGTTGGGGGAAGGGGAGGGAATGGATGGCACACAGGTGAGATGTAAGAAGAGAAGCAAAGGAGGGGAAAAGGTAAGGGAAGGGGATACAGTAGAGAGAAAGAGGGGGTAGGGAAGAAAAATGAAGAAAAATAATAAAGAAATAAACGGTAGAGAGCAGTGAAAAAAATGAAAACAAAGAGGTACAGCAAATCATCTGAAGTTGTTGAATTTGATGGTGAGAACGGAAAGCTGTAAAGTGCCTAGCCAGAAGCTGAGATGCTGTTCCTCCAGTTTGCACTGAGCTTCACTGGAACATTGCAGCAGGCCAACAATAAACATGTGGTCGTGGGAGCAGGATTGTCTGTTGGATTATTTAATTAATTGAGGTAATGTTTGCTCCTGCCTATGGATCATGGAATCATAGAACTATAGAATTCCTACAGTGCAACAGGAGGGCATACGGCCCATCATCTGCACCGACTCTTAACTCGACCCTATCCCCGTAATCCCACACATTTACCCTGCTAATCACTCTCCCTACACGTCTCAAGACACTAAGGCACAAATTAACAAGGCCAATCCACGTAACCTGCACATCTTTGGACTGTGGGAGGAAACTGGAGCATCTAGAGGAAGCTCACACAGTTGAGGAGAGAATATGCAAATTCCACACAGACAGACAATCACCCGAGGCTGGAATTGAACCCAGATCCCTGGCATATGAGGCAGCACTGCTAAGTACTGTGCCACCGTGCTGTGCTCATTTTAGTTAAAGAATTCGTGGCATTATTTTTAACAAAAGTGGAGAAATTTTTCTTGGTAACCTGAACATTAGTTAACCTTTATCCAGCTTCATAAAAAAAAACACATTGTCTAATTGCTGTTTATGGGATCTTCCAAGGCATATATCTCTTGCATTATAAAATGACTATGCTTCAAAAATATTTCAATGTCTGCAAAGTGTTTTGGGACATTCTAGGATCAAGAAAAGTGCAACAGAAATACAGGATTTTTTTTTATCAACAGAGCATTACTGTCAACACCCCCTCCCCACCCCGCTTGCACACAGAACCCCCACTGCCTCTCAGCCTGAAGAACCACAGAGCTTTCCTCCAATCATTTCACAGGTTCAAAATACGGTCACAGCACATCTGCGAACACCTGACAGATTATTCCAGTTGAAACAGTGATGGATGAAATCATGCAGAAATACATATATCTGTGAATCAACATTTGTTGATGGCTTTGATAAGAGAACCATGTGACATTAGTGCTGTTGTTCCTGTTGGATGCTAACCTTGGATCCTTAGGTGTTGGAATGGAAATGATGAAGATCTTGGCATCACAAAATAAATAAACTGTCGCCACACATCAGAATCCACCCTTACTGCCAGCAGCACTGTTAATGATTTTAGTCATCACATTTAGGATCACACAGACATGCAGCAAAGGTTAATCAAAGATTAAGAGACAACATTGCCCTGATTTCCCCATAGTATGACAAAGGTTCCATAAAGTCTGCACTTGCACTATGTTTGAGTTCAATGCTTGGTCAACTCTGTTCTAATGTGCAATCAATGGAGAAATCCCTGTTTATTTTTTGTTGAGTTAAACATAGAATATGATAACGCCAAAACATTGTGAATTACAACACTGTTCAACCTGGTAGGTCAGTTGCAATCATTAGCCTTTCATATAAAGCTCCCAGAGAGTGTTTATGGTGCAAAATCATATCCCAAACCTTTACTTTCATTATCATTCCAATGAAGTATTGCATATCATCAAAATTATCAAGGAAATTAGATATTTGCAAGTGGTAGAAAGTGCAGAAAACAAAAATACTTTTGGGCATTGATAAAATATAATTAAGTGACCAAATAAAATAAAAATACACTTCACTTCAACTGCTCAATAGTTCTGTATTTTCAGAATCAGATTTCACCGTGTCCAGATCACTGCTTTTCATAAGAATTAAAACAGTCTTAGCCATGGAAAATGTAAGACTGTTCCCCTGTAACAAGACAGTTACACTAATTCAATACTGAAATATCAACACAAGGCATTTGAAAAAAATCAATACGACAATTAGATTAAGGACGTTAAGTTTCACTACATTCTTATTTGTTACCTGTTGTAGCATTTATATCTTAAACTTATATTGATTTAAGGAAAAAGCTAATCATGGGGCATAGCATGGAACAGATTGTGATGGAACAAATTTGCATTTCTTTAGTATTTTTAGTGAAAGATGTCTGACATGATTCACAGCCATTGGGTTTCTTTTGAAATATAGTCACAATTATAATGAAAGAAAATTGTGCATCAAGTATCCATAAACAGCAATGAAATCAATCTTCCTCAGCTGATGTTT
Source organism: Sphyrna mokarran (assembly GCA_024679065.1). NCBI lineage: Eukaryota > Metazoa > Chordata > Chondrichthyes > Carcharhiniformes > Carcharhinidae > Sphyrna > Sphyrna mokarran. Next base: position 34,709,972 of record JAGIQG010000010.1, on the reverse strand, counting down.
GCTGATTTATAAATATTGGCCATAACATGGGAAACAATCAGATGTAGAGTTAAAGGTTAACGTTCAAAGCACACATAATGCTGATATAATAATGCTGCCAAATCATATGTCTGAGAAATAAGAAATCTGGAAGGAGGAGAAGTTCCAACCTTATATGTGTAAATATATGTTAGAAATAATGGATGGAATTCTCCAGCAGGATTTTCCAGTCCTACTAGAGGCACAACCCCGCCAGTGGGTTTCCTGTGAGCGAGGGGTACCGTCAATGGGAGTTCCCAACTAATCATCCTGGGGGAGGTTAATGATACTAAAAACAAATATTGGAGTATTAAATGTAAAGTGGATGGATATCTGAAAAGATTTAAATTAGACACAGGGGCAGAGGATTCTATTTTATCAGATGAAGTCAAATGGCTCAAACATTGCAACCTTCATCTTCCAAATTACAAGATCCTGGTTGAACTTCAAAGTCATGAAAAAATTGAAATATAAAAACTGAGAAATTCTTGAACATCTCTATGTCATTCAAAATCAAGAGTGCTCTCTACTAAACAGAAAGGACTGATGACAACTAAAGCAGTACATTTCTAAATGAATTCCAAAATCTACAGGGATAAAGGAGATAAAGGCTGAATATCCCAACACCCTATATAAGCTGATGCTATATCAATTTGCCTCCTTACACTGAGATAAGTCCTTAACCAACTCTTGGAGAAAGACAAGGATAAAATTGAAGAGATGCAGCAGCAAGGGATTATCTCACCAGTCACTATGCCAACAAAATAACCTTTATTATAGAAATTGTAGAAACCTTATAGTAGAGAAAGAGACCATTCAACCCATCGCGCCTGCACTGACCACAATCCCACCCACTAATCCCTCTAACCTACATATCTCAGGATACTAAGGCAATTTTTAGCATAGCCAATTGACATCTTTCCATACATCTTTGCACTGTCGGAGAGAATCGGAGCGCCTGGAGGAAATCCACTCAGACATGAGGAGAATGTTCAAACTCCACACAGACTGTGACCCAAGCCAGGAATCGAACCCAGGTCCCTGGAGCTGTGAAGCAGCAGTGCTAACCATTGTGCTATTGTGCCACCCCTTTAAGAAAATTTATGGTCCCAAAGCTAATAACTCTATAAAAACCTGGATTTAACTCAACTCAACAAATCAGTGGAGAATGTAGAATGTTCAAAAATCAGCTAGAGTTATGCTTTATGAGTTTGCACTTTGGAACTGTTTCAGAATGGAAAAAAACCTTATTTTTTAAATGGTCTTGGAACAACAGCTTGTCTATGAATCACACTCCAAGAGACATTAACATTTAAAAAGTAGCCTAAGACTAAGTTCAAGCCTCTCAGAAGCCCCTACAGGGGAGACAACTCCAGATATGGTGCAATGATAGTCCACAAACACCATTAACGTCTCCATCCCAACAAAGACCGGTAACAGATAGTCCCATCAAACTATCTATATAACTTACCCACAACATCACGACAATGGGTTTAACAATCAGGTCATCCCGAAAGCAGATACCACATATTGCAAGACAAAACCAAGTCAAGATTAAGCCATCCTAGCAACTATAACATGGGTGGAACAACACAAGAATTTAGTTTTGTTTTTAAGAAAAGAAAGGAATGCAGTCCAGTTCCAGCAGTTCAGGAAGATTCAAGCTTAGCCATTCGGGTGCATCGAGATCAAGCCAGAGAAACAAGGAACTGACCAACATCAGTAACAGAAATCTCACAGAGAAACACTGATGGAACACAGCCCAGCACCTGGAATCCAGCCAGGGACTTTAATAATGTCCAAGTGCCTTCAACCAGCAAAGTCAAGAGGAAAACTGCATTTTGAAGGCATCTGTCCAGATGACAGTGGTACGCATAGATCCTGACATGGATTCATGAAGGGAAGGTCATGTTTGACTAATTTGGTCGAATTCCTTGAGAATATTAGATGTGCAGTGGACTATAGGGAACCTGTGGATGTGGCGTATTTGGATTTACAAAAGGCATTTGACAAGGTACCACCCCAAAGGCTGCTGCATAAGATAAAGGTGCATGGTAATGTATTAACATGGATAGAGTTTTGGTTAACTAACAGAAAACAAAGATTGGGTGTTTTTCTGGTTGGTGACCAGAGACTAATGGTGTAGCTCAGGGATCAGTCTTGGGACCGCAATTGTTTATGATTTACATAGATGATTTGGAGTTGGGGACCAAGTGTAGTGTGTCAAAATTCGCACTAAGAGCCAAGAATGCAGAGAATGCTGAAAGTCTGCAAAGGGATATAGATAGTCTAAGTAAGCGGGCGAGAGTCTGGCAGATGAAGAACAATATTGGTAAATGTGTGGTCATCCATTTTGGTAAGAATAACAGCAAAATGGATTATTATTTAAATGGCAAAAAATTGCAGCATGCTTCTGTGCAGAGAGATCTGGGTGTCCTTGTGTCAGAATCTCAAGGAGTCGGTTTGCACTTGCAGTAGGTAATTAAGAAGGCAAATGGAACTTTGTCTTTCATTGCTAGAGGGAAGGAGTTTAAAAACAGTGAGGTTATTTTGTAGCTGTATAGAACATAGAACATAGAACACTACAGCACAAACAGGCCCTTCTGCCCACAAGTTGTGCCGAACACATCAAAACCTACCCAGCCATAGACCTATCTATAACCCCCAATCCCATTGGATCCCATATACTCATCCAGAAGTCTTTTAAAAGACCCCAGCGAGTTCGCCTCGACCACCACCGACGGCAGCCGATTCCATTCACTCACCACCCTCTGAGTGAAAAACTTTCCCCTAGCATCCCCTCTGTACTTGCTTCCCTGCACCTTAAATCTGTGCCCTCTCGTCACGACCATTTCAGCCCTGGGAAATAGTCTCTGAGAGTCCACCCTATCTATTCCTCTCAACATCTTGTAAACCTCTATCAGGTCGCCTCTCAACCTTCGTCTCTCCAGGGAGAACAGTCCCAGCTCCCTCAACCTGTCTTCATAAGGCATGCCTCCCAATCCAGGCAACATCCTTGTAAATCTCCTCTGCACCCTTTCAATAGCTTCCACGTCCTTCCTATAGTGAGGCGACCAGAACTGCGCACAGTACTCCAAGTGTGGTCTGACAAGGGTCCTATAAAGCTGCAGCATTACCTCCTGACTCCTGAACTCAATCCCTCGATGAATGAAGGCCAGTACATCGTAAGCTTTCTTAGCCACATCCTCCACCTGGGAGGCCGATTTGAGAGTCTTATGGACCCGGACCCCAAGATCCCTCTGCTCTTCCACACAGCTAAGACTCCTAATTTTGATAGTGTACTCATTCATCCCGTTGGATCTGCCAAAATAGACCACAACACATTTATCCGCATTGAAGTCCATCTGCCACTTCTCCGCCCAGTCTTCCATCCTGTAAGATGCTGCTGAGACTACACCTGGAGCACTGTGTACAGATTTGGTCTCCTTACTTGAAAAAGGATATATTGGCATTGGAGTATGTGCAGAGGGTTGATTCTTGAGTTGAGAGGATTGGCTTATGAGGACAGGCCAAGTAGAATGGGGCAATACTCACTGGAATTCAGAAGAATGAGGAGAGACCTTACAGAACCATACACAATTATGAAGGGAATAGATAAGATTGAAGCAGGGAAGTTGTCTCCACTGGCAGGTGAAATTAGAACTGGGTAAATAGCCTCAAAATAAGGGGAAGCAGATTTAGGACTGTTTTGAGGAGGAACTTCTTCATACAAAGGATTGTGAATCTGTGGAATTCACTACCCAGTGAAGCAGTTGAGGCTACCTCATTGAATATTTTTAAGACAAGGATAGATAAATTATTAAACAGTAAAGGAATTAGGGGTTATGGTGAGTGAGTGGGTAAGTGGAGCTTAGTCCACGCAAAGATCAACCATGATCTTATTGAATGGCAGAACAGGTCTGAGGGGCCAGATTGCCTACTCCTGTTTCTGGTTCTTATGTTCTGACACCCCAAGCCCTAGTCTAGTCAGTTAGGAGAGGAAGTGCAAGGTTGGTGTTGGGGTTTTATTTTGTTAGAGGTGGTATATTGTATATGCATGTTCCCTTTTTCCTCCCTCATTCAATTTGTATTATTGTAGTGCCTTCATCTTTGGGAACTTCATCTTGTTTGAAATAAACCCTATTTTTGATGTTGTATCAGAAGCCTTTCCTGCCTTTTTACTCATGGTCTGCTAATAAATCCTGAGTAAGAATCAGGGGTAGGAGCACCTTGAAATGCTTAGGATGTCCCACAGGCTAAGAATAATCTAAGGGGATGCAGACTCTGATAGCAGAATCCCTTACAAAAATGATCTCCACCCAATGGTTTTAGTTGATGAGAGATTTGCCAAACTAGCCAGGAGTACTTTATTTACCAAATTGGATGTGAACAATGGATTTTGGCAGTTGTCTCTGGGATAAAGAATCCAGACTGCTGCCTACATTTACACTGACATTCGATAATTATTACTTCATTAGATTTCCCTTTGGCATAGTGTCCACTTCAGAAATTTTCTAGAAAAACAAAGTCTCACACTCAAGGAGGCAAAGAAGGAGTATTATGCCATGTGAAAAATAAATTTATATGTAGGGTGGGGTTTTCTAGCCATACACTCCTCAGGACCGGAAATTCCTGCCTGAGGCCAACGGGCCCTCAGCGGGCAGGATGGGAAAATTCCACGCATAGCTGAATGAGAAGAGAATAATCTCGGAGTCAGAGCAGCCCTGAGAGTCTTATAAGAAGAAGTCCTGTAACACCAGGTTAAAGATGCAGTCTTATAGTCTTACAGGATACAGGCCTAACGTTGAACGAAATACTTGAATTCACCAAACCTGTGGTCAAATTTCTAGGTCACATAGTACAAGCCCCTGGAATCACAAGTGATCAGGTCGAGTCAACTAACATGGCATAGAAGTTTTTGTTCTACTCTTGGCATTTTTGCCATTGAGTGAGAACACTGTCCTGAAACGTGACTTTTATTATGTTTGAAACATTATATAAATTCAATTTGGTGTTATTTTTAAAAGAGTTAAAATTATGACAGGATGGATAGAGCTTACAGAAACAAACTGTTTCAAGTAGTTGAGACATTGAGAATAAGGCACTACAGATATGTGATTAAATGTAGGATTTTATTATTCATTTTTGGAAATAGGCAGCACAGCAAAGCCAATATTTATCGCTTATCCTAACTCAGCCTCGAAACATAGAATCCCTGCAGTGAAGAGGCCATTTGGCCCATCGAGTCTGCACTGATGCTGATGGACTATCTTACCCAAACCAAATCCCTGTAACTCCACAAATTTTACCTGCTAATCCTCCAAATCTTGAGACACTAAGGGGCAATTTAGCATGGCCAATTCACCCAACCTACACATCTTTGGAGTGTGGGAGGAAAGCGGAGCATCTGGTTAAAACCCATGCAGACACAGGAAGAATGTGCAAAGTCCACACAGACAGTCACTCAAGACTGGAATTGAACTAGGTTCCTGGAGTTGTGAGGCAGCAGTGCTAACCACTGTGCCACCATGCTGCCTCTCCCTCAATCGCTGCAGTCCATGTGCTGAAAGTTACCAATAGATAGGAGATACAGATTTTTAATGTAGCGGTGATGAAGGAATGGTAAGATCCAAATTAGATGTGCAATACAGAAATGACCTTGAAGCGATGGTATCCCTATTGAACCTGCTGCCCTTGTCCTTTGAGGTTGTAGAGTTATGCTGTTAAAGAGATGTTGAAGAGATGTTGTCATGCTTCTTATAGAGGGTATATGTTGCAGCCATGTTCTGCTGCTAATGTAAGGAATGGATGTTTAAGATGCTGGGTGGGGGCCAATCAATCATTTTGTCTTAGATGGTTTCAAGCATCCTGAATGCTAATGGAGAATGTTCCAATCCAACCAAATGGATAGTCTTCCATCAGTCTTCTAATTTGTGTATTGTAGGTGGTGGAAGGTCAGATAGCCAGTCATTTACCGTAGAATATTCAGCCTCTGACCTACTTTAGTAGCCATGATGTGGACTGGGATAAACACAGTAAGAAGTCTCACAACAACAGGTTAAAGTCCAATAAGTTTATTTGATAGTAAACCCAAAGTTTTTGGAATGCTGTTCCTTTGACAGGTGAGTGGAAAGTTCTGATCAGAGAAGGGCATATAAAGACACACTCAGTTTACAGAATACTGATTAAAATGAGAGTCTTTTCAGCTAATCAGCTATTCAAGTCTTAAAGGTACAGACAATGTGAGTGGAGATAGCACTAAACATAGGTTAGAAAGATGTGTACTGTCTCCAGACAGGACAGTAAATGAGATATTGCAAATTCAGGCAAGTCATGGAGATTACAGATAGTCTGACATGAACCCAAGATCCCGGTTGAGTCAACAAAGGAATAACATTCTGAAAGCTTGTGGGTTTACTATCAAATAAACTTGCTGGACTTTAATCTGATATTGTGAGACTTCTTACTGCTTTAGTAGCCGCAGTATTTAAATAGCTGCTCCAGTTCAAATTCTGGTCAATGACAAATTTATTTCACCAACTTAAAACTGAGCAGGAGGAACTTTTTCTTAGAGCTGCAAGGCTATGGAATCCATGCGCAGAGTTAGTGGTTGAGACAGAAAATCTGCCAAGATTTAAGATCAGATAAAATAGATGGATGAAAGTATGTAGAAACTAGATTAGGCACATAATCAAATCAAGTCCGAAAAGAATAACTGAAAAAAGAACAAAACGTTTGGATGTTTTGTCATGCACCAATCCATTTCTTATCATTTCCAATAATAGTCTGAATTTATTCATTTCAATATTGCACTGTGTCGCTAAAGTGAATGCATTAAGTTCTCTTTGCTCGTTTTATATTCTTTTGATAATATGTTTCCCCCAGGTGTGAGAATCATCTGGAAACCAGTTCAATGATATTTCAGTGTCTTTATCACCTTATCATTGGTGACTGTCAAACACTTTTGGCAGACAATGTGACAAGCACTTGTGATTAGTTGTGAATTTTGTCTTAAACTATGACAGCACTGTGCAAATGCAGAACTTTATTCATGTTTTAGTAGTGCAGAAATTTTGGACAACAGGCAGAAACTAGCCCTGTTTTTACCTGCCTTGTCTGATGGAAATTAAGATTGGAAAAGGAGAAAAGTGGTTAACATAAGGGTGGGGTGTGTGAAAGCATGCAGAATAAGGAGAATTATTTATCTTCTGTGATTCAGATTCCTCCCCTCTGCGTCCTGACGTTTTCTGTTTTAATGAGTATTTGAGCAGCACACCCTCAGGAAGCAAATGGTCTCATTATTTAACTGTGCTGTTTGAACCTGTTGGATATGTAATCAGGATCCAATCTGTAATTTTAACTTAAGCCTGAGTGGGGACAATGCCAATTCTTCAATTGGTAAATCTATCAGATGTAGGATTCTGAGACAAAAACGGCCCAAAAGAAAAGTCTTAGAACATAGAACATAGAACATAGAACATTACAGCACAGAACAGGCCCTTCGGCCTTCGATGTTGTGCCGACCAAAATAAAAAGCAATGCCCCTCCAAACTAAACCATTCCCTTCTCTTCCATATACTTATCAATTAACCTCTTAAACGCCACCAAACTTGGCTCATCTACAACAGCTGCAGGCAGGGCATTCCACTCCCTAATCACTCTTTCAGTAAAGAAAAGTAAAAGTAAAGTCTTATGTTTTGTTTTGGATAACATTATAGTCAGCCATTTGCAGACTCCTGCCCTGCTCTTAGGTTCCATAGAACCATACAATTCAGTGCAGAAGGAGGCCATTCAGCCTGTCGTGTCTGCTCCAACTCTCCGAAACAGCATCCTACCCACAGCCTCTCCTCTGGCATATTCCTATAATCACATGCATTTGCCATGGCTAATCCACTTAACCTATAGATCTTTGGACATTAAGGGGCAATTTAGCACGGCCAATCCACTTAACTTCATAAAATCATGGAGATTTACAGCTCGGAAACATGGCCTTCCATGCCACCCCTTTTTTAAAAACTCTTAAACTAATCCCAATTGTTCGCATTTGGCCCTTATCCCTCTATACCCACTGTACCTGGTAACTATTTAAATTATTTTTAAAAGACAAAAATTGTACCCACCTCTACTTCTATCTCTGGCAGCTTGTTCCAGACACTGACCACCCTCTGTGTGAGAAAATTGCCTCTCTGGACACTTTTGTGTCTCTCCCCTCTCATCTTAAACCTATGCCCTCTTGTTTTAGACTCCTCTACCTTTGGGAAAAGCTATTGATTATCTAACTGATCTACGCCCCTCATTATTTCATAGACCTCTATAAGATCACCTCTCAACCTTCTATGCTCCAAAGAAAAAAGTCTCAGTTTATCCAACCTCTCTTTACAACTCAATCCATTAAATCCTCATAGCATCCTAGTAATCTTTTCTGCACTCTTTCTAGTTTAATAATTTCCTTTCTATAATAGGATGACTAGAATTACACATAGTATTCCAAATGTGGCCTTACCAATGTCTTGTACAACTTCAACAAGACATTCTACCTCCTATATTCAATGTTCTGATCAATGAAACCAAGCATGCCGAATGCCTTCTTTGCCATTCTGTCTACCTATGACTCTACTTTCAAGGAACTATGAACTATGAGTCTAGATCACTTTGTTCTGTAACTCTCCCCAGTGCTCTACCATTAACTGAGTAAATCCCACCCTGGTTCAATCTACCAAGATGCATCACCTCGCATTTGCCTAAATTAAACTCCATCCACCGTTTGTCAACCCACTGGCCCCATTGACCAAGATCCCTTGCAATTAGAGATAACGTCCTTCACTGTTCACTATGCCACTAATTTTAGTGTCATCTGCAAACTTACTAACCATGCCTCCAATATAACTTATACATCTTTTGACAGTGGGAGGAAACTGGAGCACCAGGAAGAAACCAACGTAGACACAAAGAGAATGTGCAAACTCCAAACTGTTACTCAATGCTGGAAATGAACCCAGGTGACCGGCACTAAGAGGCATCTGTGTTAATCATTATGCACTGCATCCTCCCTCTACCCTCCTTTTCCCAACCAGTATGTACTTGAATTAATGCAATTGGCTGTTAGATGGGAGTCCACAGGTATTTACTTAAATATACCCTTGTGTTAAGTTTGGCAGAGTTTCCACACTCATGCTTTGTTAGATTCAATGTCCCGGACTCATCCTTACCTTCCCTGCCCAAAACGCCCACTTTCCCCATTATGAAATTGAAGCCTATGTACCTATGAATAATGAATAACTGAACCATATTTGGAATATACACCCTATTTCTTTGACATAGATTCAACCTAATTCTACTGATCACTCACATCAATGACTTTTACACATTTATTCCCCATTTAGTGTAAAAGGTACAAGTAGGTTTTGTTAAACTCTGCAGTTACATAGCTGTGGAAGTCACACAGAATTTTAGTTCTCATTCTCTTATTCTCTCATTTCCTTTCTGATCCCCCTTTTTAAATTATATTGGAATTAATGAATGGGTGAAATTTAACTTTGGGCAATGAGTTCAGATTTTTGTTGGATTGGTGTTGGCCCTAATAACAAACCTGAAAACCAGCAGCAACCTAGGTTCTGCTGTTTCTGAAAACTCCAATTTTACATCCATCTGGCATGATGTATGTAAAACAGCAGCGCCAATAGGTAGAGACCTTTCATGGTCACTTAAAGAACACAATTGTTTTTTTTTGGTCAGAAGGGCTGTCTCTCAACCTCCCACCACTGGCAAAATGCCAGGACAATGGGAAAGTAATGGGTATAACCTCCTGCTGCCTCTCTTGTTTTTTTGAGCCTTTTTACCTCTTTCGTGTTTCTTGAGCCCCCATAAGTTTCCAGTTATACTTTTGAATGGATCAACAGCTGATTTTAACAGCTGATCCATTTGAGTGTTGTTTCCATTGAGACTGACATGCCCACACATTTTTGATTCTACACCAAAAAATTGGTTGGTTTGACATGGTGCAGCAGCCCAGGAATTTGTTATGTAACTTGCAGAGTGCCGGGTTGAAATTCTGCATGATGGCAGACAAACCATTGCACCAAAACCCAACAAGTTCACAGAGCAAAAACTACAGAAAAGTTTACAAATACATACTTAACATTAACATCTTCTTAAACTCTTGCTGACTTTGAAGGTAAGTTCCCAATGGTTGAAATTATGCTGGAAATATATAAAATATATCAAAATACATTAATGTTGGGATAACAAAAATTATGACATAACAGAAGGAAATGGGGAATGAGTTGATAAACTGAAAATATGGCTTGCTTTAATGTTCTTTGGTGAAGTAACAGCACACATCACTGAATTAAAAGACAATTGCTGCAAAAGTCTAGTGAGCTCCATTTGTGGATTTCAGCTTTCTCAGTGTGAACTTAATTCTGACATCAAATATGGGGGACTTACACGACATCCAGCAACAACGATGTCACTAATCAGGCTAACTTGCTAATCACACTGTTGAATTCTCACAGCAAACCTGGAAGTAAAAATAACAGCTCAGATCTTCCCATCTCCGATTGTGGTGCCCCAGAAATACCCAAGAGGCATGCTGGATGCAAAAGTGTCTTTGGGACATAGAAACTAGTGCCATAAAAAGGGGACAAGGCTTGTTTTCTCAATTATTTCTGTACAAAAGGACTCCAGGAGTAGGTACACTCGATATTTCTCAGGAGGTCCTGTTTGGAAATGTGGCTGAGAAAGGTGGAGCTCCAGTGCAAGGAAAGTAAATAGGAGCCAACACACCTTGGAAGATTATTGTTTATTTTTAATAAGTTCACTGAAAGCAAAGATTGAGATAGGCTCATGGGATTCAGGTATAGGCTGAAATTTCATAAGCAAACTTTGAAAAAAATACATTATTTAAAATTTTTGGAATTTTTAACATGGAATACAAATCTTTAACATTACACTAATAGTTTCTGAGAGGCAGAAAGGTTGTTCATCAATAGTAATGACTTAACATGCTGTTAAAAGCACAGTATGAAAACTCATCCAGCCCCATAACCCGCTGAGATATCTGCATTCATCTAATTCTTCTGAACACTCCTGATTTTAACTCCTCCACCATGGGGTGCCATAGGGAATCTGAAGTTGGCTTGGCGTGGTGATGGAGCTGAGGCGTGAAAATAAGGGAGCCTTCAAACAATAATGGAAACTGGGTTGCTGTCTTCAAATACTGCAGTGGGTCTCCCACCAGCCCACCTCTGTACCTATATTCTTTCTGCACTCCATTCCTGCACCCAAACATTGCAGACTTAAACTCTGTGTGAAAAATCAAAAATCCAGGGCAAAGCCACACACAGATTAGGCATGCATTTTGGAAGCATGTAGATTGCATTTTCCTGAACCCACAGAAAAATCTTGGCTCGTAGTTTGTTACTTGATTTCCTACCATATTTTATTTTATAATTCCTCCTGTAAAGTGTGGTGGAGCATGTTTCACTGTTAAAGATGCTACGTAAATATAAGTTGTTACTGTTGTTACACATTCAACAAGGCATAATCTAAGTGAGAATCAAAGTGTTAAAATTAGAAGCTCATATCACCTTAGTGATTCTAAATAATCTTCATCAGCAAGGATGTTAAAAGCACACCTTGTGGAGGAATGGGGAAATCACTAGCAGCACCTTCTGGATTTCATTGCATGTGTGCGCATAGCAGAGATTCCTGTCAGTTTCACAAAGTAATGATGTTGAATACTGACAGTTCAGTTGCCTTTACAACCGCAAAATCCTAGGTTATATATGTTCATTTGAAATGTGTTTAGTTTTGGCATTGATAATAGTCCAGTTTTATTAATAAACTGAGAAACAGACTATGGGATACATGAATGCTGACATAAGACTCTATGTGGACAATTTTGCTTTCACTGGAAATAAGATCTGAATTGAGCTACCGATTCATGTACCCATTTCATTGTAGCACAATGAAAATGAGTCTCTCTGTGCCTTAAGTCATGGCAAATAATAGGCTACACTCCACAACCTCGCCATTGTCTTCTTCCCACCACACATCACAAAGGAACGAAACAGTACTTATAAAACTAAATTGGTGCATATTAAATGGGGTGAGTTTAAGTTTAGATCCATCTTGAGCTGGTAACATGACTGATCATGATGTCATCGGGGCAGTATTAAAGAAAAAGGAACAGCAGCAATTTTGAAGTGTTTTATTATATAATTGGATTCAGAAGTAATTTTAATGATGAAATCAGATCAATTAATGATCTGATGCATGTTACCTCATTCCCACTTGTTTTTTGATGGGATGTATTTATATATTTTACACCCCAAGATCATGTGAACATTCAATGTTTTTGTGCCAAATTCAAATCAATATGATGTGCTTGCTCAAAAAAAGTTCCAACAAAAATATGTCCATCATTTGGTCTAAATACTTCAATGAAAATTCAATGGAATACAGAATGATATAATGCAAGTGCAATGCAGTTTCATACAATTCATTTATCAATATTTGCACTTTTGAGATTTTCTAATTTTTCTTAAATAGAACAATTAATTTTTTCAAATAGACAAACTCTGGTTAGGTTATATTTGAGGATTGTGTCCAGTTTTCTGACTGTGAAGTAACAAGAGAGGCTTTCAAGTAGCTGGAAGTTGTGAGGAACAGGCCTGATTTCCTGTGTCACAGATTGGTGCTGTGAGGAAAAAGAGCAGAGATTTGAGTTTTCAGCCTTGAATGGAAGCAAATGAGATTTGATCTTATAGAAGCATTCAATAATCCTCTTCCAGCCCCTGGTGGTGCACCAAGGCAGATTTTTGTCTGTTTTCATAGCTCATTTGTCATCAGGGGCTTATAACATCAAGCATGGATGACTAGGTGTCTCTCCCACTCTGACACCACACATTGGCATTTTGAATGGATTTGCAAGTTGACACACTCAACCTGTTTTGCTGCATTATGAATGTACCTTCCTTGGCTATCAAGTCCTTAGATGGGACTCAAACTTTGAATTAGCTTAGAGGATGTTATTCACTGCAACACAATACTTCCCTTATAGAAATACCAATAACAATAAATATTATGGGATAGGGTATTCGGGATTACTTTAAACAGTGGGAGTAGGTGAAAGGGCACAGGCACAAACTCACAATTGGCAACAGATATTGGGAGGTTCTTATTCATACAACGAGCAATCGAAATTGGAGGAGACCCGAGGCAGAGTAGCAGATGTGTTTATCCTGGAATCATGTAAGAATCTATTGGACACTGTAATGCTGGATTATTCTGGATAAATGTATGAAGATGAGTCTAATGGACCATTTGTATATTGCTTGTGATATTTTGACATACGTATTTGCATTTATGACAAAACTAAAGTATGAGCATCTGTTATTTATTAATGAACTCGGGCTCTGTATTGCTTGCACACCATGTGGTATGATACAATTCATTAGTCAGCTCATGAACTTATTCGTAGATCAATTATGACACTCATCACATTGCATTAACTGTTGCACACTTTTTTTTAAATGATACTGTTGGTACTAAAATGAAGAAAGTTGCTGTTAAGTCCACTCTTGGGTAAGCATATCAGTGATTGCAGTTACTCTTTTAAACTGGTCGAATGACCAACAAGATAGAACAACAGTATTATTTACGTCTTGATCCTCAAAGCATTGAGATTGTTGTAAATTTTGAAGAAAAAAATGGGTTTTATGGAATTGTAGAAACTTCATTACTGAGCAATGGCTCTGAATTACCTAGAATTAAGAATTGGATAATTCTCTGTTCCATGAATTATAGACATTTGCAATCTTTTCACTTCCAAGTGATATGCTGAAGCAGCAATACTGAGCTGTAGTAGATCTCACTTGACAGCACATACTGGAGGAGAGAACTGCACGCAAATTTATGCATTTAGAATCCCTGATGGCTCTGTGAATAAATGCTTAGCATGGTATTGAGCCACACAGACCAGGAAGATGCCAGGTTTAGTCAATTTTGTATTTGCTGATCTCAGCTTGAGTAAGTAAAAACCCATGACTGACTTCAGATCCTCTATGCTGATGGAAGGGAATAAGATTGGGGAAGGGAAGGGGAACAGCTATTAACTATTCAATGATGGCTGCTGAAAATTTCATGAGTAAGGAAATGGAATGAGGCAGGCTGCAGCCATTGATGGTCCACATGCTAGCATAAACCGACCAATTTGTCTAGGCTAAGAGATAAAGGATGACCCTTAAAATAAGGCATCAGGACCTGCAGTTTCCATTAGGTTGAAATAGTATCAGAACAATTCACTCAAAATCGGCCAAACCTGTGCAAAAGGCTAAGCCCTGTGCAAATCAAATTTCTACAATATTTGGCATTTGTTTAAAGAACAAGAAGCTGGAAGGAAACCTTCAGCCACAAAATTGACCAAGCCATCAGCTGCTACTGTAACTGGTAACATTTCATCCATTGTCACTCCAGTCCTTACCAAAATAGTGCTGCGCTAAATTAAGACACGGAGGCAGTATCAGAAGCACAAGCTAACCAGCCTCAGAATGAGGTGATAATTTCACTAACTTTTCAGTCGCAGTACTCAACCTCAGTCACTGGGTCTATATTGTTGGACCCAATTGCCAACTTACACTCTCATTTACTAAGCATCAGGACTGGGTCCTTATGCCCATTCAGTTAACCCATATTCTGATCCCCTCTATTACTGCAATGGAAATAAATCACATGCCTCGTATTTATTTTAATGTGTTAATAACCCATTGAAACTGATTGAATTTGGTCATCAAAATATTGGCAAAAACAAATTCAAAACTTCAGACAATTTTAATATCGGGAGGATAAAAAACTCATTTTGCTTTACATACTACTTCAGTAACTCCCACTTTTTGAACTCATCAGTATCAAAGTCATATCAAGTTCAAAGTGCAAGTACTGTAACATCATTACTTTAATAACGAAAAGAACAACTGCAGCATCTTTTGCTCAGGAAGCAGAATGACCCACAATGTCACAGTAACTTAGTAACCAATTATGACATGTTGTGACATTCTTTGTTGAGCACGCATACAGGTTTTGTGGTAAACTAGCATTAGACCAGCTTGCTGTTATATTCATCCTTGTAATGAAGGCAGATTTCAAACAAAATGGCTGTCAGGATTACTTAAAAACGCTCGAGTGAAAAAGACCTTTGTTTTACAATTGTCTTAATTTTAACATGACAGCAGTTATTCCAGACACAATGTTCAGAAATGGGATAGAAAACTTATGCTACCGTTCAGCATTATTTTGACAATTAGAAGAAATTTTATGCAAGGGTCAGTTAAGCACCGACATTCAATAAATGTGACTTTAGGAGACTTCTGGCATTTAATGACAGCAAAATGGCTGCAAATGCAATAGGGAGGAGGAAAGCTACTTTAAAAACCTTTTTCCTGCCTTCCTAGAAAAAGAGGCAGCAATGTTAGCAACATTTGTTTGAAACAGCTGCAGTTGCTTGTTGAGGCCTATTAATGCCTCATTAATGAGTTTCCCTAGAAGGAGGTGGCAGTTTTTGCTGGAGGGAAGTTAAAATGACTAGGTAATAATTAGGTCATCCACTCAACTGGAGTTAATTCTGTGATGGAGCAGTGAAACGATTTGGCAGTGTCTGCTCAAGATAGACTTGACTGCAATTGTCACATTAACTGTTTCAGTGTTGTCCATTGATGGGAAAAAGGCAACAGCGGAAAGCCTGGAACAAGAAATGGTACCAATTCCACTGGGTGTCAGCATTGACCAGAAACTGAACTGGACTAGTCATGTAAATTCTGTGGCTACAAGAACAAGTCAGATACTATGAATCCTGGAGCAAGTAACTCATCTCCTGATTCCTCAAAGCTTGTTCATCATCTACAAGGCAAAAGGTAGGAGTGTAATGGAATACTCTCCATTTGCCTGAATGAGTGCAGTTCCAACAATACTCAAGAAACCCAACACCATCTAGAACAAAGCAGCCTGCTCGATTGGCAGCCCATCCTCAAACATTCACTCCCACCACCATTGACACGCAGCAGCAGTGTGTACCATCTACAATAATGTCAAGGTGCTGGTGTTGGACTGGGATAAACACAGGAAAAATTCTCACAACACTAAGTTAATATCCAATAGGTTTATTTGGCAGCACAAGCTTTTGGAGTCTTGTATTCACTGACAGGGCACATACAGACAAACTCAATTTACAAGATCATGGTTGGAAAGCGATAGCCAAGTTCTGCACACATGAGAATGACCTCAACCAGGATTTTGGGTTCATGCCACACTATCTGCAATCCCCTCGACTTATAAAATCTCGCTAACTGTACTGGCTAGAGACAATGCATATCTCTTTAACCTGTGCTTGGCCCTCTCTTCTCTCACGTTGTCTGTACAGAGTTGCATTCCAACCATTATCTTGTAAATTCAGTTATGTCTTATATACCCTGTTTGTGAATACAACTCCTCAGTCACCTGATGAAGGAGTGAGATTCCAAAAGCTCGTGTTGCCAAATAAACCTGCTGTTCCCTTTCAGGGGGATGGAACTGACTGGTTGTGATTTAACCTGAGAGTCAGGCAAGTTGAGAAGACAAGGCCTTCATGGATAACCTCAGCCAGTTCAGGAATTGAACCTACACTGTTGGCATCACTTCACATCATAAACCAGCCATCCAGCCAACTGAGCTAACCAGTCATGCCTATACAGTGTCTGCTAAAGTAAGAAAATCAAATACTGGTCAGTGGTTACTATGGATAAAGTGACTCTTTGGCTACTAACAAACATGCAGGCAATCCCTGAATATACTATCAGACTTTACTTTTCACTTGGCCAAGTTTTAAGATCTAATACTCTGTAAAGTTTTAATTTCTTTTGTGCATGCTTAGAAGAATTTATCTCTGCGCGTTTTTGCATTCCTTGGAAGTATTGTATATTCGTTAGAAAGAAGGCGGCTTTCGTTAGAAAGAATGCGGCTAAGAGGAGACCTTATTGAAACATATAAGATGATTAGAGGTTTAGATAGGGTGGACAGTGATAGCCTTTTTCCTAGGATGGAGAAAGCTAGCACGAGGGGACATAGCTTTAAATTAAGGGATGGTGGTTATAGGACAGATGTCAGAGGTAGATTCTTTACCCAGAGGGTGGTAAGGGTATGGAATGCCCTGCCTGCGTCAGTTGTAGATGCACCAAGTTTGGTGGCGTTTAAGAGGTTAGTAGATAATTTTATGGACGAAAAGGGAATGGTTTAGGTTAGAGGGTCATTGCTTTTTCCTAATTGGTCAGCACAACATCGAAGGCCGAAGGGCCTGTTCTGCGCTGTAATGTTCTATGTTCGTATATTTTAAACTTATTTGCGAATGATTTCTGCATCTTTGCCTTAGTGCATTTTAGAAATAAAACTCTTTACTTGTTAACCTAATGAACATGTTTGACTTATGTCTTGCACAAGCTACATATAATTCTGTATAGATATTTAATTGGCAATATCTACTTAGATTTGAATTATGTTATAGCTAATTGAGGAGTGAAACAAAGACAGTCACTTTACCATTTCTAACTTTGTCATAACCATCAATTGTCATGGCAATTTCTAATTGTACTGCTCACCGGCACTTTAAATGTGTATCAGCAACTCATTGAAAATACCCTATTTACTGCTCACTGTATATTTTATTCTTTCATATGGAAAATAATAAATCTTACAGTATGGATCTTTAACAATTTCAAAATAACCAAGTATAATGCCGTAAATGTGGGGAGAAACATCCCAAGGCATAAACAGAAAAGTGGTGAACCAAAGGAAGTGATATTCAGAGAGCTGAGGAGGTGGGGTTTTAAGATGATTTCAATGCAGAACGCGTAGAGGTGGGAAGATTTATGTACGTAATTCCAGAGCACAGGCCTTCAGCAATTGAAGGCACAGCTGAAAGCTAGGGAGAATGGAGAGTTTAAAAAGAGGTGAGGGTGGAGTGAGTGGACAGGTATTATTTGAATTAACATCCTTAGTTGCAGCTTGACTATTAAATGACTCTTTAGCCCTGAAAAGATATGGATAGTACTGCATTGCAGACATTCCCCAACTGATTTTTATATCCCCAAGCTTAGTAAAATCTATTGAGGGGAATTATTAGGCATAAAACTGAAAAACATTTCTAATCACTGCCATTAAAATATGAAAACAAATGGTGAGATTAACAGCGCAGTGTCTAACATTAGCCAGTTATCCCCCTGAAGGAGTATAGTCCTCCATGTTGGTAACTGTAAAAAAATTACCATAGAGAGATAAAAGTGAGAATAGCTAATTGTTGCTGCACCTTGTCACTTTGTGTAGCAATAACATTAATACATTTTAGGGATGTCACATTTGATATTTTTAGCAAAATTGCAAATTTGTTATCTTTATATTGGAATTTTATATTGGAGTTTTGATGTTAAAAGTTGAAAATTATATTACAGGAGGATACAGGATTAATTGAGATTAGATATGCCTATTTCTCCAGAAGGAACTCTTCAAATGCAGACAATAAACGTATAACAAAACTTATTCCAACTAATAAAATAAATAAATTTCAAACTTGGGGCCTTACCCTGGACCATTCCAAGCTTCCCTGTAATTTCCAACAGGTTTGTCTTTATACTGAGTCAGCTGACCATTGTATCATTCTATCATTGATTTAATGGGTCAGCTGACCTTTACAGTTTGTTACTGTTGGTCATACTACATCTAATATAAAGTTGTCACCGGTTACATTCTAACAATACCAAGGCACTCAAGCAAACTCACCTGCTGAAAATCAGTCAAAATCAGCCAACAATTGTTGCTTATTAGAGTACTGTTCAATATTCAACTCTTCTAGCAGAGATGTTCCCTCCCAAATAGCACCAGAGATCTTGGAAGACGCCCAAACTGTGAAAGGGTCAATAATTTGCAACATACAGAAATGAATACATTAGCCACCAAAGGATCTATGTTCTGTGAGTTATTTTGTCTGTCATTTCAGATTACAGACAATTAAATTTTATCTCTCTATGGTAATTTTTTTACAGTTACCAACATGGAGGACTATACTCCTTCAGGGGGATAACTGGCTAATGTTAGACACTGCGCTGTTAAGCTCACCATTTGTTTTCATATTTTAATGGCGGTGATTAGAAATATTTTTCATTTTTATGCCTAATAATTCCCCTCAATAGATTTTACTAATTTGGGGATATAACAATCAGTTGGGGAATGTCTGCAATGCAGCACTATCATATCTTTTCAGGGCTAAAGAGTCATTTAATAGTCAAACTGCAACTAAGGATGTTAATAACTTTATTTTTGATTTTGATTTATTAGTTACATGTATTAACATACATTGAAAAGTATTGTTTTGTGAGTGCTATACAGACAAAACATACCATTCATAGCGAAGGAAACAAGAGTGTGCAGAATGTAGTGTTATAGTCATAGCTAAGGTGTAGAGAATGATCAACTTTGATGCAAGATAAGTCTATTCAAAAACCTGACAACCACAGGGAGAAAGCTGTTCTTGAGCTGTGACTTCAGACTTTTGTATTTTTTCCCCAAAGAGAGAAGGTGGAAGAGAGAATGTCTGGGATGCATGGGGTCCTTAATTATGCTGGCTGCTTTGCTGAGGCAATGGGAAGTATAGACAGAGTCAATGGTTAGGAGGCTGGTTTGCATGCTGGATTGGGCCATATTCTCAACCTTTTGTAGTTTTTTGCAGCTTTGGGCAGAATAGAGCCAAAGCAAGTTGTGATACACTTAGAAAGGATGCTTTCAATGGTGCATCTGTGAAAGTTGATGAGAGTCATAGCTGCTTTGCCAAATTTCCTTAGTCTTCTAAGAAAATAGAGGCATTGGAGGGCATTCTTAATTATCAAGTCGACATGGAAAGACCAGGATAGGTTGTTGGTGATCTGGACACCTGAAGACTTGAAGCTCTCGACCCTTTCTACTTCATTCCCATTGATGTAAACAGGGGTATATTTTCTTTTAGGCTTTCTGAAATTGATGACAATCTCCTTCGTTTTGTGACATTGAGAGAGAGATTATTGTTGCCACACCAATTGACCAGATTCTCTATCTCATCAGTTTTAAGGGTACATGCGTCTTAAGGGTTAAAAAGTTAAGCATACTAGAACAGAAAATGATGGAAATTCTCAACTGCTCAGGCAGCATCTAGCAGGGAGAAATCAAATTAATGTTTCAGGACATTTCATGAGAGATCTTTGAAATCAAAGATGTCTCTCTCATAACTATGCCAAAAAAGTACTCAAGAATGACTGTCAGAACTGTTGACATTAACAAGGTCACTGTCATATTTACTAGTTCAGAACTATTAAAGGTGAGGCTGCCAGCAGTAACTATCAGACATTAAGTTCAACTCCATTGAACATTGTTTATTACTCATGTATGACTGATAGGAAACCAGAAAAGCAATTGTAAAGCAACACACTGATCTCAAAGAATGGTGAATATGCTTGCCCACACTGGGCAGAATGTCTTGCTTCAAACTGTAAAGCTTGTGGAAAACTCAACCACTTTGCTGTTTTTGCCGTTCATCAGCAAAATCATCAACAGAAAGATACTATGTGGGCAGGAAGGCAAATGGATGTAGCAAATGTTGAGGCAGATTACCTTGAATAGACGTCAGTGTTCTCTTTTGTACTAACAACTAGCAAATCAGAGTACATAAATCCACAGGACGTACAGGATATTCCCTAGGACCCTGAAGGAGACTAGTGTTGAAATTGTCGAGGCCCTGGCAGATATATTTAAAATGTAGGTATCCACGGGTGAGGTGCTGGATGATTGGAGGATAGCTCATGTTGTTCTGTTGTTTAAAAAAGGCCCAAAAAGTAATTATAGGCCAGTAAGTTTGATGTCAGTCATAGGTAAATTATTGGAAGGAGTATTAAGAGATAGAATTTACAAATACTTGGATACAGAAACTTATTAGGGAGAGTTCAACATGGCTTTGTGCATGGTAGGTCATGTTTAACCAATCTAATAGAGCTTTTTGGTTTTGTGAAGGGTAGGTCGTGCCTTACTAACCTCATTGAGTTTTTTGAAAAAGTGACTAAGGAGGTGGATGGGGGTAAGGCGGTTGATGTGGTATATATCGACTTTAGTAAGGCGTTTGATAAGGTGGCCCATGGAAGACTTCTGCAGAAAATGCAGATGTATGGGATAGAGGGTGATTTAGCTAATTGGGTTAGGAATTGGCTAGCAAATAGAAGACAGAGGGTGGTGGTTGATGGGAGATATTCATCTTGGAGTTCGGTGACAAGTGGTGTACCTCAGGGGTCTGTTTTGGGGCCCCTGCTGTTTGTAATTTTTATAAATGATCTGGATGAAGGTATTGAAGGATGGATGAGTAAATTTGCAGATGACACTAAAGTCGGTGGAGTGGTAGATAGTGAAGAGGGGTGTTATAGTTTGCAGAGGGACTTGGACAAGTTGCAGAGCTGGGCCGAGAGGTGGCGAATGGAGTTTAATGTGGAAAAGTGTGAGGTAATGCACTATGGCAGAAATAATAAATGTGTAGAGTATAGGGCAAATGGGAGGATTCTTAGTAGTCTAGATGAACAGAGGGATCTTGGTGTGTATGTGCATAGATCCTGAAAGTAGGCAGTCAGGTCGAGAAGGTTGTTAGGAAGGCATATGGAGTCTTGGCTTTTATTGGTAGAGGGATTGAATTTCGGAGCCGCAACGTCATGTTGCAACTGTACAAAACTCTAGTGCGGCCGCACTTGTAGTATTGTGTGCAGTTCTGGTCCCCACATTATAAGAAAGATGTGGAGGCATTGGAGAGGGTACAGAGTAGGTTTACCAGGATGTTGCCTGGTATGGAGGGCAGGTCTTATGAGGAGAGGCTGAGGGATTTGAGGTTGTTTTCGTTGGAAAGAAGGCGGCTAAGAGGGGACCTAATTGAAACATATAAGATGATTATAGGTTTAGATAGGGTGGACAGTGATAGCCTTTTTCCTAGGATGGAGAAAGCTAGCACGAGGGGACACAGCTTTAAATTAAGGGGTGATAGTTATAGGACGGATATCAGCGGCAGGTTCTTTACCCAAAGGGTGGTTCGGGAGTGGAATGCCCTGCCTGCAGCGGTTGTAGATGCGCCAAGTTTGGTGGCGTTTAAGAGGTTGGTTGATAAGTATATGGAAGAGAAGGGAATGATTTAGTTTGGAGGGGCATTGCTTTTTACATTGGTCGGCGCAACATCGAAGGCCGAAGGGCCTGTTCTGTGCTGTAATGTTCTATGTTCTATGTTCTATGTTTTCAAGGAAGTTATCAGGAAATTGGATGAAGGAAAATAAGTCGATGTTGTCTACATGGACTTCAGTAAGGCCTTTGACAAAGTCCCCCATGGGAGCTTAGTTAGGAAGGTTCAGTTGCTAGGTATACATGGAGAGGTAATAAATTGGATTAGACATTGGCTCAATGGAAGAAGCCAGCGAGTGGTAGTAGAGAATTACTTCTCTGAGTGGAAGCGTGTGACTAGTGGTGTGCTACAGGAATCAGTGCTGGTTCCATTGTTATTTGCCATCTATACCAATGATCTGGATGATGATGTGGTAATTTGGGTCAGCAAATTTGCTGATGATACAAAGATTGGAGGCGCAATGGACAGTGAGGAAGGTTTTCAAAGCTTGCAGAGAGATTTGAGTCAGCTAGAAAAATGGGCTGAAAAATGGCAGATTGAGTTTAATGCACTTTGGAAGGACAAACCAAGGTAAAACATACGAGGTAGATGGTGGGACACTGAAGGGTGTAGTAGAACAAAGGGACCTGGGAATACAGATATATAATTCTCTAAAAGTGGCGTCAAAAGTAGATAGGGTCATAAAGAGTGCTTTTGATACATTGGCCTTTATAAATCAAAGTATTGAGTATAAGAGTTGGAATGTTATGATGAGGTTGTATAAGGCATTGGTGAGACCGAATTTAGAGTATTGTGTGCAGTTTTGGTCACCTAATTACAGAAAGGATATTAATAAGGTTGGAAGAATGCAGAGAAGGTTTACAAGTATGTTGCTGGGTCTTGAAAAACTGAGTTACAGGGAAAAGTTGAATAGGTTAGGACTTCATTGCCTGAAACGTAGAAGAATGAGGGGAGATTTGATAGATGTGTATAAAATTATAATGGGTATAGATAGAATGAATGCAAGCAGGCTTTTTCCACTGAGGCTAGGGGAGAAAAAAAAACTAGATGACATGAGTTAAGAGTGAAGGGGCAAAAGTTTAAAGGGAATATTAAGGGGGAGGGGCTTCTCCACACAGAGAGTGGTGGGAGTTGGAATGAGTTGTGAGACGAAGTGGTGAAAGCGGGCTCACTTTTAACATTTAAGGAAAACTTGGACAGGTACATGGATGAATGGGGTGTGGAGAGATATGGTCCAGGTACAGGTCAGTGGGACTAGGCAAAAAAATGGTTCGCACAGTCAAGAAGGGCCAAAAGGCCTGTTTCTGTGCTGCGGTGTTCTATAGCTCTATGTGTGACACAGACTATTGACTTCTCAGATGTGGGTGTTCTAATAGATACAAGGCATACAAATATTACTTCTAAGGACAATGGCAAACCACTAAAAGCTCTTGGAAGTTTTAAAATGTCATCTTAATTCAACGATAATGAAAAGGAGTGCTATATTCTGTCATATTGGGAGAATGTAACACTTTACCATTTTCAACACAGTAGCAGATATGCATTTGATTGCAGTCATAGACGTGATTCCTATCCACATTAACAATACTCCCGAATTGTATGCTGACCACTTCACTGGTATTGGTAAACTGAAGGTTATTAAAAGCAAGCTTCCTGCAGACCCAAAAATGTCCTCCAGTTTCAGATCAATGGTGATGAAATTTCATGTCAGAAGGCAGAGAACCTCAGCACCTCTGAGCCTTAACTTTATTCTGAAAGGTGGGGATGAGTCAACCCCTATGGTCTCCTCCACATAAACTGTCAAGACATGTAATAGAATCTGATTAGAATCTATATTGATATGCAATTATCATATCAAACCATTCAATAAGAAAGAAGCTTGACATTAATATTCAATGACATTTTAGAGGAAATGAATGGTGCTAAGCACTATGCTGAACTTGACCTCAATGGAGACTGAAATCAAGCTTGCAGGAGAATTGAGATATCTAGAAGTGGCTCAACTTTGGAGTTGATTCAGCAGTTGAGGTATTTAGCACACTATTCAGTCTGCACTTCAAGAACTTGGAGACATGTTGAACATCAGTGATGACATTCTCATCCATGTTTGCACTGAAAGTAAATTCAAGACATGTCTACATATATTAAAATGCCTATAATATTTTACAGGATGTAATCTCACCTTGAACAAGGCAAGTGCTTGTTCATTGAAAGCAGAATTAAAATCTTTGATCATGTGTTTAGTAATGATGAGATGGCACCTAATCCATGAAAGTTGAAGCTACTGAAAAACTGTGATCCTACAAACAAGTAGGAAGTCCAGAGTCTGCTGGGAGTTTTCACAGACTGTATTTGCTATTAAGTCACTCAAATAGATTGTACACCAGATAAAACAATGATCGTCAGCAAATTGCAGAAATGCCTATTTCGACCCTGAGAAAACAACCTAGCTAATCTTCAATGCAAGCAGTTTACCAAGGTGTAGTTCTAATGCCTGTTAAGCCATGTTATTCGCAAAGAGAAAATGTCTCACATATAAATAGAAAGGAAAATGTAAATCAGTTTTAAGTAATTACTGACTATGGATCACTAGACCACTAGAAAACTTATTCAATCATCTATTAGAATAGAACATTGGATACCTGAACTCGAAGGGTTCGAGTACTGTGTTGAGTACCAGCCAAACAAGTTCAACCTAGTGGGCTACAATTCATGACACCCGTTTCTGACAGTTGTGAGGAAAAACATCTTAACTACACAAGTCTAAATATGGTGCTAAGGTTACCAAATCAAGCCGGCATTAAATCAGCAATAAAAAAAGATGGCATTTTTTAACAATGTTTGTTAGCTATGGAATCATAGAACTCAAAAGACATGCACTGAAAACCTCTGTCTTTGTTCATGGCTACGATTTTCTAGTCCCCCTGAAAATGAATGGAGATTTGGCTAGACAACCAAATTCTCCATTCTCACTTGAGCAGGGTAACCACACAAGATTGAAGGATCCCACCAATTATCACAGGAGCATCTACAAACAAAATAATTCAAAAACCAAAAAGTCTTTGTAATATTTGAAATGAGCTTACAATTACAACCACATCTAATCTGATCATGCACCAATTAACTACATTATTATTCTACAATCAGAGGGAATGTTCTGTCAATATAGCAAAAAAAGATCACCAGGGAATCAAACAACTGTTCATGAAAAAGATTTGGTTCCCATGGACTGACCACGCATTAAGAGCAAAAATCAATCAGTATTTATTACATCAAGCAATGACAATGTCAAATTAGTGTGACCCTCAAAAGATATCTCAACTACATCCAAGACCATGGATTGAGGGTGACATTGACTTTACATATTTACCTACTGGTGAACGCATGCTTATTGACACTGATGAATACAGTAGATTCCTCATCCTGGAAATAGTTACATCAATGAAGGCAGTCATCCCAAAACATGATCATACTTGCTTCTCATCTCTTAATTTGTGAGGAATGACAATGGACCCTGGTTCAATGGCGCTGAGTTCAGTAAATTTTCAAACTACCTGAGTAGTTTCACTCATTCTTAGCCAAGAGCTAATGGAGAAGTCAAGAGATTTATATGTATATTGAAAATAAGACATACAACAAAAACTGAGAACAAGTCATGGAAACAAGAGTTGTATCACTTTCTTCACAATTACAGAGCAATTTCTCAGTCAACTGCTGAAATCTTCAACTCTGTACATATTCCCACATGCTATGTGCACACTTCTTCCTGTGCTACCCCACAGACATAATGATTAACACAGACAAGTGCGACAGAGAACAGAGGATTGAATGGGAGTCAATGCACATAAAATTTATGGTTAAACCAATAAACCCACGGGATCAAATTCCTGTAATATACAATGGTCATGTTGAAAAATAAACAACACATAAAACATTTTGTTATGCTTGACACAGAAGGACCAATGATCACTGCTAATTGCAGTTCACAAATCATCGCAAGAAATGTGACATTCTTCAAAGCACTGAAACCACCATTCGTAAACATAATAACCAAGTTCAACAGCTACATCTCAGATGAAGAACCTAAGTTAAATCTAATGTCCTATTTGTGACAGAAAACATCCAGCATACTTAAGCAATTATGTTATGAAGTGAATTATTTATAGTTGATGAACAAATCTTTCATCTCACTGTCTATGACTAAATACACTGGGAAATTAATGCAAAATCTTTGCATATGTAATTGTGTTACTAGTGAAATTAAGTGTTCAAGCTATGTTTCAGTTTATTGCTTACACTTGAAACAACCTGCTGAAACATGCATTGCCACACATTTAATAAGAAGTGCAGGAATGAAGATTGCATTATGTATTTTGACAACCACAGGCTACCAGATACAAATACCAGCAGAGAGAGTCTGGAGAGAATAACAAAGAAATCCATTGTTTTAACAGCATGTGTAGTTTTGAATGGTTCTTACTGAATCTCATTGTTTCTTCTCAAGAACATCATTATCAATGCAGACAACTAAGTAAATTTGAAGTGTAGTCACCAGTGTAATGTAGAATATCTGTCAGTTAATCACCTACAGAAATCTCCCACAAATAGCAATGCAATAATAATCAGATTTCATGATATCGTTTGTGGGATAAATATTGACCATGACACAATGTGAAATTCCCTACTCTTGTTCAAAGTAATGCCGTATAATTTTTTGTCCTGATTTGAGAGAACAATCATGGCCTCAGTTTAATTTCTCATTCAACCCTCCATTTAAATGCTTTTTTTCCATCTAGTCTCAGTGCTTACTTTACTTACAGCAGTAAATTGGATATAAAGCCAACAAATAAATACATCGTTCATTACAAAAAAACAGTTTAGATAATCTTATGAGATGGTGGAGTTATTTAATAATTTATGATAAAGTCAAAGGCAACTCATTGTGGCTTCAAATAATAATTGATTTATTAACAATAATACAAATGTACAAGATAAAAGTCTGGTAAAACTACAATGTATGCTTACCCTCTTCACCTTCCTGGTTCCAGCTGAGGTTTCTTCCCATCCCAGGATGCATTCCCTTACTCCTAATTGGCTCAAATTCCTACATGACCTTCCCATCGATTCCAGTCCATTCATGTGGCCTCAAAGGATTGCCCCCTTAAAGACTCCACGTTACCAATAATTGTTTAAACATTAAATCATTTTATATAATCTCATGCAATGCATACTATTTAAGAATTGCTGAATCTATTCACTTCACATGGATTTAATCATTCTGCATGATGAATAATCATGATCAGAGGCAGTATTTAATAAAGGGTAAATTTTGAGAGCAAAGGATAGTAGAAGCAATGGAACAAAAGGCTATTTGAATCCACAGAACTACCACAATCCAAAGATTCCATGATGAGAAGATTGTTTTTTAAGCTTGTTTTTCTTGTCTTTTAAGAATCTACTTATCAAACAAATCCATAATTTTCCATTTCTGTTTCTGGGACAGATCTCTTCTATTCCCCAATTGTAAAGTGTAAGGCATATTCCAGCAAAGCAGAGTTAGACTTTAACCTTCCAAACATTAGACTTGCTATTTATTTTGACACTAACAGTAACCTCAAATGGTTCATGCACTGAAGGATTTATATTTTGACTTGCCGCATAAAAGTTCAATTGTTGACAGCTCTCAGTATCTTTACAACTGACAAATTAAGTTGACAATGGCATAGGCTAACAGCAGGCATTGCAGTAAAACTGTGCTGGTTAAGCAAAAATGTCCAAATTAAAACCACCTTTGTCAAAATAAGCAATTGTGACTCAGTTAAATAAGAATTTTTAGAAACTGCTTTGTGTGCAGCACATACAAGAGCTAAATGATTGTGCATATGTGTCTATTAGGGACAAAGAGAATCAACTGTAAGGGCTTTCGTTCAGTCAGGTGGAAGGTTGTCTACAAGCCCAAGGTGACCTGCACAGTGGAGTGGCAGAAGTGACTTAACAGCACAATCTTCATATTTGCTATGAGAGTTATACACGAAAAATGTGACGTTAATAACTACTTGGGGAAATCTCTCTTCATTTAATTAATTCATGCTAAGGATAAATATGGGTACACAGTGGCACAGAAATTAGCACTGTAGCCTCACAGCATCAGAGATATTGGTATCATTAGCTAGGATGGCATTTTTTGCCCATCCCGAAGTGCCTTTCAGATAGTGGTGATAAGCTGACTTTTTAAACTGTTGCAGTCCTTGAGATGTAGATGCACCCATAGTGCTGTGGAGGGAATTCCAGGATTTTTACCCAGCAACAGTGAAGGAACAGTGATATACTTCCAAGACAGGATGGTGAGTGACTTGAAGAGTAACTTCCATGGTGGTGTCCCTACGTGTCTGTTGCCCTTTTCTTTCAAGATGGCAGGGATCATGGGTTTGGAAAATGCTGTCTAAAGAACCTTGTTAAGTTCCTGCAGCAAATTTTGCAGATGGTGCACATTGCTGTCATTGTTCATTGGTGGAGGATGTTGTGGATGGAATGCCAATCAAGCAGATGTTTTGTCCTGGTTGGTGTTGAATTTCTTGAGAATTGCTGGAGATGCACTCATCCAGGCAAGTGGAGAGTATTCCATCACAGTACTGATCTGTTTCTTGTAGATGATGGATAGAGTTTGGAGATTCAGGAGGTAAATTACTCACCACAGGATTCTGAGCCTTTGATTTGCTATTGTGCCTCCAGTATTTATATGGTTAGTCCAGTTCAGAATAGTCTAGCCCTGGTTATTTAATCCCCAGGATGTAATAGTGGAGGATTCACAATAATCCTGCCATTGAATAGCAAGAGTGACAGTTAGTCAGGTAACTGTTGATGTGATATGGCTAGTAACAAACTAAAAGATTTATTGACCGAGAAGGATTATGTACAACTAAGGTACATATACCTTAGTAATAGTACATATACCTTAATAGTACAGCTACACAGGTCTACTCTTAACAATGCTCTGACTCCAACTGAAGCTGCCAACCCCAGGAATGCATGCCCAGGTTTGTGCTCTCATGCTTTATTGGTTGTGGCCTGGTTACATGACCTGCAAAAGATCATCCATTAAAGCGCCACTGTACCAAAGTCCTTACCTCAACCTTCTTGGACAAACAACAATATTACAGAAGGAATACCAGGAAAAGACACTTCATGATGTCACCTAGTCTGCAGACATCTGGACTCTTGCAGAACTTTGTTCCGCAGCCAAAAACATTGGATCCAACGATAGAGCAGACATGTTAACCACCTCTGGAGCTAGGTCCAGTATCTTCCCTACTGTCTTCAGAATTTCAAAGGGACCAACTTCACATTAAGTTGGTCTTTTTCTATACCCTAGCTATGACTGTAACATACATCTGCACTCTCTCCTTTCCTTTTCTATGTACAGTATGCTTTGTATCTGTGGCAGACAAGAAATAATACTTTTCCCTGTATAACAATACATGTGACAATAATCTAATCAAACCAAATCCTTGCCGGCCCCTTCCTCTGCCTTAGTCAGAGAAACCAGAGAGTGACTTGGCCCCACTGTTGGTGTTGATATCTCTAGATATCTGGTTTATACAAACTTCATGCAGGGCACACTTGCTTGACTCCGGGAGCTGGCTGTGCTCACCAGCATGAGTAGTCAACATACATCTTTACTTGATAGCCCTGTGCCTACATCATATATGAAACTGTCCCTGGAATCCAGGCAGGTCCACCACCAAAATTCCTTGCCAAAATAAGGTTCTCAATCTGTCCCTTTTCTGAGATCTTAACACTCTTTCTGAGAGATTTACCTACTTCCACTCTCCCTAATAAATTGGGAACACTAAATCTAAACAGGTACTCAGCTGCTACCAGTAGCAAGGCCAATCTCTGCACAATAGATGACGTTGGTGGCATCTGCTTATCCTCCTGGAAAAGCTCCAACAATGGCCTGTAGTCTGATGTAGTAGTGAAATGTTGTCTGTAGATGTACTGGTGAAATTCCTTCAAAACATAAATGACTGATAAGATTTCTTTGTCGATTTGGGGTGAGGGAGGTGCTTTCCTCAGCATAGAACATAGAACATTACAGCACAGAACAGGCCCTTCGGCCTTCGATGTTGCGCCGACCAATATAAAAAGCAATGCCCCTCCAAACTAAACCATTCCCTTCTCTTCCATATACTTATCAACTAACCTCTTAAACGCCACAAACTTGGCGCATCTACAACTGCTGCAGGCAGGGCATTCCACTCCCGAACCACCCTTTGGGTAAAGAACCTACCTCTGATATCCGTCCTATAACTATCACCCCTTAATTTAAAGCTGTGTCCCCTCGTGCTAGCTTTTTCCATCCTAGGAAAAAGGCTATCACTGTCCACCCTATCTAAACCTCTAATCATCTTATATGTTTCGATAAGGTCCCCTCTTAGCCGCCTCCTTTCTAACGAAAACAACCTCAAATCCCTCAGCCTCTCTTCATAAGACCTGCCCTCCATACCAGGCAACATCCTGGTAAACCTCCTCTGTACCCTCTCCAATGCCTCCACATCTTTCTTATAATGTGGGGACCAGAACTGCACACAATACTCCAAGTGCGGCCGCACTAGAGTTTTGTACAGTTGCAACATGACGTTGCGGCTCCGAAATTCAATCCCCCTACCAATAAAAGCCAAGACTCCATATGCCTTCTTAACAACCTTCTCGACCTGACTGCCTACTTTCAGGGATCTATGCACATACACACCAAGATCCCTCTGTTCATCTAGACTACTAAGAATCCTACCATTTGCCCTATACTCTACACATTTATTATTTCTGCCATAGTGCATTACCTCACACTTTTCCACATTAAACTCCATTTGCCACCTCTCGGCCCAGCTCTGCAACTTGTCCAAGTCTCTCTGCAAACTATAACACCCCTCTTCACTATCTACCACTCCACCGACTTTAGTGTCATCTGCAAATTTACTAATCCATCCTTCAATACCCTCATCCAGATCATTTATAAAAATTACAAACAGCAGGGGCCCCAAAACAGACCCCTGAGGTACACCACTTTTCACCGAACTCCAAGATGAATATCTCCCATCAACCACCACCCTCTGTCTTCTATCTGCTAGCCAATTCCTAACCCAATTAGCTAAATCACCCTCTATCCCATACATCTGCATTTTCTGCAGAAGTCTTCCATGGGCCACCTTATCAAACGCCTTACTAAAGTCCATATATACCACATCAACCGCCTTACCCCCATCCACCTCCTTAGTCACTTTTTCAAAAAACTCAATGAGGTTAGTAAGGCACGACCTACCCTTCACAAAACCATGCTGACTATCTCCAATCAATTCATTACTCTCTAAATAACTATAAATCCTATCCTTAATTATTCTCTCCAATACTTTGCCCACAACAGAAGTAAGACTCACTGGCCTATAATTCCCTGGAAGGTCTCTCTTCCCTTCTTGAACAACGGGACCACATTCGCTATCCTCCAGTCCTCCGGAACCACACCCGTAACCAACGACGACCTGAAGATCAGAGCCAGAGGCTCTGCAATCTCCTCGAGATTTCTCAATCTCCTCAATCTAACAAAGTCCTCGAAGCAAATGCAATTGTCCTTTGTGCCCTGTCTGCCATCCTATGGGATGGAACTGGTCTAACTCCACATGATGAAGTGTCACAAGTGCCTAGTTACAGCTTGCTCGGTGGAAGTGTACGAGTAACGTTAATAATTGTAAAGCGTATTGACGTGGGAAAAAGCCTCTTTCTGCATATCTCACCACTTCCATCGTTGATGTTTTTTTTTAAAAGCTGGTGCGGGAGGACCAAAATTGCTGACACTTCAACAGAAATGTCAATTTCTATAGTAATTGACCGTTCCTAGAATGGATATCACTTCTGTGATAATAGCTTTCACCTTATCTTCAAAGGAATGCAACCTATTTACATTCACTTTGAAAGCAAGGTATGTGACATTTTAAACATATGCTAGCTTTGTTATACATGTTTAGGATCTCCTTCAGGATTGCAGCATGTTCTTCATAAGACACACGTTAGTACATTGTCCAAGTATACCATCACTTTGGGTTTCCTCATAACAGACTCCCTGTAATGCACTGAAAATGGTGATGGCTGACAAGACGCCAAATGGCAACAGATGTACTGATATAACCCCTCATGGATATTTATGGTAACTAAATTTCTCAAATCTTCTTCCTGTTCCAATTGTTGATCAGCATGATTTAAGTCTAGCCTGGTGTATTTTAGGCCTCTTACTAACTAGCATTGAGGTCTCCTACCCTGGGAATGGGTTATTGATCCAGTTGGGATGCTCTGTTTAGAGTCCCAGCAGACCCTCATGCTATAGTCTGGTTTTGGGATAGGGACGATGGTGAAGCCAATTTGAAAACCCTAAAGATTTATGATGTCCAAGTCTTCCAACCTCTTCAGTTCAACTCTACTTTCTGGTGAACACATATAGTAGTGGGCATGCTCAGAAAAACATAGGCTCAGGATTTAGGCACGTTTTAACTTGAACCCTTTTTATCGAACCTAGTTCTCTCTGGAATATCTCCTAATATTTACATAGGAGCTGTCTGGTTCCTCTATCCTGAACATTAAATATTTTCGGCCAGTTCAGTTTTATTTATTTTAACCAATCTCATCCCATGAGACTGAGCCTCTGTCCTTCAATCACTAGGATGGTCAGCTGAGCAGACTGGTTCTTGGAGGATTCAGACACGGAAATTGTCCTCACTATTATTAGTGTCTCTTCAGTGTATATTGCCAAAGTAGCCCCAGAATAGCTAAGAATTAAGTATTGCAAATTTCTTTTGGATATATTTGTTTATTCACTTATTACATTGGCCACAGTGCCAGTGTCAACTTCCATCTTCAGAGGATGGCAGTTAATTATTAAAATAATCTCAATGGGAGGTACCTTGTGAAGTTGGACTTGATAGAACTCATATCACTCCTTTGGTTCCTCCACCAGCTTATTCATAGGAGTTGTATTCATCATTTCTTTTTGGAGCGTTCAGTGCAGCCTGCTTCACTCTGCACCCAGCTTGCAGGTGACCATTTTTTTTGCATTGGAAACAGATAAAATTCATCTATTGGGGGTAGTCTCCCCCATGCCAAGACATGCCTCAGACCATAGTGCTGAATGACTCTTCTCAGGCCGGCTGCACCCTCATTCAGATTATTCCTAGCTGTGAGACCTGGTTTATCTCATTCTGAATGCCTTGCAGCTCACACATGTTTGTGCAATGCACTCAGTCACTTGAGCCATCTCAATTGTCTTTTCCAGTGAAATCTTGGTTTCAGCAAAATTTCTTTTGGGTGTTGTGTTGCTGATCCCACAGTCTCTCACCATGTCTCCTAACAATGGACTGAACTTGCAGCTAGCCATCAAAGTTTGGCCACAAAATGGGAAACTGTCTCTCCTGGCCCTCTAACAACAGAATGGAATTTGTACCTTTTGCATGGTAATG
Source organism: Sphyrna mokarran (assembly GCA_024679065.1). Lineage (NCBI taxonomy): Eukaryota > Metazoa > Chordata > Chondrichthyes > Carcharhiniformes > Carcharhinidae > Sphyrna > Sphyrna mokarran. The sequence continues at coordinate 34,676,255 of JAGIQG010000010.1, read as the reverse complement.
GAAGTCATGATGTGAAGATGCCGGCATTGGACTGGGGACAACTGTTGAATGATGTTGGCCTTCACGATACACGACAAAGCAGAGTCACAAAGCAGAGACTGTTATTTTTTGATAGCCAAGTTCCGCACACATGAGGACGGTCTCAACTGGGATCTTAGGTTCATGTCACACTATTTGTAACCCCAAAACTTGCCTGGGCTTGCAAAATCTCACTTATTGCCCTATCTGGACACAATACACATCTCTTTAACCTATGCTGAATGCTATCTCCACTCACACTGTCTGCACCTTTAAGACTTGATTAACTATAAAGACTCGCATTCTAATCAGTATTCTGTAAACTGAATGTGTGACTTTATATACCCTGTTTGTGATCAGAACACCCCACTCACATGACAAAGAGGCAGAACCCTGAAAGCCGGTGGTGTTTGTTACCAAATAAAACTGTTGTGAGACTTCTTACTTTGTTAATGGAAAGTCATGGATTATAGTGATCCTTAACTAAATTGACTAACCAGTTAAAGGTTTTTGTGTCTTATGCGTCGGGTGATGTCAGCTGCTCATAAGATTGTATGTCTGAGGGTCTCAGTCTGTGAGTAGTTTTGGCTTCCGTTTCTCTTCAGTTCTTATTTTGTTTGCCATGAAAAAATAACAGTCTCTTAATATATTACTCCCTAGAAGTCAAATAGCTCTACTTTCTCAAATAACAGAATCTTTAAAATACGGTTTGTATCTTTTTTTCCTTTGAACTTTGAAGGATCATTCTCTTTCCCCTCTAACACTGAAGGCTTTCAATGACTGATCCAGTTTGTTCTCATTACCAATGTAGTAATTTGAAGTGACTAGTGTCATAGAGGTTTACAGCATGGAAACAATCCATGCCATTCAGTTTTTACCACAGAGTTAGTACCATTTGCATGCATTTGTCCCATATCCCTCGATACCCATCTTACCTATGTAACTGTCTAGATGTTTTTTTAAAAAAAAATTGAACCTGTCTCTACAACTATCTCTTGCAGCTCATTCCAGACACTCACCATCCTCTGAGTGAAAAAAATGTCTGTTTTGCATCTCTCCCCTCTCTCCTTTAACCCATGTCCTCTAGTTTTAGACTTCCCTATGTTGGAGAAAAGATGTTGACTATCAACTGATTTATGCCCCTCATTATTGTATAGACCTTTATAAGATCACCCCTATGCTTCCTATGCTCCAGGAAAAAAGTCCCAGTTTATCCAGCCTCTCTTAGAACTGAAACCATCAAATCATGGTAGCATGCTAGTAAATCTTTTCTGTACTTTTTCTAGATCACTAATATCTTTTCAACAGTAAGGTGATCAGAATTGTTCACAATATTCCAAGTGTGGCCTTGTACAACTTCAACAAGATGTCCCAACTCCTATATTCAATGCTCTAATTAATGAAATCAAGCATGCTGAGTGCCTTCTTCACCATTGCATCCACCTGTGGCTCCATTTCAAAAAGATATGAACCTGTATCTCGAGATCTCTTTGTTCTATAGCTCACCTCCATGCCCTGCCCTTAACTGAGTAGGTCCTGTCCTGAACTGATTTCCCAAAGTGCATTACCCCACATTTATCTAAATTAAACTCCATCTGCCATCTATTGGCCCACTGGCCCAACTGATCAAGATTCCATTGCAATCTGAGATAACCTTCTTCACAGTCCACTATGCCACCAATCTTGGTGTCACTTGCAAACTTCCTAAGCGTGCTTCATAAATTCTCATCCAAATCATTAATATAAATAAAATTAACAGTGGACCCATCACTGATCCCTGAGGCACACTGCTGATCACAGGTCTCCAGTTTGAAAAAAAGCTTTCAACAATAATAATCTGTCTTCTTTCATCAAGCCAATTAGTATCCAATTGGTTACCTCGCCTTGGATCCCATGAGATTTAATCTTATGCAACAACCTACCATGCAGTACCTTGTCAAAAGCCTTTCTAAAGTTCATGTAGACAACGTCAACTGCATTGCCATCATCTACCTTCTAGGTTACTCCTTCAAAAAACTCAATCAAATTCTTGAGACATGATTTTCCACTTATAAAGCCCTGCTGATTGTCCCTAATCAGTCCTCATATCTCTAAATGCCTGTGGACCCTGTCTCTCAGAATACCTTTGAATAGCGTACCCACTACAGACATTAGGCTTACCAGTTAGTAGTTCCCAAGCATTTCACTGCAACCCTTCTTAAACAAAGGCACAATATTTGCTAATTCCATTTTCAGGCACCTCATCTGTGGCTGCTGATTTTTGAATATCTCTGCTAAGGAACCTGCAATTTCCTCCCTAGCCTCCCATAATGTCCTGGGATACATTTCATCAGGTCCCAGGGATTTATCTACCTTGATGCACTTTAAGACTTTGAGCACCTCCTTCTCTGTAATATATACATGCCTCAAAACATCATTATTTATTTCCTCAAGTTCCCTGACATCCATGCCTTCCTCAATAGTAAAAACCGATGCAAAATATTCATTTAGGATCTCTCCTATCTTTTGTGGATCTGCACATAGATGACTTTGTTGATCCTGAAGAGGCTCTACTCTCTCCCTAGTTACTCTTTTGCCCTTTGTGTATTTGTACAAGCTCTTCGGATTCTCCTTTGCTTTATCTGCCAAAGAAGTTTTTGACCTCTTTTTGACTTCCTGATTTCTCTCTTAACTCTAGTCTGACAACCTCTAATCATTTCAAGGGATCCACTTGGTCCCAGCTGCCTATGGATGTCATACGCCTTTTTTTTTGACCGGGACCTCAATATCACAAGTCATCCAGGGTTCCATAATTCCACCAATCTTGCCCTTCACTTAAAATGAATGTGCTTACACTGAACCCTGGTTAACACCAACAAAAATACCCTGGTCTCCTGGTGAAGAATTCACTACTTAACTACTACTGAGAGTTGACTACTTTCAGGATTTCACCTGGATATTACTGCTTTCAGCAACTAATGTTTGTTCTGCTTATCACATTCAAAACTTCTTTGAACAATATTTCAACAGAATCACTTATGAAGTCCTCATATGTATTTGCATAGCAGACAACATTGCTCTAATCACTCAAACAGAGAAAGATTGCAATCATAACCTATGTCAGTTGATCAAGCAACACATAGAGAGTGATTTGTCTTTGGCAAATGCAAGTGTGAAATCAATATTCAATAAATCAACTTTTACTCCAGTAGTGTATCTGTTTAGACCCAAAACAATAGCAAGATATATAAACAATGCCAACTCCACACTGTTTTAGGATTGTCCAATTTTCTTCCTCCATATAATTCCAACAGAAAGCATCATTAATTTTGGAATTGTTCAGGGATGAAATATCTTTTCCAGCGTACAATGATGACCATCATTATGTTCAACAAGTTCGGGAATTTGCTATTCAAGGAAACATTCTTGCTATAACTCTATAGTCCAAGATGAGAGACTGCACAAAGCATCTGGTCCTTAAAAAGATTAGAAGCCTCTATATTTTAAAAGAGAAAACCAATTGCATTTGGTTTCAAAAGTTTAACAGTGGCCCAATAAAACTACTGTGAAATAGAGCAGGAGAAGTTAGCTTGATATCGTATGATTCCAACAATTAATTCCATCCCCATGCTGAACGCATTTTAACAATGCTGAGCCCTTTACACTTTTTATATTGGTTTTATCCCAATTGAAATTTCCTAATACTGCTGCCCTATTGTTTTTCTGCACCTTAGCAATTTGCCGATATAGTTTAACTTCTTTTTCGTATTAACTGCTTGGAGTCCATACTCCCACAGCCTGATTGCAACTCACCTCTTTTATTCATCCCTCCTTTCCATCTCGCAGAAAATTCTGAAATGAGAAATGTTTTAGAATGCTGTCATTGTTGTCCTTCTGTAAATCAGGTTTAGATAATAACAATGATATTGTACAACATTTCTGTGCCTCATCTCATCTGTCATATTCAGAAGACTAATTGTTTGGAAAAACATATCATTAAAACTGCCAAACTCTTTTGTTATTTATTTTCTGCCTTCCCTTCATGCTTACTAACTTCCTGCCTTTTCTTTCTATCTTTATCTCTTGTGTAAATCTACATTCAGGTTTCCTGGAGTAATCAAATGGCACAGGATGTGCATTTTTTTTTAGATGCCCTTCCATCCCTCTATTATTAGATTCCTATCTAAATTTACCTGAAAAAAAATTAAAATCTGTTCCAAATCTGGGCAAAGAAACTCATCACGTATTGTCCTTCCTTTGTTGTGAGCTCACGTTTGCTGTTTTTTATCCTTCTCTCTGATGTACACAACCCCGTAGCTCCTGGTGGGCAATAAAAATGCTTGTCCAGCTGGCAACATTTTTATAGGAACAGAGGAGTGGAGGAGAAAGCTATTTGACTCATTGATCCTGCTTCACTATTCAAATAGATCATGATTGATCACCTATCTCTACCATTTTTCCCCTCTATCCCCTAAATGCCTTGATATCATTAATCTCCAGGAATTTATAGATTTCTGTCTCGACCATGCCCAATGAGTTTCCACAGCCCTTTCGGGTAGAGAATTCCAAAGATTCATTACCCACTGAGTGAAGAAATTCCTCCCCACATCAATCTTAAATGGTCAGCCCTTTATTCTGAGGCTGTGTTCCCTGATTCTAGACTCACCAGCCAGGGGAAACATTCTGTCTACATCCATTCTTTCATATCCTGTAACAATATTGTCAGTTTCAATGAGTTGACCACTCACTATTTGTAACTCCAGAGATCTAGGCCCAGTTTTTTCAATCTCTCTTTACTTGGCAACACTGCCATCCCAGAAATTGGTCTGGTGAATTTCCATTGCAGCCTCTCTGCCACAAATATATTCTTCCTTATTAAGAAAAAACAGTACACAATCTGGTTAAAATAAAGCTCCAAAATTGAAAGGGAAATTATAATTTAGATAATAGGCCTGAGAATAGCTAATAATTATGGTGATTTTAACTGGACAGCTGTAATTAGCACAATCCCTCGAGAATTGTTCTCAAAGCCATTATCATTCTGTTTATTTGTGAATGAATTTGAATTAAAGCATCTAGATTATGAACAATGTTGAATGATGTGGGAAAACTAGGTACTTTAAGGCCAAGAGTGTTTTCTAAAGATGTCTGCACAGGTCTTGCAGTCAGGGAGATAATGAACAACTGAATTTATAATTGAGTGCAAATTAATAAATGTTGCCCTAAAAGTGTGCAGTACTGTAACTAATCCAGCTGGAGTTTCTCAGGATAGAAATCTATCTCACTCACTTGCTCTGACTTTTCCAAACCCCAGCACAAAAGGTGATATCATGCTTGAAATATAAGAGTACAGCCCAGAAAAAACTAGCTTGAGGACAACCTCAATCTGAGCTTTGATGAAAAGGACAAAGTTGCATTCTTTAGCCTCGCCTTTAAAGGAAAGATCTTCCATGCATACCAGCAGATGCTTGAGAAATTGACTGCCTGTCTAAAAAGTGCATCACTGTGTCCAAAAATAAGGAATGATCCATTTGCAAGCTTGTGTGGGTATCTAGTGAAGTGGCACAGAATCAATTTTGAGGCTTCAAATACTCACAATCTACATCAGTGGCTTGGATCTAGAAGCTGAATGCATGGTTATTAAATATGCCGATAGGACCAAAATACTTAGGAACATAAGTTATCAAAAAGGAGGTAAAGGAGGAAATTTGCTCGTCCCACCTACATAGAAGTGCACTTCAGGAAGTGCATTCCAGATCATGATAAATTATTGAAAGAAAACACCGAAAGCCTTGCATTTAAGAGATGCATGATTTCAGTGAGGGAGACAGAGACTGAGTATATCTGGGAATTTGGTTCAAAGTGGGAATTCAATTGGAGAATCATTTTCAAGTTAAGTAGCCTAATTAAGCAGGCAGCTGTCTGAATGACGGTTAACCGTCAATCACCTGAAAACTTTTTGCCTGAAGATGCCTGAATAGATGTTGATTACTGTAGCAGGAAACTCTGCTATACAGTGACTTATCACAGCTTTAAAGAAAGGGACTAAGGAAGTGAGAAGAGGATTTTGGCCTACGTGAGACTAAGACTGAGTGAGTATATTTGGAAATTTAGTTGAAAGTGGGACTTTTGTGCAATGGAAAAAGAGGTGTTTTTGCTTTTTGTTTTCTAACTTTCTCAGCCTTCAAGAAGTGGTCTTACTCTGTTACGGAAAAAGAAACGAGTTACTTGGTGAGTATTTGGCAAGTTACTGAGGTTTATTGTAGTCCCCAGGTCTAGCAACTGATGTTATAGAACATAGAACATAGAACACTACAGCACAAACAGGCCCTTCGGCCCACAAGTTGTGCCGAACACATCAAAAACCTACACAGCCATAGACCTATCTATAACCCCCAATCCCATTGGATCCCATATACTCATCCAGAAGTCTTTTAAAAGACCCCAGCGAGTTCGCCTCGACCACCACCGACGGCAGCCGATTCCATTCACTCACCACCCTCTGAGTGAAAAACTTTCCCCTAGCATCCCCTTTGTACTTGCTTCCCTGCACCTTAAATCTGTGCCCTCTCGTCGCGACCATTTCAGCCCTGGGAAATAGTCTCTGAGAGTCCACCCTATCTATTCTTCTCAACATCTTGTAAACCTCAATCAGGTCACCTCTCAACCTTCGTCTCTCCAGGGAGAACAGTCCCAGCTCCCTCAACCTGTCTTCATAAGGCATGCCTCCCAATCCAGGCAACATCCTTGTAAATCTCCTCTGCACCCTTTCAATAGCTTCCACGTCCTTCCTATAGTGAGGCGACCAGAACTGCGCACAGTACTCCAAGTGTGGTCTGACAAGGGTCCTATAAAGCTGCAGCATTACCTCCTGACTCCTGAACTCAATCCCTCGATGAATGAAGGCCAGTACACCGTAAGCTTTCTTAACCACATCCTCCACCTGGGAGGCCGATTTGAGAGTCTTATGGACCCGGACCCCAAGATCCCTCTGCTCCTCCACACAGCTAAGACTCCTACCTTTGATAGTGTAATGTTAATAATAATAGTGTAATGTTTATGTTAATAAAACATATAAAAACAAAAAAAAAAAGTTAATTGAAACAATTAGGATGTAAGGACAGATGCTGTGTTGCAGTTGCAGTACGTAGACCTTACTGGATGCTAGTTTGATCCAGTACAAACACACATCTGTAATAAAAGTTTGGAGTTTGAGTAGCTTCAGCTCACAGTTTATGAGCTGGAGGTTGAATTAAAGACATTAGGACACAGCAGGATGGTGGAAAGTTATCTGGATTCTCTGAGCCATACCTCTAATGGCAAGGTCTCCTGATTTGGTCAGTGGTCAGAGATAGGAGAGTGTGACTGAATAAAGCAGGTAAGGAGACTCAGAGAGTGCTCATTGCGTGGATTGGTGGAACACCAACTAGTACTGCTGCCTCACAGCACCAAAGACCTGGGTTTGATCCCCAGCTTGGGTCATTGTGTGTGTGGAGTTTGTACACTCTTCTCATGCCTGTGTTGGTTTCCTCTGAGTGCTCCGGTTTCCTCCCACAGTCCAAAGATTTGCGGTTTAGGTGGATTGGCCATGCTAAATTGCCCTTTTGTATCGGGGGACTACCACGGTAAATCCTTGGGGTTATGGGGATAGGATCTGGGTGGGATTGTGGTTGGTGCAGGCTTGATGGGTTGAATGGCCTCCTTCAGAACTGTAGTATTCTATGATTCTATAAAAGCACAGGAACTTCAGCCTTTACAATTGTTCAATAGGTTTAGGCTTTTTCCAGCTTCTTTGGACGAGGGCTGGATAGTAGATGAACATGGCACAAGAAACCATTCATTTGTGTGGGGGAACAAGAAGGAATAAAGTAGTCATAGGGGATAGTACAGTCAGATCATTTGACACTGTTCTCTTCAGCCAAGAGCATAAAACCATTTGTTGTAGTCCATAATAGGTATCAATAATATTGGCAGGACAAAGGAGCAGATTCTGCATAGTCAATAGAGGAACTTGGCATCAAATTAAGAAGAAGGACTTCAAAATAATAATTACTCAATTATTACTGAACCACATGCAAATTGGCCTAGCATAAATCAGATTAAATTTCTATTGGGACAGGCTACAGTTTTTATGTGCTGAGTACTGGGGAAGCAGAGAGGGTTTTAAACTAAATTGTGTGGGCAAGGGATCAAATTTGGGAAGATGTGGTAAATCAAAGAGAAGAGATAAGACAAAAGATAAAGAGATTATGAGAAATGAAAACAATCCATGACACGGAGGCAGAATACAAATCTAACAGTAAATCAAGAGGTGAGACTTGAGAGAATGGAAAGAATAAAAAAAACTAGAAATTCTGTATTTGAATTTACTAAGTATTCAAAACAAAAGAGATGGACTGAAAGCACACAGAAATAAATAAATGCCACTTACTAGCCATTTGGGACGTGGCTGCAGGAGAACACAGATTGGGATCTTAATATTGAAGTGTACAGGATATTTAAGCAGGACAGGAAGAAGTAGATAGCTGGTTCTGTTTGTTAATGATGATATTAGTGGAAGAGAGAAAGATAATCTAAATTGAGGAAGTAACATGTGCTGTGGATAAAAGGGAGCTGATGGATATACTATGCATAGATTTCCAGAAAGCATTTGATGAAGTGCCGCAAAAATCATTGTATAAAATAAAAACTCACGATATAGGGAGTAATGTATTAGCATGGATAGAAGATTGACTGGTTATTGCAAAGCAGATGGCAGGCACAAATTGGTATTTTTCTGGTTGGCAAGATATAAAATGTGGTTGCCACAGGGAGGGCTGTGTCCTCAACTGTTTTCTATTTATATAAACGATTTGGATGAGAGGATTGATGGATTCATTGCCAAATTTGCTGATGAGCTAAAGATAAGTAGGTAAGTAAGTTGTGAAGAATATATAAGGATATGGAGAGGTTAAGTGAATGGGCAAAGATCTGGCACATGGAGTATAATGTATGGAAATGTGAAATTATCCATTTTGGCAAGCAGAATAAAAAATAAACATATTATCTAATTCAGGGTTTCCCAAACTTTTTAGAGCCATGGAACCACTAGAAAAGTCACAAGTACGTCAGGGAATCCGAAGCATTCTTGTAATGTGAACATGACTTTTTGGCCGCAAAACAGGTGCAAACAGAGAAATGGAATGTAAACAAATCTTTTCCAGTTATATCTTTCTACGTATTAGAAATTAGGAAGACGCACGTAGTTACAAATACATCTATCAGTTACATGACCCTTGTCCAAGCCACGATTCTATGGCCCCTTAACATTAATGAGTGAAAATAGGAGAGGGTAATCTAACAAGTTCTCTTATTGAAAAAAAGTCTCATTTGTCATCTTTAAGAAAAGAGGAATGTTGGAAAGCTGATTATCTTTTGGGCATAATCACCTCTCTCTCCCTTTCTCTTACACACACTTACCTCTCTCTGTCACACACACACACACATCTTCTCTCTCACGCTCAGGCTTTGTGGTCCATCAGGCAACCCCCCCCCGTTCTACATGATCCTCCTCCCACAAAGCATATTCTGCTGTTGTGGAAAATTTGCCACTTTAGAATCAGACTTGGAAGTTCAACAAAACAGTTTTATTCCAGACAAAGCTTTGGGAGACAGCACTGGTATTCTACTGTGTTTGGCAGCTACCTTCTCAAATAAACAATAGTAGTTGAGCATCTTTATATTGGATGAATGAATACTGCTCAACCATCATCAGACAACACTGTTCTCTTGCTGTTGGTGAACACTTCAGCAGTCACAGGCGTTCGGCCTCTGATCTTTGAGTAAACATTCTTCAAGGCAGCCTTCACGACATACGACAACACAGTGTGCTGAGCAGAAACTGATCACCAAGTTCCCCACACATAAGGACAGCCTCAAATGGGTTCTCGGGTTCATGTCACATTACCTGTAACCCCCATGACTTGTCTGAACTTGCAACATTCCACTTACTGTCCTGACTGGAGACAATATACATCTCTTTAACCTATGCTTAATGCTATCTCCACTCACATTGTCTGCACTTTTAAAACTTGAATAGCAGAATACAGACTCACATTGTAATCAGTTTTCTGTAAACTGTGTATGTATCTATATGCCCTGTTCATGGTCAGAACTTCCCAATCACTTGATGAAAGAACAGCATTCCAAAAGCCAGTAGCGTTTACTACCAAATAAACCCGTTGGATTTAACCTGGTATTATGAGACTTCTTACTGTGTTTACCCTTTTGATGGGGCCAGACTGGGAACTGAGATCCAGCTTGGAAATAGCAGTTTTGCATTGGAAACAGGGAAGAATTTCCTTGCTATTATAAAAGGTATACTGATGCCTTTTAAAATATTTTCTGACGTCAGCCCTCCTTTGCTGAACAGAGGAGTCACACTCACTATTTTCTAGTCTGATCATGGGTGGGATTTTTATGCCCTGCTGCACTGATTAAGTAGCTTATCAGAGTGGTAAATATGAGTTGGAGTGAAAAAAATTAGACATTGCCCAATTTTTTTGCCTATTGTGACATTGCCAGCTCAGGTCTGCTGGCAAGATCAGTTTCATACCTGGGAAAGGTGCAAAGCTGATTTCAATATTAATCACTTGCTTAGCATGTCACAATATTCCAGTCTGAAATCAATGGCAAACTCCTTCATTTTGTAACATTGAGGGAAAGATCATAGTCACCGCAGCAGTTCACCAGATTCTCTATCTTATTCCTATATTCTGTTTTGTCATCATTTGAGATCCCACCCACTATAGTGGTGTCATCAACAAACTTAAAAATTGAATTGGGGAAGAATTTGGCCACACAGTCATAGATGTATAAGGAGTATTGTAGGGGTCAGTCACAGCCTGGTATTGAGGATGACCATGGAGGAGGTGTTGTTGTCCATCCTTACTGAATGTGGCCTGTGGATTAGGAAGTTCAGGATCCAGTTGCAGAGGGAGGAGCCAAGGCCCAGGCAATGGAGTTTGGACGTAAGTTTCATAGGAATAATGGTATTGAAGGCTGAACTGTAGTCAATAAATAGGAGTCTGACATAGGGGGTCTTTGTCATCTATATGTTCCAGGATTGAGTGCAGGGCTAGGGAGATGGTGCCTGCTGTGGACCTGTTGTGGCAATAGGCAAACTGTAGTGAATCCAGGCAGTACGGGAGGTAGGAATTGATTCTTGCCATGACTAGCCTTTTGAAGCACTTCATAATATCTTCCCAAGAGTTAGTTTGAGGAAATTTCTGCTGGGCTAGTCCTAAATGTTGGATATGATATAATAAATCAGAAACAGTGGAAATATCAAAAGATGTGTTGCCAATTTAGGGTTAGGTCTTGTCCACATGTTTTTGAATAATGTCACAGAACAGTGGGTAGATTAAAAATAGGAGGGAAAGCAAAGTTAGATCTTTGGTGGACAGCAGATGTAATAATACGAGAGTAGGAATAGACACCATTGTAGACCATCCTCTATATACAATTGGATATATCAGAATGGAACCAGATAAAGGTGATTTCACCCAGTGAGATGATTGGAGAGAGGCTTTGGAGAAGAATCATCTCCGCTCCAACTTCAAAAATTGGCTCTGACATCTCAAATTTTGTAAACTACTTTCCCATCTCTGAGTTAAACGTGTCAAAAGTTGCCGACAGATCAAGAAGATGAGGGGGAATAGTTTAACCCTACTCACATGAAATAGGAAGCTACTTGTGAGTTTGATGACGTCTGGTATTGTGGCAGGGACCGAAGGAAGCATCACTGCAGGGATTCAAACATTAGGTTGAGGTAAATAACTGGCTGGCAACAACAGGTTCAAGTTCTTTGAAGACAAAAGGGAAGTTAAAGATGGAGGGTGGCACAGTAGCACAGTGCTTAGCACTGCTGCTTCACAGCTCCAGGGACCTGGGTTCGATTCCTGGCCCGGGTCACTGTCAGTGCGGAGTTTGCACATTCTCCTCATGTCTGCATTTGTTTCCTCCAGGTTCTCCAGTTTTCTCCCACAGTCCAAAGATGTGCAGGTTAGGTTGATTGGCCGTGCTAAAATTGCCTTTAACGACGTGAGATATATATAGGTTGGAGGGATTAGCAGGTAAATGTGTAGGGATATGGGGGTAGGGCCTGGGTGACTCTGTGGTCAGTTCAGGCTTGATGGGCTGAAGGGCCTCTTTCTGCACTTTAGGGTTCTATGATTTAGTAGCTTACAAGAACAGAGTAGTCAAGGTGTATTTTTGAGGATTAGATGATAATGGCAGATTTGAGGGGCAGGTGAATTAGCATTTTACAACTAATAAAAATAACAGCTAACTTGGGGATTAAGAGGTGAAATAACAATTTGTTAGGAACAGGGTTAAGGGAGCAGAAGAGGCTAATGCATCTAGATGGCTGAGGTCTGCCAAATATAAGGTGTGACTCCATTTTAAAATAGCTTTCTGGTCTGAATCAGAGACTGGTCCAAAAGGTCTGACAGCCAAGCAATAAGGTATTTACAAACTCCAAGACATAAACTTAACATGTAATCACCTGGCAGCAGGCCTCAATTGAGCACAGAAATGAGGTTGCCAATTTTGTCCCATGCCGTCACTTTATATGCAGCAGAGGTAATCAAATTTGTGACTGAACAACTTAGGTTCACAGCACCTGCCTGCAGTTCTGAGAACTCATTTTACCAACAAAGCAATCTTCGACCAAGAATGTGCTTGCGTAGCCAAATTATGCTACCTATTAAAATCATGTGACAAGCCAGCCTCCATGAGGCCCCAAACACCATCTACTGTTAGGTTACATTCTTTGAAATTAAAAAAAATGCTGCTGCAGTCCCAACTGGCTATTTAAATGTCAGTTCCACACTTAGCCTGAAGCAATGAATTAATCAGTACTCAAGGTTAAATCTTTCCAAAAGTATGTCTGTGCCCAGTTTGCCTTATGCAAGCATGTTGTTTCAATGGTTAATGGACAACCTTTTATATTGCTTGACCTGCTGTTTTTTAAATATTGTTCTCAACTGATACAGGGACTTGCTGAAATATTCACTGGCTCAAAGGTATGGCCCCTGACTTAGAGCATTAACAATCAAAATCAAACAGATGCAATAGAATTGCCACTCACTATAACAGCTTTTTTTTGGGGCATAATTTGCTCAAAAATCTGCAGAACTTTAGGGGCAAGTTGCATTTATAGATTTTCCATAAATATTTGTGTTGATAAAACTGACAACATAAGTGTGTTAAAGTAACCATCATTAGAAGTTTCTGTTAACTGTGTTCATTTGCGTTCTCTGAGGAGGTTCGAAAAATGAAGCTGATTCTTTTGATCTCAAGGACATGAATTGGCATGTTTTAAAAGCTTTTGGAATCAGAGAATCCCTGCAATGCAGAAGGAGGCTATCTGGCCCAACAAGTTTGCAACAACTTTTGGAAAGAGCATCTTAGCCTAGGTCCAGTCTCCCGTCCAATCCCATTAGACCACAAATTTACCATGACTAATCCATCTAACCTACACATCTTTGAACACTAAGAGAAGAATTTTCCCACCCTACCTGCCACAGAAATCGTAGGGACACAGACCATGCAAGTCCACTTACCTCGGATAAGAATTTCCAGCTCTGGGGCAAGAGCAGTTGGAAAATCCTGCCCAAAGTGTGAATTTATCATGGCCAATTCGCCTAATTCACACACCTTTGGACTGTGGGAGCAAACTAGAGCATCCAGAGGAAACCCATGTAGATTTAGGGAGAATGTGCGAATTCCATGCAGATAGTAATCCAAGGCTGAAATTGAACTCGAATCCTTGACATTGAGGCAGCAGGGCTAATCGATGTGCCAGTTTTCATATTCAATGTATACATTGTTTCAATTTACTAAGAGGCATATTATAATACTGCAATGTAATAATCAAATGTTTCTGTATATTTTTACAAGTCATTTGCAATCATTTGAAATTGAGTTACTCATATGCTGGATTAATAGTGTGATTAAAAATATTTTATTTTGAGATCCCATTTTCAGCTGTAATGAACCAACTTCACATTCCTCTCTTAAGCAATATTTATTTAAACAAACTGTTACTTTAAAAAGCTTTAAATTACTTACAGATTGTGCCGATACAAGGCAGATCTTGTGTTCAGTGACATGCAAATTAGTATGATTGGAAATTCAGGAGGGAAAAATACTTGAAAATGGGTGCAATTTTGTGAACAATGTTCTCCTAGATTACCAATTATGGCCAAATAAAAGCTATGTCACAGTATCAGCACGGAGAAGGGGGACAGGGCACTCAAATCAAAAGTATATATCATAGTGCTACAAACTTCCTCAGCACTCTGCCAATCTCCTTTCACGTCACTTGAGCGGAGGGCTCAAGAAAATATCCATCTTTTATTTAGAGGCAAATGATCACTTGTGCAGAAAGTCGGTGCGAACTTGTTGGGCCAGATAGTCTCCTTCTGCATTGTAGGAAACAGGAATGGGCATTCAAAAAAGCTTTGAGTTACCTCTGCGATTCCTGGAGGGGGATCCTTTCCAAGAGTGGCATCCAGTACACTAATTATATAGGTAAATGGGTTTCAAGTTAAGCAACTAGTCCATCAAGGTGCAAGCCACTTTGAGTCTCAGTGGCTTGAGAATGGGGCAGGACAGTGGCAGCAGAGGACGGAGAAGGAAGCCAAGCCAGGCTTGCAAATTTCACTCACCTGCGCAACAACATGCCCCTGACTATGGAAGAACTTATTAGATCAGAATTGGGCTCTTCAGTCATCACCTCTACAACAAGGGACTGGTAACGAATTGTCTCACTAGCTCAGCAAACATCAACATGTTCAGTATTGTAATCCCAAGATTTTAGGTTTGGATATAAGTGGCTGAGTGGAGATTTGTCATCATCCAGCAGTACTCCTGCTTGAAACTAGTTACTGGAGACCTCTAAATATATTAGACTAGTCTGCCCCATATTTTTAATCGGACTTCTCGCTTTTCATCCAAATTCAGAACTATGGTGCTGCATAATGATATCATAGATGATAGAACTCTTGAGGATTATTCTACAAAATGGTTTGAAAATTATTGAAATTATCTGTATAATGACAACTACTCAATCCATTCATTGAGTGTAGTCATATCTGTACACATGGAAAATATACAGTGTAATTCGAGTGAAAATTTTTCATGTGATTTATTTACATAAAGTGTCAATTTGTATGATAATATACTTCAAATCTATTGAACTCATACTGAATGCCTTATTTAACCTACTTAGTTCAATTCAAGTTAATCTTTTGATTTTATATGCAATCTGAAGCTGGGATCTACAGTTTTATTGCTACATTTACCATGACAATCAGAAAGAGATTGAGAACATTTTTATATAGTTTGGCCAAGTTTCAAAGTGGTAATAATTCATGAGCTTCTGGTTCTGATTCACTTAATGATGCTATGCACCTGTAGGACTAACATATTCTATCCACAAAATTCAACTCCTTAACATTCATCACAAATGCTGCTTTGGATCCATAGTAGCGCCCATGGCACAAGGACACACTTTTGGCACAAATGCCATCTCATTGGGGATGTTAGCAAACACAGGCAGTCAGCATCTGCTGGAAGAATGCAGTCCAGGCAGGCCAGGATGTCATTCAGTGTAACACTAATTTTAAATCCATGCTGCCAATTAGGGCTTAACAGCCCAGCGAATTCATTCTTAAACACATCCGGCAGCAGGAAAGATTCCCTCCCAATTTATTATCAAGTACTTACAGGTTCATTGCTGATTGACTTCTACTGGCTGTTCCAGTGATAGTAGAAATATTCGATAATTTCTAGAGATATTTAAATTTGTTTAAGACTATGGGGAATGGTGTTGCAAGTAATAAAGGACTTAGGCCTCACAGTAATGTGATTGATTCTTAAATACCCTCAGGAATGGGCAATAAATGCTGGCTCAGCCTGCGACGCCCACATCATGTCAACAAGTGAAAAAAAATTGATAGGATTTTAAGGCTGAAGAAAGTTTTAAAATTATCCTCCATTCAGCTCAAAAGATTGGCACAGCCAGGTGTAGGCCATCTGGGTAGCTCCTTGGGGTGTTCCCTATATATGTGATGGGGACCCTGATGGTTGACGGCAGGAACAAAGTATTGTGCCTCCAATGGGGTGGGGGGAGATCTGTGAATGGGGGAACAACACATGAGTGGGGGATGCCCTAATGCTGGTGAAGGAGTGGGTGGGTCACCCTAAATGCCTGCATTCTGTGCAGGTGGGGAGGGGGTTGAGAGTGGGGAGAAAGTAGGGTGGTGTGGTGATGGGAGGGATTGAGGGATTGAAGGACGATCATTAAGTATGGAGCACTGGTTAGGTTGTCCTTCTGTATTCGAAGTTGGGAATGTTCCCCTTGTCCTTTAAAAGCATGATTCTCAAAAATGTTAGAGGGCACGA
This sequence comes from Sphyrna mokarran, assembly GCA_024679065.1. Lineage (NCBI taxonomy): Eukaryota > Metazoa > Chordata > Chondrichthyes > Carcharhiniformes > Carcharhinidae > Sphyrna > Sphyrna mokarran. The sequence continues at coordinate 34,659,809 of JAGIQG010000010.1, read as the reverse complement.
TTACTTCCAGAATCAGGGATAGGGGAAGGTTAATAGGCATCATTCCTATTCAAGCTACATCATCCCAAGATTTCATTGCTGTCAGCTCTTCACACTAAAGACTTACGATTGCACCACCCCGCCATGTTCCCCATCCATCCCCCGTCATCTCCATCATTTGCCAGGCTGGACGGCTGTTGCCTTCTCTTTCAGGATCTTATCCATCCAGAACCTTCCATCTCATCATAAACCCCTTGGCACTAATAGCTGAATAACTCAGCACTCGTTAAGATTACTAATAACACAGGCAGCAAACTGACAGGTTGCTCTGAGAAATGTTAAAACAACAAGCAGCAGGCTTCAGGGCAACGCAAGCTGTGACTCCCATATTCAGGAAGTCCCTGACTCAACCCTACTCCCCCACATTACTAAAACCCTTTAAACCTCCACCCTCCCACCCCTCTGGAGTCGGGCAGTGTGTTCTGTCCTCTCAGACTCCCTGGGACTTGGTGTAGAGGGGTTCTCGCCTCCTTCCTCCATCTTGGAGATCATGGCACTAGTTTCTGTTTATAAAAGTCAGTAGGAATTTTTGCCAGTGTAATGACTTAATTGGTGGGTAGGCAGATTCGATGAGGTTTGAAAATTCAATTTTAACCTCACCAACTACATTATAATGCTTTGAAATTGAGGCAAATCAGGTTCTTAAACTTCCAGATCATGACCTTTGATTACATTACTCGGAAGGACCCAGGAAGATTGAGATCAGAAATCTCGCTAGTACAGGTCCTTCAGGAGAATGTCACACCTAAAGATCTGCAAAAGACTGAAACCAGGCATGACAACCCCAAACACCAACTCCCTAGATCAAATAGGCAACTGTCTCTGAAAATACTCTACAATCACTCAGGAATGACTGGTGAAACAACCAAAGAGACAATTCATTTTCAAGCAGAGACTTCAGTGGGGAGCTGTAGAATGAAAGATTAACTCAATCTCTCTATTCCCTCCCTATTAATAAGAATATTAGAACTTGAACCATTTGGCCTCTTGAGCCTACTCCACCATTCAATAAGATCATGGCTGATCTCATGGACTCATCGCCACTTACCCACCCTCTCACCATAACCCTTAATTCCTTTATTGTTCAGAAATCTATATCTGCCTTAAAAACATTCAATGAGGTCGAATTAACTGCTTCTCTGGCCAAGAATTCGGATAAGAAGTTCCTTGTCAACTCAGTCCTAAATCTGTTCCCTCTTATTTTGAGGCTATGCTCCCTAGTTCTGATTTCATCCAACAGTGGAAACAACCTCTCCATTTCTATCTTATCTATTCCATTCATAGTTTTATATCTTTTTATAAGATCTCCTTCATTCTTCTAATTTCCAGTGAGTATAGAATTCATGTACCCATCCACATGCCTCTTAAATGTTGCTGATATGCCTGCTTCCACACCTCCTCTGGCAGCACATTCCACTCTCTCTATGAGAAACTTCCTCCATCCATGTCCCTTAAACATTTCCCCTCTCACCTTGAACCTGTGTTCCCTTGTAGTTGATATTTCCACCTGTGGAAAAAGCCATTGAATATTCAATTTTTCTATGCCTCTCATAATTTTGTACACCTCTATCAGGTCTCTCCTCAGCCTCCACCTTTCCAGTGAGAACAATCCTATTTTATTCAGCCTCTTCACAGAGCCAATGGCAACATCCTGGTTAATCTTCTTTACTCCCGCTCCAAAACTTCCATATCTTTCTGGTACTGTGGCAACTAGAACTGCACATAATACTCCAAATGTGGCCAAACCAAGATTTCACATAATTGCAATATGTTTTGCAAAATTTTATACTCAATGAAGGCAAGCATGTCAAATATCTTCTTAATCAGAATGCTGATAAGAATCAATACAAACTAATGGGAAATCTAGGTTAGGCCATTACACAATGGATAAATCACAATGGTAAGAAATTTAAGCTTGGAATTCAGGTACAATCATAGAGTCATAGAGGTTTACAGCATGGAAACAGACCATCCAGCCCAATTTGCCCATGCCACTCTTTTTTTTTAACCCATAAGGTAATCCCAATTTCCCACATTTGGCTCATATCCCTCCATACCTATTTTACCCATGTAATTGTCTAAATGCTTTTTAAAAGATAAAATTGTACCTGCCTCTACTACTACCTCTGGCAACTTCTTCCAAACTCTCACCACCCTCTGTGTGAAAAACTTGCCCCTCTGGACACTTTTGTATCTCTCTCCTCTCATAAACTTATACCCTCTAGTTTGAGACTCCCCTACATTCGGGAAAAGGTATTGACTATTGAGCTGATCTATGCTCCTCATTATTTTATAGGCCTCTGTAAGGTTACCCCTCAGCTTTCTGTGCTCAAGAGAAAAAAGTCCCAGTCTATCCAGTTTCTCCTTATAACTCAAACCATCAAGTCCCAGCAGCATTTTATTAAATCTTTTTTGCACTGTTTCTAGATTAATAATATCCTTTCTACAATAGAGTGACCAGAACAGTATACAGTATTCCAAGTGTGACCTTACCTAATGTCTTGTACAACTTCAACCACACATTCCCAACTCTTGTATTCAATGTTTTGACCAATGAAATCAAGCATGCTGAATGCCTTCTTCACCACTCTGTCCATCTGTGACTCCACCTTCAAGGAATTATAAACCTGTACCCCTAGATTTCTTTGCTCTGTAACTCTCCCCAACATCCTACCATTAAATGAATAAGTCCTGCTCTGGTTCAATCTACAAAATGCATCACCTCACATTTATCTAAATTAAACTCCAACTGCCATTCACTACTCCACTGGTTCAATCGCTCAAGATCCCATTGCAATCCAAGATAATCTTGTTCATTGTCCACTATGCCACCAATCTTGGTGTCATTGGCAAACTCACTAACCATGCTTCCTATATTCTCATCCAAATCATTAATATAAATGACAAATAACAGTGGACCCAGCATTGATGCACATTGAGGCACATTGCTGGGATGTGGAGATGCCGGCATTGGGCTGTTGTAATCACAGTAAGAAGACTCACAACATCAGGTTAAAATGCAAAAGCAAACAGCACTCGTTTTTGGAGCGCTGCTACTTCATCAGATGAATGGAGAATTCTGATCACAGACAGGGCATATAAAGACATACACTCAGTTTACAGAATACTGAGTGGAATGTGAATCTTTACAGCTAATCAAGTTTAAAGATGCAGACAATGTGAGTGGAGATAGCATTAAGCATGGGTTGAACTTATTAACCATATAAAGGATTCACAGAATATTGATTAGAATGCAAGCCTTTACAGCTAATCAAATCTTAAAGGTGCAGACAATGTGAATGGAGAGAGCATTAAGTATAGGTTAAAGAGATGTGTGTTGACTCCAGACAGTACAGTAAGTGAGATTTTGCAATCCCCGTCAAGTCATGGGGATGTTGCAAATAGTCTGACATGAATCCAAGATCCTAGGTGAGGCCATCCTTGTGTGTGCGGAACTTGGCTATCAGTTTCTGCTCAGTGATTCTGAGCTGTCGTGTGTCATGAAGGCTGTCTTGGAGAACACTTACCCAAAGATCAGAGGCCGAATGCCAGTGACCGCTGAAGTGTTTGCCAACGGGAAGAGAACAGTCTTGCCTGGTGATTGTTGAGTGGTGTTCATTCATCCGTTGTTGTAGCGTCTGCATGGTCTCCCAAATGTACCATGCCTCAGTACATCCTTTCCTGCAGCGTATCAGGTAGACAACGTCGGCCAAGTTGCAAGACTATGTACTGCGTACCTAGTGGATGATGTTCTCATGTGAGATGATGGCATCCGGAAAGATGATCCGGCACGTCTTGCAGAGGTTGCTGTGGCAGAGTTGTAGGGTGTCGTGGTCACTGTGCTCCTGAAGGCTGGATAGTTTGCTGTGGACAATGACTTGTTGGAAGTTGTTTGAAGGCAAGAAGTGGGGGTGTGGGGATGGCCTTAGCGAGATGTTCGTCTTCATCAATGACATGTTGAAGACTCTGGAGAAGATGTTGTAGTGTTTCCACTCCAGTGAAATACTGGACAACGAATGTTAGTCTGTCCGCCCTGTCCTATGTTTGCCTTCCGAGGAGATTGGTGTGGTTTTTCGCTGTGGCACGTCAGAACATAGAACATAGAACAATACAGCACAAACATGCCCTTCGGCCCACAAGTTGCACCAATCACATCTTTATCTACCAATCCACAGACCTATCTATAACCCCCTATTCCACTTGTTTCCGTATACTCATCCAGAAGTCTTTTAAAAGACCTCAGCAAGTTTGCCTCAACCACCTCCGACGGCAGCCGATTCCATTCACTTCTGAGTGAAAAACTTACCCCTAACATCCCCTCTGCATTTGATCCCCTCTCCAATTGATTTAGCTAATTGGATTAGAAATTGGCTGGCAGATAGAAGACAGAGGGTGGTGGTTGATGGGAGATATTCATCGTGGAGTTCGGTGACGAGTGGTGTGCCTCAGGGGTCTGTTTTGGGGCCCCTGCTGTTTGTAATTTTTATAAATGATCTGGATGAGGGTATTGAGGGATGGATCAGTAAATTTGCATATGATACTAAAGTTGGTGGTGTGGTAGATAGTGAAGAGGGGTGTTTTAGTTTACAGAGTGACTTGGACAAGTTGCAGAGCTGGGCCGAGAGGTGGCCAATGGAGTTTAATGTGGAAAAGTGTGAGGTAATGCACTTTGGCAGGAACAATAAATGTGTAGAGTATAGGGCTAATGGTAGGGCTCTTAATAGTGTTGAGGAACAGAAGGATCTTGGTGTATGTGTCAATAGATCCCTGAAAGTAGGCAGTCAAGTGGATAAAGTTGTTAAGAAGGCTTATGTAGTCTTAGCTTTTATTGGTAGGGGGATTGAATTTAGGAGCCGCAGCATCATGTTGCAGCTGTACAAAACTCTAGTGCGGCCGCACTTGGAGTATTGTGTGCAGTTCTGGTCGCCACATTATAAGAAAGATGTGGAGGCATTGGAGAGGGTACAGAGGAGGTTTACCAGGATGTTGCCTGGTATGGAGGGCAGGTCCTTTGAAGAGAGGTTGAAGGATTTGAGGTTGTTTTCGTTAGAAAGGAGGCGGCTAAGAGGGGATCTTATTGAAGCATATAAGATGATTAGAGGTTTAGATAGGGTGGACAGTGATAGCCTTTTTCCTAGGATGGAGAAAGCTAGCACGAGGGGACACACTTTAAATTAAGGGGTATGAGTTATAGGACGGATATCAGAGGTAGGTTCTTTACTCAAAGAGTGATTAGGGAGTGGAATGCCCCGCCTGCAGCTGTTGTAGATGCGCCAAGTTTGGTGGCGTTTAAGATGTTAGTGGATAAGTATATGGATGAGAAGGGAATGGTTTAGTTAGGAGGGGCATTGCTTTTTATTTTGGTCGGCACAACATCGAAGGCCGAAGGGCCTGTTCTGTGCTGTATTGTTCTATGTTCTATGTTCTATTTGCTTCCCTGCACCTTAAATCTGTGTCCTCTCATTGTGACCATTTCAGCTCGGGGAAATAGTCTCTGAGAGTCCACCCTATCTATTCCTCTTAACATTTTATAAACCCCTATCAGGTCGCCTCTCAACCTACATCTCTCCAGTGAGAAGAGTCCCAACCTATCTTCATAAGGCCTGCCTCCCAATCCAGGCAGCATCCTTGTAAATCTCCTCTGAACTCTCTCAATAGCCTCTACATCCTTCCTATAGTGAGGCGACCAGAACTGCGCACAACACTCCAAGTGAGGTCTGACAAGGGTCTTATAGAGCTGATCATTACCTCCTGACTCCTAAACTCTGTTCCTCGATTAATGAAGGCCAGTACACCATACGCGTTCTTGACCACTTCCTCCACCTGCGAGGAGGAGTCCTTTAGACCTGGACCCTGAGATCCTTCTGCTGTACAACACAGCTGAGACTCCTACCCCTTATATTGTACTCCTTCATCCCATTATTCCTGCCAAAACGGACCACTACACATTTATCCATGTTGAAGTCCATCTGCCACTTCTCCGCCCAGTCTTGCATCCTGTCTATGTCCCACTGCAACTTTTGACATCCCCCCAGACCATCCACTACACCACCGACCTTTGTATCATCGGCGAACTTACTAACACATCCCTCCACTTCCTCATCCAGGTCATTTATGAAAATGATAAACAGCAGGGGTCCCAGAACAGATCCCTGGGGCACTCCACTGGTTACTGACCTCCATGCAGAAGAAGACCCATCCACAACCACTCTCTGCCTTCTGCCGGCAAGCCAGTTCTGGATCCACGAGGCCAATTCCCCTTGGATCCCATGCCCTCTCATCACCTCCAGAAGCCTTGAATGGGGACCTTTTCAAACGCCTTGCTAAAGTCCATGTACACTACGTCCACTGCTCTTCCTTCGTCAATGTGTTCAGTCACATTTTCGAAGAAGTCAGCTAGGCTCATAGGGCATGACCTGCCCTTGACAAAGCCATGCTGACTATTTCTGATCAGTCTAAACTTCTCCAAATGTTCATTAATCTTATCCCTCAGAAGCCTCTCCATCAGCTTACCAACCATTGAAGTCAGACTCACCGGTCAGTAATTTCCTGGACTATCCCTGTTCCCTTTCTTAAAGATGGGAATCACATCCGCAATCCTCCAATTCTCTGGAACCTCTCCTGTTTCCATGGACGACGCAAATATCATCGCCAGGGGCTCTGCAACCACTTCCCTCACCTCCCACAATAACCTGGGGTACATCCTATCTGGTCCTGGCGACTTGTCTATCTTGATAGAATTTAACAGGTCTAACACATCCTCTTTCCTAACATCCACATACTCAATCTTTTCCGTTTGCCTCAAACCTGCAGTACCACCACCCAGTTCTCTTTCCACCGTGAATACCGAGGCAAAGTACTCGTTAAGCACCTCTGCCATTTCTTCTGGATTCACACAAACTTTACCCCCTTCACCTTTTACAGGTCCTATCCCTTCTCTTCTCATCCTTTTACTTTTCACATATTTGTAGAAGGCCTTGGGATTCTCTTTAATCTTACCTGCCAAGGCCTTCTCATGACCCCTTCTGGTTCTCCTAATTTCCTTTTCAAGCCTTCTACGTACCTTATACTCCTCTAGATCCCAAACTCTCAATCGATGAGTCGAGCACCATATCCTGTTCTTATAAAGGCATCTTTCAGCATCTGGAGTTGTCTGTTGTTATCCTCCTCATCTGAGCAGATCCTGTGTATATGGAGGGCTTCTCTTTAAGGGATGGTTTCTTTAACACATTTAGGGTGGAAGCTGGAGAAGTGGAATATCGTGAGCTTGTGGTACATTAAGGTGCTGAGGTGATCTTCCTTAATGGAGATGCGTGTGTCCAATGCTGCAACTGATTCTGGCGAATAGTCCATGGTGAATCTGATGGTGAGCCCAGGCTTCCAGTTTGAAAAACATCCCCCTACATCATGCCAATTTTGTATCCATTTAGCTACCTCACCCTAGATCCCATGAGATTTAACCTTGTACAACAACCTACCATGTGGTACCTTGTCAAAGGTTTTGCTAAAGTCCATGTAGACAACATCAACTGCAAACTTGAAAACAGCATTTTATGTCCTTTTGACATGCCGTTATCATGCACTGCTATTAGATACAAACTGAAAGTTGGATAAGTCCCCTGGGCCGGACGGGATTTACCCTGGGATTCTCTGGGAGGCAAGAGAGGAGATTGCAGAGCCTCTGGCTCTGATCTTCAGGTCCTTGTTGGTTACGGGTGTGGTTCCGGAGGACTGGAGGATGGCGAATGTGGTCCCATTGTTTAAGAAGGGGAAGAGAGACCTTCCTGGGAATTATAGGCCAGTGAGTCTTACTTCTGTGGTGGGCAAGGTATTGGAGAGAATTATTAGGGATAGGAATTATAGTTATTTAGAGAGAAACGAATTGATTGGGGATAGTCAGCATGGTTTCGTGAAGGGTAGGTCATGCCTTACTAACCTCATTGAGTTTTTGAGAAAGTGACCAGAGAGGTGGATGGGGGTAAGGCGGTTGATGTAGTATATATGGACTTTAGTAAGGCGTTTGATAAGGTGGCCCATGGAAGACTGCTACAGAAAATGCAGATGTGTGGAATAGAGGGTGATTTAGCTAATTGGATTAGAAATTGGCTGGCAGATAGAAGACAGAGGGTGGTGGTTGATGGGAGATATTCATCGTGGAGTTCGGTGACGAGTGGTGTGCCTCCGGGGTCTGTTTTGGGGCCCCTGCTGTTTGTAATTTTTATAAATGATCTGGATGAGGGTATTGAGGGATTGATCAGTAAATTTGCAGATGATACTAAAGTTGGTGGAGTGGTAGATAGTGAAGAGGGGTGTTTTAGTTTACAGAGTGACTTGGACAAGTTGCAGAGCTGGGCCGAGAGGTGGCAACTGGAGTTTAATGTGGAAAAGTGTGAGGTAATGCACTTTGGCAGGAACAATAAATGTGTAGAGTATAGGGCTAATGGTATGGCTCTTAATAGTGTTGAGGAACAGAAGGATCTTGGTGTATGTGTCAATAGATCACTGAAAGTAGGCAGTCAAGTGGATAAAGTTGTTAAGAAGGCATATGGAGTCTTAGCTTTTATTGGTAGTGGGATTGAATTTAGGAGCCGCAGCATCATGTTGCAACTGTACAAAACTCTAGTGCGGCCGCACTTGGAGTATTGTGTGCAGTTCTGGTCCCCACATTATAAGAAAGATGTGGAGGCATTGAGAGGGTACAGAGGAGGTTTACCAGGATGTTGCCTGGTATGGAGGGCAGGTCCTATGAAGAGAGGTTGAAGGATTTGAGGTTGTTTTCGTTAGAAAGGAGGCGGCTAAGAGGGGATCTTATTGAAGCCTATAAGATGATTAGAGGTTTAGATAGGGTGGACAGTGATAGCCTTTTTCCTAGGATGGAGAAAGCTAGCACGAGGGGACACAGCTTTAAATTAAGGGGTATGAGTTATAGACGGATATCAGAGGTAGGTTCTTTACTCAAAGAGTGATTAGGGAGTGGAATGCCCTGCCTGCAGCTGTTGTAGATGTGCCAAGTTTGGTGGCGTTTAAGAGGTTAATTGATAAGTATATGGAAGAGAAGGGAATGGTTAGTTTGGAGGGGCATTGCTTTTTATTTTGGTCGGCACAACATCGAAGGCCGAAGGGCCTGTTCTGTGCTGTAATGTTCTATGTTGTATGTTCTATGTTCTAATTTCCTCAGTATCTTTTTACATGACCAATTAAATATTTTGTAGAGATCTGAATTTTTCCTTTAAGATTGGAATAATGTAATAAAGTAAGTATTGGGAAGTCTAAACCATTGACTGGGATTTTCAGCTTGCCATGGTGGAGCCAAGGCAGCGTGGCCTAAATATCTGTTGACTTTTGGTGGGACTGGACGATTCTGATAGTAGCGGGGCTGGAAGAACTCACTCATTGCATTTGCTCACCATAAATTCCAGTTTCTAGCCACTGGTTCCATTCTTATCTGCAATGATTGTCTGAGGCTGAATGATGTTGTTTATAAACTTGGTGTTATATTTGATCCTGAGATGAACTTGCTTCAAACTATGTGGCAATCCCCACCCCTACCTCAGTTTAACTGTGGCTGAAATGTTCTTTGATGATTTGTGATTTCAAAACTTCAATATTCCAATATTCTTTTATCCAGTTTCCTATCTTCCAGCTCACATAATATAACATAATTCTGTTCACCCATTACCTCTGTGCTTATAGACATCCACCGGTCTGCATTTCACTATCATGTGCACCATTGTCTAGTTGTTATTTCCTTGCAGCCTTTGCTCTTTAGTTCTCAATCTGACATGGGGGTAGATTTCAGGACCAAGGTGTTATACTGGGTTGGCCATATATGCAGGAACATGTGCAGCTCAATGTACCTATACCTCACTATCTCCATCTGCCCTCTTCGACATTTCCATTCCGCAGACTCCTGGATACACTCTGTTTCCAACCATCATTTGTTCCATTCAAATCCCCAACCAGCAATCCTCTCCCCTAACCTCCCAACTATACATGTCATCAAACACTGTCAATCTGCACAACAACAACTATAATACTTCTACATATTTGTCCATCCTCTCCACAATATACTGTTGTCCCCACATTACACCTGTCACTACTTCTTCAGACACCAACACTGATGCAAACATTTCAACAATTGCTTACACATTCTACCATGCTCAAATGTCACACTGAAGCTCATCTTTAACTACATCTCCCCTATCTCACTGTAATCTGTCCCCTAACTGAAAGCCTTACCCTACAAATTGCATCTCGCTCCCTGAATCACTGTATCTGTCCCCTGCTCATTGAAGCCCATCCCTGACTCACTGCACCCCTTCCCCAACTCATTAAACTCTTCCTCCAACTCACTGTACTCCTCCCCCAATTCCCTGCACTCCTCCCAACTCATTAAACCTATCCCTCAACTCATTGCAGCCCTCGCTCACCTTACTGTACAATAACTGGTGGATGGAATTAAGAATCTACTGAAGACCACAAAATCATTGTCGATTGTTGGAAAAACCCATCTGGTTCACTAATGTCCTTTAGTGGAGGACATTTGCTGTCCTTAGCTAGTCTGGTCGACATGTGATTCCAGAGCCACAGCAATGTAGTTAACTCTCAACTGTCCTCCAAGAGCAACTAGGGATGGGCAATAAATGCTGACAAGCCAGCGATACCCATGTCCCATGAATGAATAAATCATCTTTTAAGTTTTGTGCCAAATCAAAGTTGGGGGCTATTTAGCATCATAATCCATCCACTCTGCATCCTTTTGTCATATGCTAGTGTCTTCTTTGCTGGGGCATGCTGCACACACTGCACCTGAAGAGGCCAGCAGCATACTGACTGATATATTTTCAGTTCCGGGCTTATATAACAGTACCAGTAGTGCTACAAGCTGAATCTTCTGACAATGGTGTTTAGTGTGCTTGATTTGTGACATTTTTTATTTTCCATCTATTTAAAACCCAGTGGATTATTAGCACCATAAGTGGAACACTTGGTCCTCCTTATCCAATTCTCTGACCTGCTTTCCTGTGAAGCAAAGTTTTGTTTGTAATGTACAAATTCATCAGCAGGGTTTCCGAATATATCAGCCAATCAACAAATGTGAGACTCATGGACACACACTGGAAAAAAGAGAGAAAAGACAAAATAATCAAAAAACAATCAGAAAAGATCAGGGTGATAAGAACAAATCTGTAACGTGGTTGACTGACATAAAGACTGACATAGAGGCTGACAGACAGAAAGAAAATAAATTGAGAAATGGTGACGGTCAAAGGAGGAGAGGATGTTACAAAAAAGGAATGGAGTGGAAAAGAAGCAGAATGACAGTGACACAAAAGGATTATTTAGTCTGTGAACATTGCATGCTGAACTATATAATAATACATTGTACTTCTCTTATCTTGTCATTTAATAATAATTTCTTTGATGGATTCTGAGCAGTTGATGACTGCCATTGTGGAGTTCACCAATTTTTCTTGTACCCTACAAGGATACGCAGATGCATTCCCCAACATGAAAAGACATTTATAATTCAATGTATGTTTCAAAGGATAAATAGAAACTCACTAACGTGGTGACTTTCTTCAAACAAAAAGACATTACCTGATAAGCGTTTTAAGATGTGAAAAGCCTTGGCCCTTTTGAATACTTCAGGTGCTAAGGAGGCTTTGGATTGCTAAATGGGATTAACACTTTTCTTTTGTGGAACAGTGATTCAACACGACAGTAACCATCTTTGCCACATGCTCTCCTGAAAAAGACAGCAAGCTGCTTAGTACAGATGCATTCTGAAACAGCTTCAGAACAGCAGAGAAGAAACTGCAATGAGGAGAGCCACAGAAAGGTAACCCAAAAACAGAGTTTTTGTCAATACCTGCAGAACCAAAAACAAGAAGCCTTCTACCTCCCGCAAAAGGACGGCGGCGCGGGCTCGTTGGGCCGAAGGGCCTGTTTCCCATGCTGTGTTGCTCTTTGTTCTTTGTAACTTGAATTCATGTATAACTCATCTTTTAAAGCAACATCTAGGTGTTCAACTGTGCAGACCTGAGGTTGCTGAGACAATCCCACAAAGGACTTCCATTTCAGACAACACACACCTCAACTTCAAGGATAACAATACGGGCTAAATTCAATTTTTATAATGATTGCTTTTTCATCTTCAACTGTAACTTGTGTGTATATGTAACTAATAATTAAAATTCATGTCTGCCTTAATTAATAACTTTATCTTTTCTTAAATATTTTTAAGAGTATGAAGTAAGTTAATATTTCTTTTCCGAGTGTAATTTTCCATCTTTTGAGCAAAGTGGGAAAAGTGGAGGGTAATCTGTCAAAGGCATTGGCAGGTTGTCCTGCCATAATTGTAGTCAGTTAAAAAAAAAAATCCACAAGTTTCATGTCACCTCTACGGAGAGCGGTGTCTGATTTTGTCTGCTCTACCATCACCTGAGCTCTAGTTAACAGCCGCCCCAGAACTTCCCAGTCACTTGTTTAAAGTCCAATCAAGCAAATGGTTGTAAGGGAATCTAAATTCCAAGGTCCTCAAAGGACTCTCTCACCAGAATGCTGAATGTCATTGTGGTAGACACCACATCTTATTGGGAGAAGACCATCAAGCAAGGTTGGCAATCCCCATTAGAGGTGGTGGCAGCACTGGTAAGCAGCAATGTCTTGCAGAGGATGACAGACATTCAGTGCTAGAAGAGGATGAATGACCTCCTGTGATCAGGCAGAATAAGTTACTCTTTCCATCAGTCACCACACTTATAGGTTTAATATGCTGGGGAGTAGGTACAGAGGAGATGTCAAGGATACGTTTTTCACTCAGAGAGCGGTGAGTGAGTAGAATCGCCTGCCATCGGTGGTGTTGGAGGTGAACTTGTTGGGGTCTTTTAACAGACTTCTGGATGGGAATTAATGGGATTGAGGGTTATTGATAGGCTTAGTAGGTAGGGATATGATCAGCGCAACTTGTGGGCCAAAGGGCCTATTTGTGCTTTGGTTTTCAATGTTCTATGTTCTATCCACTCATACACCAAGCACACATCCATGGGGAGCTCATGCATTACCATTGCTCAGTTTCCCACATACTTCCACACTTCCCCTTTGACTCATCATCTCCCTGCTCCCATTTACCAACCACACATGTCAGGTCTCCTTACTATCTGTCCGGACATATAGCCTGCTTATACTTTTCATATACTCTCCTTCCAGGAAAATTTGGATCACAATATATGATAGAGATCCATGAAGATTCATGACAGGTGGAGGAATGCCCACATTAAAAATTCTACAAAGGGAGAAGCCTCCAGCTAGCCAGGGAGGAAGTGGACTGACACTGCAGCGTGGGAGAAGTACTCGGCAAAAAAATGAAATGAGGACTCACAGCTCTATCATCTATCACACCAACCTAAAGTGAGTCCTGTCGTTTCTGTCCTTATGCCCCTGCCATGCATTATGGTATCTCCCTTCTACATCAGGAGAGCAGTCCAGTGTCTCCACCAGCCAAGCACTTGTGTCCATCTCAGACACAAGCACCAATAAATTATCAAAAGTTGAGATTGAAGAGACATCATAGCTTTCACTCACACCCTCCAGTACTGCAGAAATACACTCCTCAATGGGAGGGCTTGTGGTCACAAACTGGTGAGCACCTCTTTCTTCCTGATGCACAGTAGGCAGATGCAGGAGTGGCCTGGAAGTTAGACCACTGGAGGCCAGGGCTCTGTTGAGATTCAGTCGGGTGCTGTGCCTCTGGACTTGGACATGCCTCAGCTGCTGGAGTTCCGAATGGAAAGTTGAGACCATCAGGAATGTCAGCTATACTCCTTGGATGGAAAGGCCAAAGAGAGGAGTTCCAAAGCCTCCTGTTCAAGGAGATCATGCCAACTCTATGTGGCAGTCAAGTCAAGATTGCGGGGTGGCATCAGCGGTAGAGACCTTGGTGTGAAACTTCTGTCCTTCACTAGTTGGGAGTATCAACTCCATAGTGCATGATGTGCTCTCCATGGCATAGAACATGGACTCCTTGATGCTTGATTTTATCTCCATGGTTCAAGCACCTACAGTGCCAGAGAATAGTGAGCTTTCTTGAGCTCACTCCAGTTGCTCTTCAGTCCCAACGAGGATGCCAGGTACCCTTGAGCACCCATAGCAAAGAGGAAAAACTGGTGAACAACCTGTGGACTTCCATTTAGGAGAGTTCAGGTGGGACCAACTAATCTTTTTTTCCCTGTGACCAAATCCAACCTCACAGGCCAATGAGGATAGCATCACTACAAAACAGCACCCCAAAATCACTCTGGGCCTTCCAGATCTCAACCATTCAGAGGGCACCCACCAAGGTCATCACAGACAACTGGCATTACAGACATCAGGCTGCCTCTACCTCAACTGTGCAGCAGTAGGATTAGAAATATGAAGAAGGTCTTGTTGCATAGAGTGAGCATGGATATTAGGTACTTTTAGATAGCAATCACCTCTGTCAATGAGATAAATCAAACTTATTGGAATCTTTCTCTGGCTTTCTGTTCTCTTCATTAAGTAACACTGATACAACTACATCCATCTTTCACTGAAAGACTGGGTCAATCTTCCATTGAAAGGCTGAGTCAATCTTCTACTGAAAGACTGGATCAATCTTCCACTGAAAGACTGGGTCAATCTTCCACTGAAAGACTGTGTCAATCTTCCACTGAAAGACTGGGTCAATCTTCCACTGAAAGACTGCGTCGATCTTCCACTGAAAGACTGGGTCAATCTTCCACTGAAAGACTGGGTCAATCTTCCACTGAAAGACTGGGTCAATCTTCCACTGAAAGAGTGGGTCAATCTTCCATTGGAAGACTGGGTGCTCCCTTCATAGCTTCCTCCATTTCCTCACTGCAGGGCTGTCATCTCATTGGTTGGTTTTCCCTCACATTAGCAGAATACAGTCATGTCAGTATATCATTGCTGATGAGGAGCTCCTCACAATAGTAAGGGTCACCACTCAACCCAGTCATCGTGAATGTCTGATCACAGCACATTGAACCCAGTGTCCAGACCCTTATGTAAAGTGTGTTTCTGCCTTCGTGGACACTGAACTTCAGGAGTATCCATCACTAAAGAAGACCCTCAATCAGGAGAGAAGAGACAATTTATGCAACATCACCCTAATATAATTCCGGTCACTGAGAATTTGTTAGCTGCCTTCAACCAGATAGGAGTCAGAAATTCACAGTAGCTCTTTGAGGAACAATGTACCATCCCCACTGCAAGTTGTTAACATCCTTCTGCATTGTTATCACCTATGGGCCATTCCTCTCCTATGACATGGATTCTATAAGTGAGGGTGTGCACTGCCAGCAGCCAGTTTGAGTTAACACTACCACCGTCCTTAATTCTGATCATCCATGAAGCAGAAGGCTTCCCCCAGTAGTCAGGTCTTGAGCTTTCCTGTCCTTTCTGGCCATTGCCACTGCCTGATGGCTTTGCTCTACTTCCTCTAGGACCTCTTCTTAATCACTCACCTTCATGTCTTCTTCATCAAATGAGATGTGCCACTCCTCCATCTCTTTCACAGATAGCTCCTCGCTCCATTGAAGTACCAGTTTGCAAAGAGCACAGTAAACAACCAGGATTTGTGACACCCTCTGGTATCTATATTGCAGGGCTCTACAAGGTCCGTCTAAGAACCAGAACCATAGGAACAGAATAATTGTCTGTTCCTGCTAAGTGCGTGTTGCTGCAGGAGCCTTATCTCTCCTTTGCCCTGGACTCATTGGCGGGCAGTGGTGAACTGTATGGTCACTCCCTTGGAATTGAATTCACCAGTTCTTCATTTTAAAAACCTATCGTGAAGTGTATTGATGTGATGTCACGCTACTGGGGGTTGACTTTCCAATACTGGGGTTGACTTTCCAATTGCAGGGACAATTGTTCCAGGAAATCTCAGACCTTGTTTTTGGCTCTCACAATTTTTTGCCGTTTACATCCATTGTAAACTGGGGGATTAAATACCGGCCTTTAAAAATAAAAAGCTTTTGCTACTGGGTTATCCTGATTGGTCTGGAAGAGAAGCCTTAAGACGCCTTTTCATTACTTCAACTGGCTATTGTGCTTCTGACCTGATCTCTTGAAACTTGGGCTTAGGAATAGGAATTTACCGATAAACCGATGTACTATTCTGCACCTTTGGCCCACTCATATAAGGAGCAAATTCTTGCCAAATTAGATTCATTCTATATAACGATTCTTTCTTTTAAATTGGAATGTGGCACTTCAATAATGCTAACTTATGTATGCTAAGATTAATATATTCTTTTCTTTGTATTTTTTGAAGTCAAATGTAACCTTGAAGAAGTCAGCCAGCTAGCATAATCTTTAGCACCAGATTTCTTCCAGTGTGATTGTATTTTCTGATGAATAGTGAGCTGTACAGATGTTGCAGTGCTGGTGCAGAATTATGGAGATTATTTTTTCATTTGGACAGACCTCCTTCCTGCCCATGTCAAATTGCTTCAGTTTACCTGCAATTAAAAGTGTTCAACTTTCCACATTTTTTTTTAATCGAACTACAAAGATGTTTGGATTACACCAGCTTTCAGGCTTGAATTTATGATAAGAAATCTTTTGCGATGTTGCTGACTATGTTTTGTGCCTGTTATCCTGTCAAGTATTACAGTTTGGTCATTCACTGGCAAACACTGTTTGCACCATCAACTTACTGCAAAATATCAATGATTTGTTAAATAAATCTTCCAATATGCCAAATTTAAATCATTCAGCTGCTGAAACTAACATCAAGTTTTAATACTTGTCTAAGAAACATACAGCAAAATGAAAAACATTGCTTCCAATTTTAATTCATTTCCTATTTTATAACCACACTAAGCCACGTGCAACAAAAAAATCCAGGCATTTCAGTAAATAATTCGGGCCTGAATCAGTCAGATTTTAGCTTAGTTGGATTTTTACATGTGGCTCACTCACAATCATCAGAAATGAAGATATGTATTTGTGCTGGAGGGGAAAAGCACTGTCATTTTAATTACTAACTTAACGTGGAGCAAACACAATGCATAATGAGCAATACAACTTACTGTGTCAGTCCACAAATGTGAGCCCAATCCTATCCCAGAGTTCTTAGCCACGAACCTCACAGATACGCCATCGGCAGTTGGATAATTTTTTCCTATATTTTCTAAACAATTATAGTATTGAGTCTCGTTAAGCCAGTTAAAATATATATAAAGGACCAATTCACTTGCCAACATGATTCCTACAAAGTAACCAAGATTGGGTTCCCGCAATCCTGATTCTCAAAGTGTATATGCTTTCATCATGCATTCCTCTACTGCAAGTGTAGGATTATACTATTAATCCAGAAATAACTCTTGTGGTATTGCTGTACTGATGTGGGGATGATAATGTATTTTGAAGAACACCATCCTGTACTGCAGTTCCTGGGTTGCTGCTTTTCTGCTTGGACTTGAGTGAGTTTTCTCAGCCACAGTGTACTGTTAGGTCATTTCAACCATTTAATGGAAATCCTGGCACTTTGAGCATGACATACTTGGAGACGCAGAGATTAGAAAGTCTAGTCCCTCATTGCAGTGGTTACAATCCTAAAGTGATCCTGCTTATCCTTAAAGATACATCTGGCTTTTCATCCAAGAAATGGTTGGGGTCAAAAAAGGTTTCACCCAAGTTCCCAACTGGATTATGCTCCAATTGAATATTAGGAATGGCAAAGATGGATGGGATTTTCTGGTCTAGTCGATGGTGGGATCCTCCAGTCCCGCCAAAAGTGACCCCTTGCGGTGGGAAAGGCGAGCCACACAAACACAGAAAATCCAGCCCATCGATGAGTGGAAAATCCCATGAGATGTCCAAATTGCATTCTGAGAAAAGGGTACAAGGGGTGGGTAGATCGGTGGTGGTGGGGAAGAGACCCACTGCGCACTCTGTATTAGGGATCATTAGGGGTTGGGGGAGGAGGCAATTGGGGCTGGCCACAGGGGACTGGTAACTGGGATTGGCCCGGAGGGGATGGGAGCAGGAAAGTTGGCGATTTGTGTGGTTTCAGGGAGGTCAGCGATCGGGGTGAGATCAAGAATCAGATGAGTGTGGGGATTGGGGAAGCTGGCGATTGGGAGTGGGGGAGCTCTGGGAAGCCACTGGGAAGCTGATGATCGGGAAGCCGCCAACGGGGGGAGGGGGGTGGAATGTGTATGCGCCTAGGTCCACTCTGACAGATTGACACATGCACAGTGGCCTGCTCAGCACGTTGATGCTGGCCTCTCGGGCGGGTTCAGGCTCTATCAACCACCCTACTGAAGTGAATCATGTGAGGGAAGTTGTGATATACAGGGCCCTGAATAGTCATTAAACCAAGCTGGCCCAAACAATGGGTGGGAAAAACTCCCACATACCCACCCATTTGGGCACTCGGTCTTTTTTTTAGAGAAAACTGCCCTCAAAGTCTTTAGAAATTATCTTTCATTAATGTTGATGAGTTGAATAGCTGAATTAGGAGCAGTAATGTCTTAGGATAGGGAAAGAAATAGATCATAATTAACCATCTAGATTATATGTTACAATGGATATAAAGAGACCTTTCTGGTTGACATGAAAGCAAACAGACAAATGCTTAACATATCTGAATGCTTGCATTGGTAGTACTTGTCTGTGGTATGTTGAAAAATCCAAGTTGATCTTACATTATCAGATACAAAGCTCTTATCTCTTCAGAGAATGGTCTGCCTCTGCATGAAAGTAGAAATTAAAGCCAAGTATAGAAGTCACAATTGAGGTTACAAAAGAGGACAGGCCACATAAATTGATATTTTGAGGGATCTTTGCTAACAAAGCAATTATCAGGAGTGAGGCACCTAATTTCGGGCTACTCTGCACTACCCAGATTGCGAGCCATATTCCACACACTCAGTTCCTCTGTGCACTCCACAGAATAAACAACTCTCCCATTTCTCTTCATGCTCAATTCTGCTGCATTGGCTTTTCTGGTCTCTCGCAACAGTAGTTTTCAACTATAAGCCATCCTTCATGATGACACCAATCTGACCAAAGTAATTCTATAAAAATTAAGATCAAATGCATCACTGAAACTTACTAGGCGCTGGTTTACAATGTCTGCAGAGCTACAGTGAATATTTTAATAATTTTGAAAATAACTAAGAATTCCTTGCAGCTCTATAAGACTCTTGTCAGACCCCAGTTGGAGTATTGTGCGCAGTTCTGGTTGCCTCATTAAAGGAAGGATGTAGAGGCTATTGAGAGAGTTCAGAGGAGATTTACAAGGATGCTGCCTGGATTGGGAGGCAGGCCTTATGAAGATAGGTTGAGGGAGCTGGGACTCTTCTCACTGGAGAAACGTAGGTTGAGAGGCAACCTGATAGAGGTTTATAAAATGTTGAGAGGGATAGATAGGGTGGACTCTCAGACACTATTTCTCCGAGTGGAAATGGTCAATACGAGAGGACACAGATTTAAGGTGCAGGAAAGCAAATACAAAGGAGATGTCAGGGGTAGGTTTTTCACTCAGAGGGTGGTGAGTGAATGGAACTGACTGCCGTCGGAGGTTGTTGAGGCAAACTCACTGGGGTCTTTTAAAAGACTTCTGGATGAGTATATGGAAAAGAATAGGATAGGGGGTTATAGATAGGTCTTTGGATTGGTAGATGTGATCGGCGCAACTCGTGGGCCGAAGGGCCTGTTTGTGCTGTATTGTTCTATGTTCTATGTTCTATAAGCAGAGCATATAGTTAGCAACATTGGTATCTGATCATTGAAAATATTGGCAAATGTAGACTCAGGGGTGATTTGATCAAGGTTTATTAGATGATAAAGGAATAAATTGTATTTGTGTAGCCAGTTTGTTTCAACTGGATAGGTTAGGCAGGACAAGATACAATGATTTTGAAGTGATACGAGGCCAAAACTACCTTATGGGCGGTGGAATTTTCACAGTGTCGACCATGCAAAGGTTCATTCATCTTGGGTGGGATTTTCCAGTGTTGGGTGAGCGCAGCTGGAAAATCTCACTCCATATGTTGAGAGGAGGTTCTTTCCTTACAGAATAGTGGAAATGTGTAACAGCCAGCTAATATATTACACACTGATTTTCTGAGTTCTTTGAATAGAGAAATAGACCTGTTTCTGGCTCAGGCAATCACCTTTCATACAGGCAGTTCTATATAAATAACATTGTAGGATCAGAGTGGTCACCCAACCTAGTTTTGATCACCTCCCGGGGTCGCAGAGAGTTAAACAGGTTTTGTTTCCTGAACAGGCCATGGTTTCATGATTTTTTTCCCTCTGCCGTTGAGTGCTGTAGAGATACATAAGATATAACAATTATTTGGGACAGGTTAGATTGACCAGTAGCTATTTTCCTATCTGTTATTTTGTACTTGATTGGATATGAGCAATGTAACCAGATTGTTAGTTAAAGTAGTTACTCTCCCTGCTACACATTTTTTATAAAAGACTTAGTACTAAATTTATACTATTTTAAATTTATAACAAACCTGAGCATTTTTATTTCCAACTGATTACTTAGCTATTTTTATGCCATGCAATATTAGAAGGCTCAACACGAATACTAAAACACATTCTAGGAAATAAAGTAAGGAAAATAATTGACCTGAATGTTGATTAGGAAATATCAACCACATACAGTAAAACAATGGGCAACATGGTGGCATAGCGATTAGCACTGCTGCCTCACAGCACCAGGGACACGGGTTCGATTCTGGCCTTGGGTGTCTGTCTGTGCGATGCAAGTTCTCCCTTTGTGGGTTTCCTCTGGGTCCTCAGGGTTCCTCCCGCAGTCCAAAGATGTGCGGGTTAGGTGAATTAGCCAGGCTAAATTGCTCCTTAGTGTCCCAAATTATATAGGTTAAGAGGAGTAGTGTGCGAAATGTGATAGTTTACAGGGATTGGGTGGAGCAGGGTGGGTGTGGTTAAAATGGTCTGTTAGAGAACATCAGACACAATGTTAAAGTTAAAGTTTAGTTTTTAGTCACAAATAGGCTTACATTCGTACTGTAATTAAGGTAGTGTGAAAATTCCTTAGTCACCATAGTCCACCGCCTATTCGGATACACTGATGGAAAATTTAGCATGGCCAATTCAACTAACCTCCACATATTTGGATTGTGGGAAGAAACCCATGCAGACATGGAGAGAATATGCAAACTCCACAAATACAGTGACACAAGTCGGGAATCAAACCTTGTTCCTTGGTGCTGTGAGACAGCAGTGCTAACCATGGTGCCACAGTGCTGTCTAAACATCCGAATGCCCTCCTTCTGCACTGTATGGATTCTATGATTTTAAAAATATTAAAAGAGAAAGTTGAACCCTGCAAAGTGTATTGAGATGAAGAAAAAAATGAAGCCCTTCTGAACTGGATTTAAAATGTTGTAAAACAATATAATGGCTGTGAAAAAAATCTTCAAATACAAGTTGGAAAAGTGAAAGGTATATAAATAACTATAAGGTGAAATAGTGATACACTAAATGTTGTAGAGAAATTAAAATGACATTGGTACAGAAATGCCACACAAAGTGGGGTGGGGGAGGAGAAAAGTATCAAAACAACAGCTTACATTTTATAGAAAAAATGTTCCAGTGTGCTTAGTCGAGCCAAAAATGGCCAAACATTGACAGCAAGGAGGAGAGGTAATATAAATTTTGGTAAGATAGGGCTAGAAATTGGCTTCAGCCTGCTTTCAAACGCAAATCCATTGAAGTACAAATACAATGTACTCTAACTGAGACGTCTGAGGCAAACCACTGTTAAAACAGACCAAAAACTAAAAATGCTGGAAATCTCAGGTTCAACACAATCTGTGGAGAGAAAATAGAACCAACGTTTCGAATTTGGATGTCCCTTCATTAAGATATACTCATTCAGACTTAAGTAGGCACGTTGTCTGCACCGGCAATATTTCCACAAGCAACTTGCCTTTTTCCTCTTGTGCAATATGGGGAAATTTGCCTCACTGGAATGGAGTATAGGGAGAGAGAGAGGAGATAGAACATAGAACATAGAACATAGAACAATACAGCACAAACAGGCCCTTTGGCCCATGAGTTGCGCCGATCACATCTATATCTACCAATCCACAGACCTATCTAAAACCCTCTATCCCATACGTTTCCATATACTCATCCAGAAGTGGGAAAATCCATCAAAGAAAGTTGTGCAGTGTTGGTCTGAAGAATCAGATAATCTCCCATGGGACTGCTTGGAGTCAGTGGACTGGTCAGTATTTAAAAATTCTGTGACCAGCCTGAAGGAGTACGCCACTACATTAACTGACTTCATTAGCAAGTGTGTAAAAGACTGTTTGCCAAAGAATTACATCCATATGTTCCTTAACTTGAAGCCATAGATGAACAAGGATATCCACTGCTTGCTGAAGTCCATTTCTGAGACATTCAAGCCAGGTGACCCTGACCTATACAAGAAAATCAGATACAATCTAAGGAGATCTATCAAAGATGCCAAAAGACAGTATCGGACCAAACTAGAGTCCCATGCTAGCCACAAAGGAGCCTGCCAACTATGGCAAGGTCTGCAAAGACGTATAACATGAAGGCATGGAAAATTGCTGGCTCCCATGCACCTTCCCTGAAAGCTCAATGCATTCCATGCCCGTTTTGGGCAAGAGGTCAGCGGGAGCATAGTTCCATCCTGGAAGCTCTGGATGAACTTGCATCTGGAGTCACCATTACAGATGTCAGAGCAGCTTTCTCAAAGGTCAACCCCTGGAAAGTGACAGGCCCAGATGGGGTGCTAGGACAAGCACTCAGATCCTGAGCAGATCAGCTGGCGGGGGTATTCATAGACATCTTCAACCTCTCTTTACAACTATCTGCTTTCAGAAAACAACTATCATCCCAGTAGCTAAGAAAAACCAAGCAGATGCTCAATGACTATCATTTGGTGGCTCTGATATTCATCATTATGAAGTTCTTCAAAAGGCTAGCCATGGCACAAATCAATTTCAGCCTCCCAGACTACCTGGCTCCACTACGGTTTGCCTAACACTGCAACAGGTCCACAGCAGATGTCATCTCCCTGGCCCTGCTCTCAGCTTGAAACACCTAGATAATAAAGTCGCCTATTTATTGACTACAGCCTTCAACATTATTATTCTCATAAAACTCATTTCCAAACTCCATGGCCTGGGCCTCAGCTCAGACTCTGCAACTGGATCCTGAACTTCCTGACTCGCAGATCACAGTTAGTAAGGATAGGCGACTACATCTCCTTCACGAACATCTTCAACACTGATGCTCCACAAGGCTGTGTTCTCAGCTCCCTGCTATACTCCTTATAGTCTGTGATTGTGGCCAAATTCCCCTCTGAATCAATTTTCAAATTTGCTAATGAACAACGCAATGGGACAAATCTCAAATTATGATGAGATAGAGTACACAAATGAGATATCGAATCTGGGGAACTGGCATGGCGACAATAATCTCTCCCTCAAAGTCAACATAATGAAGGAGATTCTCATTGACTTCAGGAAACATAGAGGAGAACATGCAACATCAATGGGGACAAACTAGAAAGAATCAAGAACTTCTGCTTTTTAGGGATCCAGACCACCAACTATCTGCTACATCCGTGCTGACACTGTAGGTGCAAAAGCCCGCTACTTTCTCAGAAGACTAAGGAAATTTGGCATATATGCTATGACTCTCACCAATTTTTACAAATGTACCACAGAAAGCATTCTTTTTGGTTGTATCATAGTTTGGTATGGCTCCTGCTCTGCCCAAGACCACAAGAAAGATGTTGTGAATGTTGCCCAATCCATCACACAAATCAGCCTCCCATCCATTTATTCTGCCTACACTTCCTGCTACCTCAACAAAGCAGCCAGCATACTTAATAACCCCATGCACCCCTCTCTTCTACCTTCTTCCATCAGAAAAAAAGATACAAAAGCCTGATGTCACGTACCAACCAACTCAAGAACACTTTCTTCCCTGCTGCTGTCAGACTTTTGAGTGGGCCTACCTTGCACGAAGTTGATCTTTCTCTGCACCTCAGCTTTGACTGTAATACTGCATTCTGCACTCTCTCAGGGAGCAGCAGCTAATGTTCTTGGCCACAATCGTCCCAGGTGGGGAAAGGCTCATAATTGACCCTAGGGGTGGGGGGAGGGTGGATTTAGTGTTTGGAGGCCAGCTGATAACAGCAGAGGCAGTGCCAGGTCTTTGTACTTGCACAGCACAGGAACCTGCACAAGTGCAATCGTGCACTCTGCTGCTATCAGCCGGTGTTTGGGCAAGTGACACCCCTGTCAATTTCCTCTATTAGCAGAAATCAGATGAGAGTTTTTTTATTGCACAGAATTCCTTAAGACTGGGAAAATCAGGTAGGTAATGGATCCCAAGGAAAGGAATTTGTGGAATGTGTAAGAGATGATTTTTGGAGCAGCTTGCAACAGGGCATACTAGGGAAAAGGCAATTCTGGATTTAGTAATGATGCAGATTTGATTAGGGAACTTAAAGTGAAGGAACCATTAGGGAGCAGTGACCATAATATGATAGAGTTTACTCTGCAGTTTGAAAGGGAGAAGCTGGAATCAGATGTAACGGTATTACAATTAAATAAAGGTAACCACAAAGACATGAGGAAAGAGCTGGCCAGAGTTGATTGAAAAGAGAACTCAGCAGGGAAGACAGCAGAACAGCAACGGCAGGAGTTTTTGAGAGCTATTCAGGAGGCAAAACAGAAATTCATCCCAAGGAGGGGGGAACATGCTAAGGAGAGGACAAGACATCCGTGGCTGATGAAAAAAGTCAAGGACTGCATAAAAGCAAAAGGAAAAGCATACGAAGTGGCAAGGATTCGTGGGAAGCCAGACAATTGGAAAGCATTTAACAACTGAGAAAAGCATCAAGGGGGGACAAGATGAAATATGAGTGTAAGCTAGCTAGTAATATAAAAGGAGATAGGAAGAGTTTTTTTTCTATATGTAAAAGCTAAGAGGAAGGCAAACATAGCCATTAGACCACTGGAAAATAAAGCTGCAGAATAATAAGAAACAAAGCAATGGCAGAGAAACTGAAAACTGCATCAGTCTTCACGGTGGAAGACACCAGTGGGATGCCAGACCTCCAAGAGAGTCAGTAGGCAAAGGTGAGTGCAGTGGCCATCACTAAGAAGGAGGTTCTGGGAAAACTAAAAAATCTGAAAGTGGATAAATCACCTGGGTCAGATGGGCTACAAACCCAGAGTTCTAAATGAAATAGCTGAGGAAATTGTAGAGACATTGCTGGTGATCTTTCAAGAATGACTGGAGGTAAGGAGGGTACCAGAAGATTGGAAAGTAGGTAATGTAACACCACTGTCTAAGAAGGGAGAGAGCAGATGGGAAACTATAGGCTGGTTAGTCTGACTTTAGTCATTGGCAAGATTTTAGAGCCTATTATTAAAGATGAGATCGCACTTGGAAGTGCATGATAAAGTAGGACTGAGTTAGCACAGCTTTGTCAAGGAGACATCATGTCTGATAAATCTGTTAGTGTTCTTTGAGGAGGTAACAACAAAGTTACATAAAGGAGAACCAGTGGACATGTTTTATTTAGATTTCCAGAAGGCCTTCGACAAGAGAAACAAAAGGAGACTATGAAATAAGTTAAGTGCCCATGGTGTTAAGAGTAAGATCCTGACATGGATAGAGAGAGGATTGGCTGACTGGCAGAAGACAGAGAGTGGGGATAAAGGAGTCTTTTTCAGGATGGCAGCCGGTAATTAGTGGTGTGCCTCAGGCATCAGTATTGGGACCACAATTTTTCACAATATACATTAGCGACTTAGAGAAAGGAGCTGAAGGCACTGTTGCTAAGTTTGCAGATTATAAAAGATATGTAGAGGGACAAGTAGTATTGAGGAGTATGGAGGTTGCAGAGGGACTTGAACAGGTTAGGAGAGTGGGCAAGAAGTCACAGTTGGAATACAATGTGGAAAAGTATGAAGTTATGCACTTTGGAAGAAGGAATGGGGGATAGACTATTTTCTAAATGGGAAAATGCTTAGAAAATTAGAAAAACAAAGGGACTTGGGAGTCATTATTCAGGTTCTTTAACGGTTAGAGTGCAAGTTCAGTACATTCATGTCAAGAGGGCTAAAATACATGGATGTACTTCTAAAGTTTTGGGCCCCATATCGAAAGAAAGATGTGCTGGCCTTGGAAAGGGTCCAGAGGAGGTTCACAAGAATGAATCCTGGAATGAAGAGCTGTTGTATGAGGAGCAGTTGAGGAATCTGGGTCTGTACTCGTAGGATTCAGAAGGATGAGGGGAGATTTTAATGGAACTTACAGGATACTGTGAGGCCTGGATACAGTGGATGTGGAGAGGACATTTCCCCCAATAGGAAAAACTAGAAACAAAAGGCAAAACTTCAGGCTAAAGGGATGATCCTTTAAAACTGAGATAAAAAGGAATTTCTTCAGCCAGAAAGTGGTGAATCTGTGAAACTCTTTGCTGCTGTGGAATGTCTTTAAGATAGAGATAGATAGGTTCTTGATTAATAAGAGGGTGAAGGGTTATGGAGAAAAGGCAGGAGAATGGGGATGAGAAAAATATCAGCCATGATTGAATGGTGGAATGGACTCGATGGGCCAAGTGACCTAATTCTCTCCTATGTCTTATAGTCTTATGATCTAAGACAATCTATTTAAGGAAAAGTGTCAAAAATAGTGTTGGGGAGAGAGACAAGAGATATGTTGAGTTGGGTTGTTGGTTGAGGTCAGGTCAGAGACTTCATGTCAAAAGTGTAACAGCTGTCCCGTGCAGAGCTCAGTCTGGGTGTTTTTTAACAATTATGCTGAATTTAGAGGTTTTTTTTTTCTTTTAACACTTTCAGAGTAACTATTAGTGTAAAACTGACAGAGGTATCCAAAGTTAGCAATTTAAATTGCCTTGTCGGATCATTCCCAGTGCAATGCAGTTGTCCATGGAAATTGGTGCTTCTGAACAATTGCTGGGTAAACTCTTACTTGCAAACTTCCCAGAGAGAATCCCTAGCACATTTTTGGACATTCCCCAAATCTCACACTGGAGACCCAGGAAATTATGGCCATTAATTCACTGAAATACAAGTACAAATGGATAAAGCCATTAAAAATTAGTAACATTTTGGATTTTATATGGGCATGACGCATAACAACAAAGAAGTAATGATTAGTTAGTGCAAAACAATTAATCTATACGTTTAATTTGAATCCTATTTACAGTTCTGGGCATTGCATTAAGAAATGATTTTAAAGTCCCATATTGTAGAGTCACCAGCATCATGCCAGGGAAAAGATGTTGCCAGACTCGCTTAATTTTTCCAGTATTTTCTACTTTTATGTCAGATATCCAACATCCACAGTCTTTTGCTTTTATTTCTGAAGAAGGTTCATCTTAGGCTCAGAATGTTAACATTATTTCTCTCTCCACAGATGCTGCCAGAATCTGAGCTTTTCCACCAATTTTGTTTTTAACGAAGAGAAATTATAGTTTTGTGAAGTGACTCAAGATACTGGGGATTATTTCCATGAAAACAAAGAAAGTAACAAAGTGATTTAACAGAGATTTTTCAAGTTGTGCAAGGTGTTTATAGGATGTAGAGAAAATATTGATAACTTTTTTGATAACTGTAACTTGCAAGGAGATTTCAATTTAAGCTTAACACTCAGAGGGTGTATAGAGTTATTGGAAAAAAATCCTTATGCAATAAAGATTTATGGAACAGTTAAAGCAGAGAGACCATTGTATATCAAGAGGACAATTCAATAAATATTCAAAGTGGAATAAAGAATACAAGATTACAGAGGAGAGAGAAGCAGTAGGATTAGTTTCAGTCTGTTCTTCTAAAGAGTTGGCACAGATATGGATGGATCAAATGGTTTCTTATCTCTTGAAGATTAATGGGCGAGCTCATTCAATTCTTTAAAAAAAAAGAAAATTCAGAACTCCAAGAATTACAATTAAACATTTTCTGTATTTATAAATGAGTGTGCATGCAATGCCTATTCAGATGTATTTTGTGATTATAATTTTCTTAAACCTTTCTTTAATGCCAAGCTTACAAGCAACATCTTTTTTCAATGACTTTATGAAATAACTCATTCTTTAAAAAAAAATCTCATCAGTCAAATCCACATCACTGAATATTTTTGTAAGCTTATATGTTTGTCCTTGATCAAGCAGTCAAGACATTCCTTCATCTTGCACTGGTGATGTACAAAGGGACCTGAGTGTTCTTGTACATCAGTCATTGAAAGCAAACATGTTGATGCAGCAAGCTGTTAAGAAATCAAATAGTATGTTGGCCTTTAGCGCAAGAGGAAGTGTGTATAGAAGAATGGTGTCTCCCTTTGGCATTGCAGGGCCTTGATGAAACCATACCTGGAGTTTTGTGTGCAGTTTTGATCTCCTTCCCTAAGAAAGGATATACTTGCCACAGTGGCAGTGCAGCAATATTTTATCAGATTGATTCCTGGGATGGCAAAATTGTTCATAGAATGGAATTATAGAACTCTACAGTGCAGAAAGAGGCCCTTCAGCCCATTGAGTCTACACCAACCTCAATCCCACCCAGGCCCTACCCTCATATCCCTACATATTTTAACCGCTAATCCCTCTAACCTATGCATCTCAGGACATTAAGGGGAAACTTTAGCATGGCCAATCAATCTAACCGCATATCTTTGGACTGTGGGAGGAAACCAGAGCATCCAGGGGAAACCCACGCAGACATGTGGAGAATGTGCAAACTCCACACAGACAGTGACCCGAGCTGGGAGTTGAACCCAGGTCCCTAGATCTGTGAAGCAGCAGTGCTAACCACTATGCTACCGTGCTGCTCCTCATTGTTGCATGAGGAGAGATTGAGCCAACCAGGATTATTTCACTGGTGTTTAGAAGAATGGAAGGGGGTTTAATTGAAATGAATAAGATTCCGACAGACTGGATGGACTGAATGCAGGGGAAATGTATCCACTAGATGGGGAGTGTGGTCTAGAACAAGGGCTGTAGTCTCAGGATACAGGAAAGAAATTTCTTCATTAAGAAGGTGGCACCTCCAAGGCAGCAGCACTCCCTCTGTACTGCACAGAAGTGCCAAGGTAAACCTGATGTTCTTGTTTCTGGAATGGGAATTCAACTGACAAACTTCTATCTCAGAGGTAAGAACCACTGTTATGACTGAGCAAAGGCTGACGCTCCTTTTGAAGTTTCACAGTCCTTTTGTACTGATGTGTTCAAGCTTCAAATGGTATTTTCAAACAGCAATGCTCTTTCCAAACTAGTAAAGACTTAAAATACACAGCTATTAATCATTTTTAACATTTCATTGTTGTAATGCTCCAATCCATGCAGTCAAGGTACATCTACAGTGATGGGGGAGGAGGAAGCCCCAGGATTTCAACCTAGTGACAATGAATAATGATTATATTACCAAGTCAGAATGTGTGTGACTGAAAAGGGAACTTGTAGGTGATTGTGTTTCCAAATGATTGCTTGTATTCCTAAGAGGTTTGCAAATTGCCATTGAAGAAACCTTGCTGCAGTGCTTCTTGTGGATTATTCACACAGAGCATTAGTGGTGGAAGGACTGAATGTTTAGGGTGGTGGATGGAATGCCAATCAAACTCTTCTGTAATGAGTGATGCTGAGATTCTTAATTGTTTTTGTGGCTACACACATCCAGGCAAGTGAAAAATATTGCATCTTGGTCCTTAGTTGTAGCCTTTGATAGTGAACAGGTGTTGGGTAGTCAAAGCCTGAATCATTTGCCATGTTTCTGACATCCTCTTCCAGTCACAGTATTTATGTAGTTGGTCAAAGTAAATCTTTAGTCAATGGTGACATCCAGCATATTGATTGTAGG
This sequence comes from Sphyrna mokarran, assembly GCA_024679065.1. Lineage (NCBI taxonomy): Eukaryota > Metazoa > Chordata > Chondrichthyes > Carcharhiniformes > Carcharhinidae > Sphyrna > Sphyrna mokarran. The sequence continues at coordinate 34,629,861 of JAGIQG010000010.1, read as the reverse complement.
ATATTTAGTAATCCTCAGGATGTAGAGATGCCGGCATTGGACTGGGGTAAACACAGTAAAAAGTCTGACAACACCAGGTTTAAGTCCAATCGATTTATTTGTTAGTAAGCTCAAGAAAGCAATGCTGTGGAATGCCATGGGAGGTGGTTAGATTCTCGCTCCCTTATTTGCAACTGTCTGCTAATTATATGCACAAATTTGTAAGCTTGAGTGTAGTCCAGGCTGTGTTGCATGCAGAACAGAAAGTTTTAATAGCAAACAAGTTATAAATAGAATTAAATGCAATCTAATCAACAGCAAACATGCCCATTTCCTTGTGATTGATGGAAATCTTTTTATGAAGAAATTGAAGATAATTTGGTTGCGAACACTGTACTGAGGAACTCCATAAGAAGTCTGAAAACACCAGGTTTAAGTCCAACTGATTTATTTGATAGTAAACTCACAAGCTTTCTTGAGTTTACTATCAAATAAATCAGTTGGCCTTAAACCTGTTTTGTCAGACTTCTTACTATGGTTTACTCCAGTCCAATGCCGACATCTCTACATCCTGCAGTGATGCTCTGAGCTGTGTTGATTGGCAACCAACAATCACAACCATCATTTTTAGTGCTTGGGTTTGGCCTTAGCCAGAGAAGAATTTCCTCCTAATCCTAATGATTTCAATTTTACTAGGTCTCCATGACACCATGGTTAAATGCTGCGCTATTGTCAAGGACAGTCACTTCTATTTCAACTCTTTTGTGCCTGTTTGAATCAAAGCTGCAGTGAGATCTGGAACCGCAGGACCAAATTGAGCATCACTGAACAGGTTATTGAGATGCCCAAAGGCTGAAAATGATGTTAAACAAAGTGAAGGACTCCTCCAACAGCTTCTTATAACTGCTCGCAGCTTAGCTACTGGACAATTTTGTCTGGCTGCTGATGCAATGCACATTGAGCTTTCCAATACTTGGCTAAATTTAAATGTTGCACAGGGAGTGATTTGACTGGTGTTCTTGTACTATTTTGGACAATTTGAAAACTTGGATTGCAACTCGTCGCTTCAGGAAATGGTGACCTGGCAGAGCTTCCTCTGTGAATATGAATAGCAGAGTATGACAAGCTGCTTGAAGAGTGAAGAGGAAGAAGAGGAGATGAGCTCTTAGGAGGTCACATCCAATTAGGGTCTTTAGAGAACATTTACCTTATTTAAACTTCAGCAAGGATCAAAATCTGGGGTGGCTTTACTTCACTGGACTGAACTTTACTAAGTACTTACAGCTGCGACTGCAATCTAAAAACAAGTGAAACCAACTGTATTGACCATGAATCTTAACCTTTATGTATCTGGCTCTTACGAAGCCATTGCTGGGCACATAAGCAATTTTTTCTCAATTTCTAGCATGTGCCATAGTGATGCTTTCCTTACATAGAAATTAATTTTAATTTTATTCCCTCCTTCTGGAGAAAATTAAGCATAAGGAGCATGAGGTAATATATAGATTATAGACTTTTCATTATATAAGTTGCTAAATGCTGCATACTTACCTTTTCTGTAAGTCAGAAAAGATTATGGGCTGAGGGAGAGATGGGGGTGAGATTTGATATGCAAATGCTATTTTCAATGATTCCTCTAGTCATACTTATAGGGTTGTAGCCTCAGTGATGCCCCTCCCTAAAATAGCTAGGTCCTCATCCTCTCCAGGTTCGTTGCTGTTGTTTCTGCCTCCTATTAAACATTGGCTTCTCCTGCAGAAAATTAAGAAGCGTGTTAGCGTTGACACAATTCTTCCATCTCGCTGTGCCCACTGATTCACAGTGATATTCATGTTGGTGGCCTCTTCAATGCACAGAGTGTGGGAGATTCTAATCCGAACTCCCTCTGAAAAAAGTGTGAATTACTCCAGTTTTTCCACAAATTCAACATTTAGAATTTATTTTGGAAAGAATTCCAGCCAAAATAATTTGAGAATCTCAACAGATCAGGCAGATAAGAAAAGAGCTGGCGTTTCGAATCCAGATGACACTGTCAAAGTTTTGACAAAGAGCATCTGGACAAACTTTGTCAAAGTTTTGACAAAAGGTTATTTGGACTCAAAACATCAGCTCTTTTCTCTCCTTACAAATGCTGCCAGACCTGCTGAGATTTTTCAGCATTTTCTCTTTTGGTTTCAGATTCCAGTATCTTCAGTAAATTTGCTTTTATATTTTGAGTGATATTGGTCGTATGGTTGAATAACAACCAGCATGTGTACATAGAACATAGAACACAGAACAATACAGCACAAACAGGCCCTTCGTCCCACGAGTTGCGCCGATCACGTCTACCAATCCACAGACCTATCTATAACCCCCTATCCTATTCTTTTCCATATACTCATCCAGAAGTCTCTTAAAAGACGCCAGTGAGTTTGCCTCAACAACCTCCGACGGCAGTCGGTTCCATTCACTCGCCACCCTCTGAGTGAAAAACCTACCCCTGACATCTCCTTTGTATTTGCTTCCCTGCACCTTAAATCTGTGTCCTCTCGTAGTGACCATTTCAGCTCGGGGAAATAGTCTCTGAGAGTCCACCCTATCTATTCCTCTCAACATTTTATAAACCTCTATCAGGTCGCCTCTCAACCTACGTCTCTCCAGTGAGAAGAGTCCCAGCTCCCTCAACGTATCTTCATAAGGCCTGCCTCCCAATCCAGGCAGCATCCTTGTAAATCTCCTCTGAACTCTCTCAATAGCCTCTACATTCTTCCTATAATGAGGCGACCAGAACTGCGCACAATACTCCAACTGTAAGCTGTGAGTTGTGCATATAAGGCTTGAATTCACAGTAAGTTTAGGATCCATATTCTGCCAATATTTTTAACTGTGCAAATGAGATAGGCACATTAATTTAATACTGATTCTGATTGTTGGTGTGTGGGCGATGAGAGTGTTATGAATTGAGAAGTGGTTGAGACTAGGGATGCAAATAGTAAGATATGTCATTCAAATATTGAGGTCAATCAAATCATTATGCCTTTCTCCCTGTATTGATATTCTGTCAGCTACATTCCTGACAACAACTTCTGGCAGGTACTTTTTTGCACTGCATTCCTATGTCTAGAAAACTTCATAGTTCCTCATTTGTCTCTCCTTCAGCCCATATCTTGGACCAAGATCTCCAGTGAATTGCCAAGAAAATATGGGGCGATCTTTATGATCTCACTTGGCCTGAGACCGGAAAATCCCACACAAAATCAATGAACATTTCAGTTGTTTGTTCTTCGCCTGCTCCGATTCCGTGGTGGGCAGGGCAGTAGAATTCTGGCAGTGATGTCTGCCTTCCTGTACGTTCAACTTTTCCAAACAAATTCATTCTCAAAGGACGACATTCTTGATGCCAAATGAGTTACAAAATGGGAGAGAATTGGTTACTGGGGTCTTGAGGTGCCATTGGCCAGGCACCCCAATCTCCCAGTGCACTGTTTAAAGTTTATTGATTAGTTATAAGTAGGCTTACGTTAACCGTTCGGTGACAAGTGGTGTGCCTCAGGGGTCTGTTTTGGGGCCCCTGCTGTTTGTAATTTTTATAAATGATCTGGATGAGGGTATTGAGGGATGGATCAGTAAATTTGCAGATGACACTAAAGTCGGTGGAGTGGTAGATAGTGAAGAGGGGTGTTATAGTTTACAGAGTGACTTGGACAAGTTGCAGAGCTGGGCCGAGAGGTGGCAAATGGAGTTTAATGTGGAAAAGTGTGAGGTAATGCACTTTGGCAGGAACAATAAATGTGTAGAGTATAGGGCTAATGGTAGGGCTCTTAATAGTGTTGAGGAACAGAAGGATCTTGGTGTATGTGTCAATAGATCCCTGAAAGTAGGCAGTCAAGTGGATAAAGTTGTTAAGAAGGCATATGGAGTCTTAGCTTTTATTGGTAGGGGGATTGAATTTAGGAGCCGCAGCATCATGTTGCAACTGTACAAAACTCTAGTGCGGCCGCACTTGGAGTATTGTGTGCAGTTCTGGTCCCCACATTATAAGAAAGATGTGGAGGCATTGGAGAGGGTACAGAGGAGGTTTACCAGGATGTTGCCTGGTATGGAGGGCAGGTCCTATGAAGAGAGGTTGAAGGATTTGAGGTTGTTTTCGTTAGAAAGGAGGCGGCTAAGAGGGGATCTTATTGAAGCATATAAGATGATTAGAGGTTTAGATAGGGTGGACAGTGATAGCCTTTTTCCTAGGATGGAGAAAGCTAGCACGAGGGGACACAGCTTTAAATTAAGGGGTATGAGTTATAGGACGGATATCAGAGGTAGGTTCTTTACTCAAAGAGTGATTAGGGAGTGGAATACCCTGCCTGCAGCTGTTGTAGATGCGCCAAGTTTGGTGGCGTTTAAGAGGTTAATTGATAAGTATATGGAAGAGAAGGGAATGGTTTAGTTTGGAGGGGCATTGCTTTTTATTTTGGTCGGCACAACATCGAAGGCCGAAGGGCCTGTTCTGTGCTGTAATGTTCTATGTTCTATGTTCTAACATTGCAATGATGTTATTGTGAAAATCCCTTAGTCACCACATTCTGGTGCCTCTTCAGGTACTGAGGGAGAAATTAGCATGGCCTATGCATCTACCAGCACATCTTTCAGACTGTTGGAGAAAACCACAGTATCTAGAGGAAACCCATGTCTACACAGAGACAATGTGCGTACTCTGCACAGTGATCCAAGTCGGGAATTGAACTTGTGTCTCTGGGTCTATAAGACAGCAGTGCTAACCACTGTGCCACAATGTCATCCATCAGAATCTATTACCATCCCAACCCAACCCACCTTACTCACCTCATGGATATTGGGACCCCTCCCAATAGCCCCCAGTGCTCTTCTGCTACACTCTTACCCACCCCATGTACATCGGGACAGCACCCTGCCAATCATCCCCTCTCCAATCAGTCTGTAGAATTCCCTCTCTTCCCCCTATCATCATATCAATGGAAATTCCTGTTCTGTTATTGCACCAGCTGCATTCAAGTTCTGTCCTCATTGCTATAGAACATCCATAGTACTGCCCTGGCACAGTTATGTGACTCAGTTGGCAATGCCAGGGTGTTAGGTGGGCACTGCCACACCAGCACGGCACTGTTTCGCCAGTAAAACAGGTCCGGTACGACTGGGAGAAGTGAGAAACCGAGCAGTTTCTGTTTACTGCACCTCACCTGATTATACCACCTTGCCTTGCACAGGTCATGGAGGCTTCTCCGAGCAGCCATTTAAAATAACAGGCAGCGCAAATGGAATGTGTTGCTTGCATCACAATGAACTGATACATTTCCCACAGCTCTAAAACTAGATCTAAATGCTGCCTTTGCATTGTATCAGCTCAAGGAGTTAAGAGGTGCTACTGTTTTCATTACAAAGTAAGGCATTCTAACGTAACAAGGTACTTGTTACGTTAGAATGCCTTACCACCACAGCTACATGTTATAATATATCTGAGTCATTAGATTCATAGATGTAGCTTGGTTATTAAACATCCTTACATTATTATTTATTCACAGGATGCAGCCAATACTGAAAAGATTGTGTTTCTGGTTGTCCTGACAACCGATGGCTTGCTTGATGATCTTCAGCGAACATTAAGTATCAACGATTATAATGCAGTCAAAAAAAGCTAGCCCACTTAGGGGTCACTGTCCCTTCTTTGAAGGATACTAGTGGCCTTTTACAATAAAAGATTGATTATCTCTGCTGTTGCTAACTGATTAAAATTATATCACAGCTTTCCTTGCTAAATTTGAACTTATTACTTCTGGATTCTTCATCCATAATCATAACCATTGCATGGTGCATGCATATAACTTAACTGGGCATTGAACTCACAAACTGGATGCTTCAGTTTTCATTGAAGGTTGTACCATTGTCACTTCAGCATGCATAGTTACACATGAAATCATTTCACGAAAATGTGCAGGGCAATGTAGGACTGATGCCCTGAATGCTTGATTTGATTATAGAAACAGAACACTGCTCTCAAGATGGTGGTAAAACACTATCAGAAGTCACAGTCAAGTACCCACTTCTGAATTTAATTTTGAAAAGAAGGTCCAAAAAGACATGTAACGATTTTTGCTGACATTCATTCCATGCAGCTCGAAACCCGTCAGTCTGTATTTTACAGCCTGTCCCCTGGATGACACGCCATGAAAACATCAACAACGCTTGAGGTCCCTTAACTCAGCAAAACACACTCTTCGGTCTGTCTGAATCCTGGTGGTCTTCCAATGCAAGAAACTGTCCCAATATTTCACACAGCACATTCCCCAGTGTAGGATTTGAAGCTTTCATTGCAAAGGTGTAAAGGGGAAAGCCCACAGTTTAAGTCTTTCCTATCACAATACATCAAGTGGCTAGAACCTATCTAAAATCATAAAAGAAATGGAACTATATTTCACAATATTCACATGTCAAATCTGAACTACTATTTAATGCCCTTTTATAAATGTTAATAAATTATGTATTTGTTTAAAAGAAATAATCCCAGTGTTTGATTACAAGGTTGCATTGGCAGAATTCAAGGAGTAGTTAACCTCATGTATCATTCTTGTCATAAATGGAAGAAGAAATCAACACAGAAAACAAGGACAAGTAAAAAGGAGCAATTGGATCATTGCCCTTGCCTGTCCAGAGGTTAACTATTGTTGTTGATCCAATGTTACCTCCTGGAAAATGCCTTGGATATTTCCCTGGGTGAGGATTCATACATAAGCTAATAAATCACAAGTGTTATAGCTGACTATATTTTGACTTTTAATTACCTAGATTGGATCTCATATTTTCTTAAAGAAAGCAATCCTATAATACGATACATGCAACTATTTCAGAAAGTAAACTGTGCCAAAGATTTTGTACTCACCGTTTATTTTGGGATTTTGATCTAAGAAATAGATGTACAATCATACAAAATAAAACAAATTATATTTATTGGCCTCTATAATTTGGTATGAGGTCTCAAATTCAATTCTAAAAATATTCAGCACAATGCTGAGTTATATCAAGCTGAGTTCAATCCATGAAAAAATGTGGTGCCACCAACATCTTGCCCAACATCTAAAACATATTAGAAAATCTGAGTTTAATTGCCAATTTAGTTATTATAAAATAAAAGCAAATACTGCAGATGGTGGAATCTGAAACAAAAACAGAAAATGCTGGAAAATCGTATCAGGTCTGACAGCACTTGTAGAGAGAGAATGGAGCCCAACATTGGACAATAGGACAAATGGAATGTAAATGAGGATGAAGAAAGATGAGAGAGGTGCTAAAAGGGTCCATTGAGTGACAGAATGTGTGAATGGCAGAACGGAAATACAAGTGGTTTAGGGACTGCCAGAGGATTATGACAGTTACTCTGAAGGAGAGTGGGAGGAAGGGGCAAGAAAGAGATCAAAGAATGGAAAAGTGGAAAAATGGAACTGAGAAAGAAGGATGGTAAAACTGGATGTATAAGACGAAAATAAGAAATAGAAAAAAGTAAAAAAAAAGGAAATGAGGTGAAGCTGAAGGAAAGAAGAGTTCATGTTCTGAAATTGTTGACCTCAGCTTCCATTTTGGAAGGCTGTAAAGTGTTCAATTGGAAGGTGAGGCATTGTTCCTTCTTTTTTGCATTGGGGTTCACTAGAACATTGCAAAAGGCCAAGAGTAAACATGTGGGCAGGAAAGCAAGGTGATATGTTGAAGTGGCAAGCAACAGGAAGGTCTGGATCTTACTTGCAGATGGATCAGGGGTGTTCAGCAAAGCAGATCTGTCCAATATAGAGTAGATTGCATTGGGAGCATCAAGTAAAATAGATCAGATTGAAGGAGGTGATATGAAGCACTGCTTCATCTGAAAGGAGTGTTTAGGGCCTGGAATGGTGAGCAGGGAGGAGATAAAGAGGCAGGCATTGCACCCTCTAGAATTGCATGGGAAGGTGCTATGGCAGGAGTGAGTGAGGCGTGATGACGGAGTGAACCAGGGTGTCCTGGGAGAATGGTCCCTATGGATTGCTAAGAGGGAAGGGGAGGATGCGTTGAGTGTTGGCATTATGCTGGAGTCGGTAGAACTTCATGCCCACGGCATCTTCCCATGCAATTGTAGAAGGTGCAACAGAGGTCTGTGCATGCACAATAGCTCCCTCTGCAGTTGCTGTTGCGCTAGTGCAGAATCAGAGCTCTGTGTGTGTACAATGTGCAATCCCTCAGCATGCTGTTTGGTGAACTAAGCTCAGCCTGCTGCCTGCAGAAGCTAGAAATAATCTCCACCATTTTTCCATGCACAATGTACTTAAGTTTGGTCATGCAAATTTGCCCAAAAGACGGATCTCCCATTTTCACACCTAGAATCATTCTCACAAAATTCTGCTCATTAATACTGTTTACCTCTCCACAGATGCTGCCTGATCTGCTGAATATTTTCAACAATTTCTGTTTTTAAACTTTTATACCTCAAGCATTTGCAGTATTTTGAATCTGACTGAAGAACACTTACCTGTAACATTAACTCTAATTCTTCCTCGACAATGCAGTCTAAGCAATGTTAAGTGATTTTTAGCATTTTCTACATTTATGTACGTTATAATGTTTTGTTTACCAGAAATACATAGTGGAAATTTGGAGAATGCCTTCAAGACTTTTTTTTAATTCAATAATTTTACCCTCTTCTTTACGACGGGACAAATACAAACTTCAAAAAGATTTTATTCCAATACAGGATCTAGTTAATCCATCCTTAACTGTGCATAATAATTATCATACAGCTTTCAGATCATCAGTACAAATAGTTAATATTTTAATGCAAACATTCAAAGATTAATTATTCAGAGTGTTTTTGCAATTACATTGCCAAGTTTCTGCTCATTTAGCATTATATTTTGTTATGAGGTGATTCATCATCTTCATGCAGCTTATTGCATGACCTAGTTCTTGGCTTTAGTCCGATTTTAACTTTGCAAACTGTTGCTCAATATATGGGCTAACTTATGTGCTGATTCTGACTCCATTGCAGTGACCCGCCATCTTCAGTCATTACTATCCATCCTCATTAAAACTTTTCTAATTTACACACTTTTTGGAAATCTTATTCATCTTCCCAGTTGATTCATTTATCCCTCCCCATCTGCCAGGTTAATTTATATACCTAGATGCTGCTTTCCATTTTTGCATCTTCGTAATTGAAGAGTATTCTCCAGTGTGCAGTCCTACTCAGTCATCGCATCTTTAATTTGTTTTCCTGTTTTACTGGCTTCTGTGCACTATACATAGGTTAGTTGGCACATCAACTAAATGATACCAAAACTTGCATTTGGAATGTTATGATCTCAACAGCCAGTTTCAGTATGAAATCTTGAACCAAGTCACTTCTGATATAACATTTGAAATTTCATCAGCTAAAAGTCTGAGAGATATTTTTCTTTACTTCATTTGTGTTTGACTAGAGGCTTGTTTTTGAATCTAAAAGGTCAGATAATCAAAATCTAAGATCCCCAGGTAACTCTAACAGGATGTTAAAGAAACTATTCTGGAAGCTTTTAGGAAAGCCAATATAAAAGGCATTTAAAAGCCAGTGACAAGTTTGAAGAAGACTAATAGTTTTGAAACCTTGGAAATAAAGAAATGCATTGAGCTTGAAAATCTCCAGGGACAGCTCCAATTGTTGAAGTATAATGAAGCAGGACCTTCACTTAGTCACTCACTTGCACACAAAGGCCATTCAGAGGCAGGTGCATTTACAGGGTCAGTGCTGCACCAATGTGTGCAAGAACACCTCTCTAGCTTTTCTCCTCAGCTGTTTTAGACCCAAAGTATAAATTAGTCTTTGGTTTCAATGCATTTTGATTCTAGACAGCAATTATTACTGTAGTCTAGGTAAGGCTTGTAACCTTTGAAAAGACCTCAAATGGATTTGAGCTAGCTCTCAAGCTAGCTCAAATCTCAGCTGACACATGCTTCATTGGAGGCTTTTAAGGATGTAATGGATCAAATTCTGTACCTTCCACAGTAAGAGGTTGGTTCTGCAGAAATGTTTAATATTACATAAAAGCATTTGAGTTAAGTGAGAAACTAGTTTAGCTTAATTTTCTAGAGCCATTTACTAGGAATCTACTTCAACAGCTGCTTGGCCCGGACTAGAATTTTAGATGCTGTTTGTATATTCAAAAGTAATTTCTGCAAAAGTGCATCCATTCTTAGCATTGTTATTTATTCATTAATTCAATTTTTGACATTTAAGAATGAAATGAAATCAAATACAGGCGTGAAGTAGCCTAGCATCAAATGGCAATGATTAAATAGGGTTTCATGTTTATTTCCCAGAACATTTGTTTTGATTTTAAGCAAGGGATGGGCTTTCCAAAAGGTCCATTGGGTCTGTACCATCCAAACCCTGATGTCCCACTGACCCAGTGGTGGCAGCAATATTTAGATCAGGGTGGGATTTCTACTCCCATCTGGATCTAAGTCCCATCCTGGAGAGTTCTGCACTGATCGGCAGCTTGTCGTTCCAGCAGCAAGGGAACAGTAGCCATTGCTGGCACTAGAAGAAGGCCACAAAAAAGAATAATGATTCAGAACTTCAGATATGTCAAGGGTTTTGGTCAAGCCTGCCTGGAAGACCCCAGCAAGAGGGTAGGGAGGAGTTTGGCATTTGGAGGCCAGTAAGAGAGGGATAAAAGTGGAATACAAACTTGGGAGGCAATCCCACATCAGGCACAGGAAATCCCCTCAAAGGAAATACCTCTTCCACCCCACTTCGTAACCACTTACTGTTCGAGCACCGTAAAAGATGTCAACTGCCATTCCTGTGCCCAACTTCCACAGCCTCACATAAAACTGAGCCTGAGTGCAATGAGGTCCTTATGTGACCACCCAGAAGGAAAGATGAAATGGGGAAATGAAAATACTGGTCTGAACTTCTGTTGTATGCTTTAAAATGGAACACTTGTAAAATGAGAAAATAAGAATATTGATCCAAACAGCTTATTACTTCTGGACATTGACTAATGCAATGTCAGTCAAGTTGTCTGATGTTTTGTCAGCCCATGTAATGTCTGAAACAGATTGGGATTGAGGAGGAAGGTAGCGGTAGATAGGCCATTCATTCTTTGCACATTTGCATGCATGTAAAATTCAGCCTATTATCAAAACCTTAGCCTATTTCAAAGCATGATTAACATTTTTGTAGATTTGGAGAATTTGATGGTGGTCTGAGTCCTGACAGTCACAATAATAGTGGATACACTATTTGTCATGATGTCTCTGAACATCTTCAGCATTTCCTCCCAGGTATAATAAACTTGTGAGAGTGCATGTTTGCTCACTTTACCAAATTACAGCAATGAAGCTTGGTTATCTGCTTTATTAGGTGGTAGACATTTTCCTCTATGGATAACTACTTTCCGTTACTTCCACTTTCACTGCAGGCTTCAAGAACTTATTGCTAGGTCAGAGAGACTTACCAAAGCTTTCATTTTGCCAATTAAACAGTGGTCCACCTTCTCACAGCTAGAACATCCATAACATCTCTAAAATAATAGTATATCCAATGGAAAGCACTTTGCAAAGGTAGAATGCAAATAGATTCAGGGAACAGAGGGAGAAAAATTAAAGGAATTCACTGCAAAAAGAACTAATGGCATAGCTTTTCAGAAGGATTTTGATGGAAGTAAAAGAGAGAAATAAAAAAGTGAAGGGAGTTTAGATAGAGCATTTTAGAGCAGGAGGCTAAATTGGCTGAAGACTTTACAGTCAATAATAGAGAGGAGAACGGAAATGCGTAAAATTCTCCAGAAGCCAGAAGTAGAAGGGCAGAGGTTCTGCATGGGAACAGATCATTAAACAGGTTTTAGAGGAAGACAGAAGGGGAATTCATTGATCGGGGAAAACATATTGAATTTTTAAAAATAGTGAAATAGGGAGCCAACGAAAATTAGCAAGCACGTAGCAGAATAGGAGCTAATATCGGATAGGATGCAGGCAAAGGAGTTTAGAGTGATTTGAAACATATAGGGAGTAGAATTCCAGCTGCTGGCAAGGAGAATCTTGAAGTACTCAACCCTGAACTGATAAGCAGTGGAGGTGAGGTAGGGTTAGAACATAGAACATAGAACATTACAGCGCAGAACAGGCCTTTTGGCCTTCGATGTTGCACCGACCAATTAAGAAAAAGCAATGACCCTCTAACCTAAACCATTCCCTTTTCATCCATAAACTTATCTACTAACCTCTTAAACGCCACCAACTTGGCGCATCTACAACTGCAGCAGGCAGGGCATTCCATACCCTTACCATCCTCTGGGTAAAGAACCTACCTCTGACATCCGTCCTATAACTATCACCCCTTAATTTAAAGCTATGTCCCCTCGTGCTAGCTTTCTCCATCCTAGGAAAAAAGCTATCACTGTCCACCCTATCTAAACTCTAATCATCTTATATGTTTCGATAAGGTCTCCTCTTAGCCGCCTTCTTTCTAACGAAAACAACCTCAAATCCCTCAGCCTCTCTTCATAAGACCTGCCCTCCATACCAGGCAACATCCTGGTAACCTCCTCTGTACCCTCTCCAATGCCTCCACATCTTTCTTATAATGCGGGGACCAGAACTGTACACAATACTCCAAGTGCGGCTGCACTAGAGTTTTGTACAGTTGCAACATGACGTTGCGGATCTGAAATTCAATCCCCCTATCAATAAAGGTAAGACTCCGTATGCCTTCTTAACAACCTTATCGACTTGATTGCCAACTTTCAGGGATCTATGCACATATACACCAAGATCCCTCTGTTCGTCAACACTATTAAGAGTCCTACCATTAGCCCTATACTCTACACATTTGTTATTCCTACCAAAGTGAATTACCTCACACTTTTCCCCATTGAACTCCATTTGCTACCTCTCGGCCCAGCTCTGCAACTTGTCCAAGTCTCTCTGCAAACTATAACGCCCCTCTTCACTATCTACCACTCCACCGACTTTAGTGTCATCTGCAAATTTACTAATCCATCCTTCAATACCCTCATCCAGATCATTTATAAAACTTACAAACAGCAGGGGCCCCAAAACAGATCCCTGAGGTAAACCACTAGTAACCGAACTCCATGATGAATAATTTCCATCAACCACCACCCTCTGTCTTCTATCAGCTAGCCAATTCCTAATCCAATTAGCTAAATCACCCTCAATCCCATACATCTGCATTATCTGCAGAAGCCTTCCATGGGGCACCTTATCGAACGCTTTACTAAACTCCATATATGCCACATCAACTGCCTTACCCCCATCCACCTCTTTGGTCACTTTTTCAAAAAACTCAATAAGGTTAGTAAGGCACAACCTACCCTTCACAAAACCATGCTGACTATCCCCAATCAATTTGTTTCTCTCTAAATAACTATAAATCCTATCCCTAATAATTCTTTCCAATACTTTGCCCACAACAGAAGTAAGACTCACCAGTCTATAATTCCCAAGGAAGTCTCTCTTCCCCTTCTTGAAAAATGGGACCACATTCGTTATCCTCCAGTCTTCCGGCACTATACCTGTAACCAACGACGACCTGAAGATCAGAGCCAGAGGCTCTGCAATTGCCTCTCTCGTCTCCCAGAGAATCCTAGGGTAAATCCTGTCTAGCCCAGGGAACTTATTTAACTTCAAACCCTCAAGAATATCTAGCACATCCTCCTTATCTACTTCAATACTTTCCAGTTTACAACCCTGTATCCCAGTGTTCTCCACAACTACATTTACGTTTCCCTGGGTTATTGCAGCCCAGAAGGGAAAGATAGTAAAAATAGAGTAATTGAAATGCTGATCTGAACTAATCTTGCATACTTTATAATGGAACACCAGTGAAATGGGAAAATAAGAGTATTGGTCCAAACTGTATTTTTTTTTCACCTTTAATGGCCTTTAGTTTGGATATGGATTTACTCTTCATCCCTGGAAAGAACTTACCTCATCAAAGTATTGATTTTCTGTATGCAGAAGGATCATGCAAAGAGCTTTGGCTGCGATTACACTCTTTCATAAACAGAACTGGCTGGAAATTCTCCACAGGATTTTCCTGAATATGTGGAAAGATTATCGATTAAGAAATTAGGAGAAATGTAAACCCATATCCCTTCAATGAACAATATTAAAAAAATGGCTACAAGATATTCAGAAAAAATAAGGTATGAAAGGCTAGAATGGAGATTTAATAGAGGCTTGTAAATAAAATTAGAGCACATGGAATTTGGGGTTATATTCTGGCATGGATTTAGAATTGGTTGTAGACAGAAAATAGAGAGTAGGAATACATAAGTCATTCTCAGGATGGCAAGCTATTATTAATGGATCAGATTTTGGGCCCACAGTTATTCACAATTTATATCTGTGATTTGGATGTAGGGAACTCAGTGGGAACGTAGGCTTTTCAAAAATCTCAGTCAACCAGGAGAATACCAGGAAGCTTCACGAGTTATTGAAAACTAGCTTGCAGGTGCAGCAAGCAATTACTAAGGCTTTCATTGCAAGGGGATTTGAATACACGAATAAAATTGCCTTGCTGAAATTGTATAGAGTGTTGTTGAGACCATATCTGGACTATTGTGTATAGTATTGGTCTCTTTATCTAAGGAGGGATGTAATTGCCACGGAGGAAGTCCAACAGAAGTTCACCAGACTTCACCCTGGGAGAGCAAGATTGTCTTATGAAGAGAGATTGAGGAAACTTGACCTGTAATAGCTAGAGTTTTGAAGAATGAGATGTAATCTTGTCAAAATTTACAAAAATTCTTCACAGGTTGTGAGAAGGTAGATATAGACAAGATGTTTTCCCTGGCTGGTGAGTCTAAAACCAGGGGACACTGTCTCAGAAAAAAGGACAGGTATACAAGAAGGCTAAAGGAATGTTGGCCTTATTGCATTGGGATTGGAGTATAAAAGAAGGGATGTCTTGCTGCAACTAAACAAGGCAAGACCACATCTGGGGTACTGTGAGCAGTTTTGCTCCCTTATTTAAGGAAAGATATTATTTCATTGGAGGCAATTCAGAAAAGGTTCATTTGGTTGATCTCCGATAATGGAGGGATTGTCTTATGAGGAAAATTTAAACAGATTGGGACTCTACTCACTGGAATTTAGAAGAATGAGAGATGATCTCATTGAAACAGATAAAATTTTTAAGGAGATTGATAGAGGCTAAGAGGATTTTTCCCCTCATGGGAGAATCTAAGACCAGAGGGCATAGTGTCAGAATAAAGTAGCATTAATTTAGGACAGAAATGAGGAAGAATTTCTTCTCATAGAAAGTTCTGAGTCTTTGGAATTGCTTGCCACAGGGAGCAGAGTCCTTGTGTATACCTAAAGCTCAGATAGATTTATTTTTAATCAGCAGGGGAATCAAAAGTTATGGGGAAAGGGCAGGAAAGTAGACAAAAGGAATGTCAGATCAGCCATGATCCTATGGCAGAGTAGACTCGAGGGGCCAAACAATCTATTCTGTCCCCATTTCTTATGGCCTTATGGATAGTTAATTAGACTGAAATGAGGAGGAATTTCTTCATTCAGAGGATGGTGTGTCTTCTGTAGACTATGGAAGCTCAATCACTGAGCACGTTCAAAACAGAAATAGATACTAATATCATCAAGGATGGTGATGAAAGTTGGTGTTGTGGGAGGTGATCAGCCATGATCTGTTTGAATGGTGGAGTTGCCCGAATGGCTGAATGGCCTATTCCTGTTCCTTTGTTTCTATGTGTTGATTAAAGAATCTATTAGAGTTTGGAGAGAAATGATTGAGTTGAGTTAGAGTTAAGGAACAATAGAGGAGTTATCAAGTTACAAAGAACAAAGAACAAAACAGCACGGGAAACAGGCCCTTCGGCCCAATGAGCCCGCGCCGCCACCCCAATGTTCTCACCTCTACCCGCGATCCCTGTCCATGTTTATAGATCTATGGATTAAAAACCAAATTTGAGACAATTTAGGGAGAATTTGTTTTGCCAATTAGCCTGAGAGCACATCTTTGGGATGTGGGAGGAAACCGGAGCGCCCGGAGAAAACCCATGCAAGCATGGGGAGAATGCGCAAACTCCCACAGACACAGGCCCAAATCCATGTATCTGCACAGCACAGCGATAGTCACTGAGCTGTCGTGTTGCCCATCAAATGATCCAGGTAAAGCGTACACTAACGACATGAAGCACTAGGATACTCTCGAAAAAGATCCAAAAGCAGCCCTCTCATGACCCATCGCGTATATGCCCCTCATTAGACAACAAGGTGGACCAAAGCACTTGAAGGATAAAAACAAGTACAAGAATATCATCATCTATTTACACACTTCCAGGGACTCCCAAGGTTCACAATCCCTATTTTAAATCAGTTTTCTATACCCCTCCATTCCCATTCTGTTCATGTGCCCATCTAAGTATTTCTTAAGTAACTCCACAGTGTCTGCCTCCACCACTTTACTTGGCAGCGCATTCCATACCCCCACCACCCTCTGTGTGAAAAAACTCCCTCTACACTAAGGTCAACAAGTAGCAAGAATCAACGAACAGATTTGCAAGCAAATTACAAATATAGATTGCAGGCAAGATGAACAGACAATATAGTGGAGCACAGTGGCACAGTGATTAGCACTTTTGCCTCAGTGCCAGGAAGCTAGGCTTTATTGCAGCCTTAGGTGACTGTGTGTGAAGTTTGCACATTCTCCTTCTGTCTGCATAGGTTTCCATCCACAATCCAAGATTTGTGCAGGTTAGGTGGATTGCTCGTACTTAGTGTGCTGGGTTACAGGGATAGGGTGGGAGGTGGGTAAGGTGCTTTTTTGGAGATCACTGAAGACTCCATATGCTGAATGCACTCTTTCCTATGATTCTAAATGGCATAGTATTTAGATGATAGAATCTAAAAGAATTTAGAGAGGCAAGGACTGATTAGGGACAGTCAGCATGGTGAGTGGAAAATAATTTCTCATGGAATTGACTGAGAGTTCAAGAAGGTAGATGAGGTCAGTGCAATAGAGTTTTCTACATGGAGTTTAGCAAGGACTTTGACAAAATAGTGCATGACAGCTTGTTCCATAAAGTTGAATCTCATGGGATCCAGGGTGAGGTAGCCAAACTGATACAAAACTGGCTTGATGACAGAAAACAGAGGGTTGTTATAAAGGGTTGTTTTTCAAACTGGGGGCCTGTGACCAGTAGTTGCCTCAGGATTCAATGCTGGGTCCATTGTTATTTATCATTTATACTAATGATTTGGATGAAAATGTAGGAAGCATGGTTAGTAAATTTGCAGATGACGCCAAGAATGGCGGCATAGTGGACAGTGAAAAAGGTTATGGAGGATTGCAATGGGGTCTTGATCAATTGGGTCAATAGCAGATGAATGGCAGATGGAGTTTAATTTAGATAAATGCGACATGGTGCACTTTGGAAGAGTGAATCAGTGCAGGATTTACTCAGGTAATGGTAGAGCGCTGGGAAGAGGTATAGAACAAAGAGATCTAGGTTCATAACTCCTTGAAAGTGGAGTCACTGGAGGACAGAGTGGTGAAGAAGGCATTCAGCATGGTTGGTTTTATTGGTCAGAACATTGAATACAGGAGTTGGGATGTCTTCTTGACATTATACAAGACATTGATCAGTCCACATTTAGGAGATGTGTGGGCTAGGTTGATTGACCATGATAAATTGTTCTTTAGTGTCAGTGGGCTTAGCAGGGTAACATGGGGTTATGAGGACAGGACCTGGGTGGAATTGTGATTGGTGCAGAACTGATGTGCCAAATGCCTCCTTCTGCACTGTAGGGATTCTATTCTATTCTATGAATACTATTACATTTCTGGTCATCCTATTATAGAAAGGACATAATTAAACTAGAAAGACTGCAGTAAAGATTTACTCAGATGCCCCTGGGAATTGATGGCTTGAGTTATAAGCAGAAACTGGATAGACTGAGACTCTTTCCCCTGGAGCACAGCAGGCTTAGGGGTGATCTTATAAAATAATGAGGGGCATAGATAAGATAGGTAATCCAAGGATAGGGGAGTCTAAAACTAGAGGCTGTAGGCTTAAGGTAAAAGAAGAGAGATACAAAAGGGTTCAGAAGGGCAATTGTTTCACACAGAGGGTGGCAAGTGCCTAGAATGTGCTGCCAGAGGTAGGAGTAGAGGCAGGTACAATCTTGTCTGTTTGGATGCATTTGGACAGTTACATGGGTAAGATTGTTATAGACAGATAGGGGCCAAATGCGAGCAATTGGGAGTAGTTTAACGGACAAGTTAGGCAAAGGATTCTATGATTAAACAGCCATTTCTATCCAAGTTACAACAGGAAAATCAGAGAAAGCAACAAAATGTTTCAGTTAAATGGCACAATGGTTAGCATTGGTGCTTACAGTTCCAGGGACAGAGTTCAATTCCAGATTTAGGTAACCGTCTGTGTAGGAGTTTGCATATTCTCCCTGTGCCTGCATGTATTTCCTCCAGGTGCTCCAGTTTCCCCCCACAGTCCAAAGTTGTGTGGGTTAGGTAGATTAGCCATAATAAATATGTGTATCTACAGGGTTAGGACAATGGGGTCCTAGGTAAGATACTATGTCAGAAAGTCAGTTAATATTTGATAGGCCAAACGATCTCCTTCTGCTCTGCAAGGATTCTATGGTCCTATGGTTCAAACTGTTCTATTCAGCTCTGATGAAGTAAAATAATACTTACGTGTTGCAATTTCAAAGTTCAGCTCACATAGCGTACTACAAGCAGAAATAGCTTACTCCCAGTGATGTGGCACTATAACAGGGGGATTTGGGGCATTGGAACATTGTTCAGATCTTCACATCATTGTTCTTTTTGTAGGTCAAACAGAACACAGCCACAGAAAGATGATTTGGGCAAGGATGGTTTTAGCTATGTTGGAACAGCTTCCTAACACAAGGAAATGGCTCTGCTATTTCCAGCCTTTGAATCTGTTGTCTTTGGAGGACTTGTGCCACCTCTCTTTTAATATTATTTTTCATACATTGTATCGCTTCTAATTTTTAGGCTATACCTCTGCGATGCCTGTGAGACTGAAGCAACACTCTTCCAGAAACTCACCTCAGTCCCACAAAAACAAAATTCCACTTACAATGAGCAGAATAGTTTCAAAGTTACTTTAACTAATATAGTTGGGTGCGTGGCCCTTTACATAATATTATTGCAGAGCCCATCTTGTTGCTGAATGTTTGATCTTTTGTGAATGGCATGAGACTTCATTGAATGGATCTGTGTAATCCAAATTTGGAAAGTGGGCAGACTTTCAATTGGCCATGCCAAGATGGCAAGCATTTCATTGTTTTACATTTTAGGATGGAGTCGCCTGCATGGGCACCATTTGCAAGGTGTGTGCTGTGTGGACAGTGTCAGCAGAAAGTGTCAGTGCAGCGGACACATGTACGATGGTGATCAGCTTCAGGATTTGAACTGTGTGCCCAAAACATCTATGATCATTTGCCTCTTGAATGATATTGGTTGGGGAATATGTTGTAAGTCTTCATTCTTTTCTCCACCATTAGGTTCATTCCAAGAATTGGAAGGGAGGAAATAAGATTGCAGTCTATAATGCACCATTTCAACTGATGTCAAATGCTTCATTTGTTTATGCATTAAATGCAGATCCTAGTACCTAGATGAATTAGGTGATAAGTTTGAGAAAAGTAGACTAGGTGAATCCACATCATCAATATGAGCTTAGGCCTGTGTGGGATTGTGGTCAATGCAGACTCAATGGGCCAAATGGCCTCTTTCTATACTGGATGTTTCTATGATTTTTAATATGATATTTAGGCATGAGATTAGGATCCTACAGGTCTTCCTTCAGCCAAGAGTTAATGCAGGAGCTGGAGTTTCCTCCATGGGTTTCCTTTAGGTGCTCTGATTTCACAGTTCAGAAGATGTGCTGGTTTGGTGATTGTCCATGCCACATTCTTTCTCTGTATACCCAAACAGGTGCCGGAGTGTGGCAACTACGGGATTTTCACAATAACTTCATTGCAGTGTTAATGTAAGGCTACTTGTGACACTAATAAATGAACTTAAACTTAACTTAGGATTTCAAGACATCCATCGAGTCTGCCAGAAGTGGGTCTCAGCAAGTGCATAGAATTTCACCAATGCATCTCAATATCATAGTTACGGACTTCTTCAAATCCGGAATACAATGCAGTAACAATTGTAGGGGAGGATGCAAACACACAGTAAACAAGCACAAAACAATGTCCTTACGCAAACACAACTGAAATACAAGTTACCCACATACAGTAGTCTGCCAATAGTGAACTTTACAAGAGCTGTGATGTTTAGTTTAGTGCACAGAAAAGACTAGAACCACAGCCCACCTGCGTGTCCAGGTCTTCAGCTATGGTTTCCAACATAGTGGTAACATGGCAGGCGATAGATTCATTAAGGTGACTTCCTTTCAAGAGGCTGGCACTGCCAGGCTGGCACTGCCCAAGGTGCAATCCCACCCACCTTACCCACAACCACCCAGGAGCGCCTCAGTGACCTCTCTTTCCTCCAGTGGAGTCGGGCCGCTTATTTCCCATTAATGAGGAGCAGGAGTAAATCCTGCTGGGGTGAACTGCATGGGGTGGAGGATGGGGCATGATGCTGGACTAGGCTCCAGGCCCACTAATCAGATGGAAATGGTGATTTCCATATTGTAATCAGCTCCATTCCGATCTCTGATGCTGAAAACCTTGGTCCCAGAGATACACGGTGGGTGTGACACCCAGTGGGAAGCCTGCGAAACAGCCCCCCGATGCCTCCCGATCCGCTGTGCTAGTCGAATAGCACAAGTGCAGGAAGAATTGCCCCTAATAAAAATATAAGATTTTACTGAGCAATGTGTAATTTTGGAATGTCGATCACTGGGAAGCAAATGGTATTACTCTGTGGCGATTCACCTTGCGAAGTGAAAGGAGTAAAGAATGACCTATCTGACATGTCCAGGTGCAGACCATTACAGCAACAGAGATGGTTGATGGTATGATACGGTAACTCAAGGCCCTGGAAAAGGTCTCAGTCCATGGATGGGATTTTCTAGCTGCACCCATAATTGGCATGGTCTTGGCCTGCCAAAAGTCAATGAAATTTTGGTCGGTCGATTGCATCCCCGGTGACAGCTCCGCCATAGCGGGGCCAGAAAATCCCAACTTATGTTTCTATTGATTTCATCAAGTATCACATACTAAAAATGTTGGGTTTTTATACACACTGAGCCAAACATGTCAGTTGTGGCTGAATGGGAGCAATGTTACCTCAGAGTCAGAATGTGATCATCTCTTGGTTACTCACATAATCCAAGTTGACATTTCAATGCATCTCACTGTTAGAAGTGCAGTCTTTTGGATGAGACATTAAATCAAGACCCTAGATCTGATCTCTCAAATGGCCAAAACAATCCTTTTAAGGAGAGTCATAAGAGTTTGCAGTGAGTACACTTCAAAAGGACTTAATTGGCTGTATGTACTTGTTGCAAAAATATGCACACGTCAAAAAATTGATAAACTATCAAAAAGGAAATGCAAGAACGGAATTGCTTCAGTAATGAGAACCTGATAACCTGGACCTGTTGGCTATTTGTGGCCCCATGCTTCAGCTTTAATACTATTAACCTGAATTGTCTCCAACTCTTAGACACATTTTGATCTACAATTCAAAATCTTTCAGTCCATTTCTAGGTTTTGAGAGTTTTCCAGACATACCGCTCATAAAAATAGCCATGAAGTACAACCATTTTACACTTACATGAACCATCAAATTCAGGTTAGGTTCCACAAACAACTGCAGAAGGATGATCCCTCTGTCAAATTGTGTATTAACATTATATAAGAAAGATGACCAAAGAGTTGCATTTTAACATTCTATTAGATATTCATTTGAATGATTGCAACCAGAAACTGACTGAATTGATGATAACAATTTTAAATATTTTACCTTCCCTAAGGCAATTAATTCTGTGCTGTCAAAACAAATCAACGTTGTATTCTGAATGGAAAGAGGCAATTTAATAGAAACACACACTGTTTAGCTGAAACATCACTGTTTTTTTGTGATTGTCAGGAGTTTTCTTCTTGGGACTATTACTGTTTTATATTTATTGATATTCAGTCCAATTAGGTATTGATTCTGGAGGGTTCAGTTGCTTATGCTGCCTTGCTCAGAATTTTTTCTACACGTCTGACAATAGACTGAGAATTGCCACATTGTCATATTTATAAGTACGGCACAGGGGCATTATTTCAGGCCTCTGAGAATTGTACATGGAGAGCTCATTTCTAAAATGAAATTGAAATACTATGAGATTTGAATGAGAAGTAAGTATTTGCTCCCTTGCTCATTGCATTTATTGTATCGCTCTTCTCCAGGGAAAGCAAATACATTTCACTTCCCTTTCTTTTTTAAATGCTTTAATTTGGAGCTGTCTGGGTAGTCAGCTTGGTAATACTTGTCACTTCTCTCCAACTGTCATGCAATAATGATGACTTTGTATTCCATGTTCAGTGCTGTTGCTGTTTCTGAGATTTCTTCACACCCTTCAAATCCTCATAGTGTTGTAGACAACAAACATGATTGTGTGAACCTACTTTCCAAATGCCTCAGTTTCATTGTAAACACACTTCAATAGAATAACTAACAAATGACATCTAATCATTATGCTCCAAAGAAGTATGTAATTGTTAAAAGTACGCTTGTGCTAGCACATTATGAGTTTACACTGTCACCAATGTTTCCTGATGAATTTAATCTCCCAAAGGAGATAATAACCACAGGTAAAACTTCTAAGAGAATAAATAACTAAAATTTCTCATTAGAGGACCATAATTGAGGCAAAACTCCAGGAAATCAATTTAACATTTCAATTATTATAAATCAATTCCACAGTACAGTAATTTCTTTTCTTCAGTTCCTGTATTGTCAGTACAATGGCTTGGCCATTATCAATAGACTAAAAATAAATTGTCTACTACCTAGCATGAATAGAGAATTGGCTAACTGGAAACAGAGATTTGAGATAAATGGATCCTTTTCAGTTTCACAAACTGTAACTAATGAAGTGCCAGAGGAATCAGTGCTGGTGCCTTGTCTACTTAGGAATGTTTAATCCCAAGTCAGGAATACAAAGGTGGGCAAATTCCCAGCTCTCCAAACTAGTCTTGAGAGAAAGTGCCTCGGACACACAGATGTTGTTTCTGGGGGATGGGTGGTAATGTATTCCTCAGAAACAGTGCAGAGGCAGCCACAGGGCTGTCAGCTACGGAATTGAACTGATGGAAAGACCCACCTCGGTGATCTTCAACTTTGTTCCAGCTTTAAAAGGAAAATAAAACAAAAATATCTCTCCAGCCTTCACTCCTCATACACTCCATATGCTCCATCCATACCAACAATGCCACCTCAAACTTCTCAGCCACCCCATGGTGCCTCATACTTCCATGACAATCTATGTATCTCCAATCACTCCTATGGGTTCTTAAAGCACCTATGCCAAATTAATGCCAATTCTCATGCCAATCCATGTCCACCACCCTTTGCCCTTATACCATTAATGCCAACTCTCACAATATTCACCATGGGAAAACCTCAGGAGCAACATTGAGATGAAATTAAATAAAGTTATGTATCTTGATGACTAAAAAAAAGCCAATTGATAAGAAACATTCACTACTTTCACTTCAACTATTAAATTCCCTAAAAAAATACAAGGGTTTGTATTCATTGTCAAACTTCAAAAATTGTATCCACATTTGGAGCTGTCAATCAAACTATGTACTGACAGGCACGGACTGTAATAATGACAGATTTTGAAAATTAGTCATGCTGCAGACCTCAAGGTTGTATCAACAGATACAGTGAAGTAGCAAACATTGATTATGTGAAAACTTCTGACAGTTTCTTTTTCAAAAAATATATGTCACGATATTTAAATGCCTTACCAGCTTTGACAATTCCAATTGGATTGATCGTTGGTATGAACTTATTGATTTCTTTTGTACATTCATGTCTACATTTATAGACCCCAAAGAGCATTGACCTCTCAAAAAGGGCATCTGACCTATCCCAATGGGTAGATTATCTCTCCTAAAGGTGTACCTAGACCTAACCAAAATGATGCCTATCTTTTTAAAGAGCTCCAGAAGTTTTACACTTTCTCATCAAAGCAAGTCATGTGTTGGATAGCCATAAGCAAAAATTGGATCTGACTGAAGAGAGCTGAATTTTAACATGTGCAGTCACCTCTCCGAATCATGGATATGAAAATGAAAACTTGCGTGCATTTCAATTCCCAACCCCAGTGGATATGCTGAGTGCTGAGTCGAGGACACAATTTCCTGATTTGGATCTCCAGTGCTATTTTGGATAAGTCAGTTAAACCATTGTGACAAAAATTTAAGCCCTTGTGTCATAGCCACATTTGCTGCTGATATAAAGGAAAGTAAGTTCTGAGGAAGTTGCAAAGAATTTGCAAGGGATACAGATAGATTGAGCGAGTGTTCAAAAATTTGGCCAATGGAATATAATGTAGGAAAATGTGAGTTTGCCCCCCTTGGCAGGGAAATATTTAAATTGAGAGAGACTGCAAAATGCTGTGGACAGAGAAATCTGGGTGTCTTTGCAATGTGTCTTAAAGTAGCCAAAGTAAACAACGGTCCCTTAGAAGCAGAGGCAGAAGTAATTATCATGGGGAATGAAGAAATGACAGAAGCACTGAACAAATTTCTTTTGTTTGCCTTCACAATAGAAGATAGAAGTTTCAAATCAGAAGGACACAGTAACTTAGGGGTTAAAAAGAGTGACAAAATAATAGAAACTAATATAAATAGGGCAAAAGTATCAAAGAAACTGAGAGAACCAAAATTCAAAATTCTATGGACATGATGGCCAATGTGTTGTGGATCTAAAAGAGATAGATGCAAAGTTAGTGCTGTCAATTATTTTCAAATTTCTTCAGGTTTGTGAATGGTTTCATTAGATTGGAAGTTGGCAAATGTTACACTGTCTTGCAAGGAGGGAGAGAGAGAAAAAACAGTGAACTACTGGCTAGTTAGTTTCACATTAGTTGCTAGGAAAATGCTGGAATCTATTATTAAGGAAGCCTTAATAATGCACTTGGAAAAACATAGTGTGAATAGAAAAAGTCAACATGGTTTAACTGAAGGGAAATCTAGTTTGACAAATTCATTGGTGACTTTTAAGGATGTACCAATTAAAATGGATAAAGCAGAGCGAGTATGTGTATATTTCCAAAAGGCATACAATAAATGTTAATGAGGCAAGATAAGGACTCATGGAGTTAGGGGCCATGTTTTAGTATGGGTAGAAGATTGAGTAACAGATAGGAATCAGGGAGCGGGCCTAAATGAGGGAAGGGGGGTGGGGGGCAGGGTCAAGTTGTCATCAGGCAGTGCAAAGGGTGGGGCCTAAGGCAGGATCTGAAGGGGGCAACATCTCAGGCTGCTCACTCTGCAATTGGGAATCAGTCGGAAGCGTATGGTACCAGGTGGCAATTGGTCAGGGGTCCAGGAGAGTGGTATCAAGGCGGTAGTCAGTCAGGGTGGATATATCAGTGCATCAATTAGCAATGGATTATTGAGGCAGCAATTGATCAGGCAGGCTTCCATTGCAGGTAGTGATGTTCAGGGGTGGTAGTGGGGAGGTGGGGGGGTGGGGAATGATATTCAGTGGGGTATGGAGAATGACAGATCTCTCAGTATTCTGCGTATACTTGTGCATAGAACACTGAGAGATCAAAGCACGTGCGTAATAGGACCCCTCACTGTCAGCAGCCAGCTTCCGGCAAGAATAGTCTCTGCCTACTCCCCTACTGGTGTGAACCACACTTTGCTTTTTCTTCTCTAAATGGCATAAGATCATGTCGAAGAGATTGCCCAAAAATGTTGCGCAATTCTCTCCCATTTTCATGCTTGTTTCGCATTTAGAATTTTTGTTTAGAATACTCCTAGGTTTCTATTGCATAAGAAGTGGAGTATTAAAGTGCAGAAGTCTTGCAACAACTGGACAGGATATTAATGAAATCATACCAGGAATAGTGTGCACAGATGTGGCCTCCAGATGTAAGGAAGAGTATATTGCACTGGGGGCAGTTTAGACAAGGTTCACTATATTTATTTCAGGCATGAAGAATATGAAGGGAGACCTTCCAGGGAATTATAGGCCAGTGAGTCTTACTTTTGTGGTGGGCAAAGTGTTGGAGAGAATAATTAGGGATAGGATTTATAGTTATTTAGAGAGTAATGAATTGATTGGAGATAGTCAGCATGGTTTTGTGAAGGGTAGGTCGTGCCTTACTAACCTCATTGAGTTTTTTGAAAAAGTGACTAAGGAGGTGGATGGGGGTAAGGCGGTTGATGTGGTATATATGGACTTTAGTAAGGCGTTTGATAAGGTGGCCCATGGAAGACTTCTGCAGAAAATGCAGATGTATGGGATAGAGGGTGATTTAGCTAATTGGGTTAGGAATTGGCTAGCAGATAGAAGACAGAGGGTGGTGGTTGATGGGAGATATTCATCGTGGAGTTCGGTGACAAGTGGTGTACCTCAGGGGTCTGTTTTGGGGCCCCTGCTGTTTGTAATTTTTATAAATGATCTGGATGAGGGTATTGAAGGATGGATTAGTAAATTTGCAGATGACACTAAAGTCGGTGGAGTGGTAGATAGTGAAGAGGGGTGTTATAGTTTGCAGAGGGACTTGGACAAGTTGCAGAGCTGGGCCGAGAGGTGGCAAATGGAGTTTAATGTGGAAAAGTGTGAGGTAATGCACTATGGCAGAAATAATAAATGTGTAGAGTATAGGGCTAATGGTAGGATTCTTAGTAGTCTAGATGAACAGAGGGATCTTGGTGTGTATGTGCATAGATCCCTGAAAGTAGGCAGTCAGGTCGAGAAGGTTGTTAGGAAGGCATATGGAGTCTTGGCTTTTATTGGTAGAGGGATTGAATTTCGGAGCCGCAACGTCATGTTGCAACTGTACAAAACTCTAGTGCGGCCGCACTTGGAGTATTGTGTGCAGTTCTGGTCCCCACATTATAAGAAAGATGTGGAGGCATTGGAGAGGGTACAGAGGAGGTTTACCAGGATGTTGCCTGGTATGGAGGGCAGGTCTTATGAGGAGAGGCTGAGGGATTTGAGGTTGTTTTCGTTAGAAAGGAGGCGGCTAAGAGGGGACCTAATCGAAACATATAAGATGATTAGAGGTTTAGATAGGGTGGACAGTGATAGCCTTTTTCCTAGGATGGAAAAAGCTAGCACGAGGGGACACAGCTTTAAATTAAGGGGTGATAGTTATAGGACGGATATCAGAGGCAGGTTCTTTACCCAAAGGGTGGTTCGGGAGTGGAATGCCCTGCCTGCAGCAGTTGTAGATGCGCCAAGTTTGGTGGCGTTTAAGAGGTTAGTTGATAAGTATATGGAAGAGAAGGGAATGGTTTAGTTTGGAGGGGCATTGCTTTTTATATTGGTCGGTGCAACATCGAAGGCCGAAGGGCCTGTTCTGTGCTGTAATGTTCTATGTTCTATGTTCTTTGTCTTATGAGGAAATGTTGAGATGATTGGATCTATATTCATTGAAATTTAGCAAAATGAAAAGTGATCTTACTGAAACATTTGAGACTCTGAGAGGAGTTTTCAGGGTAGATACAGACAGGGTGAAATCCAGAACTAAGAGCACAGTTTCAAAATATGGGCCCACCATTAAAGATGAAGACGAAGTGGAATTTCTTCTCTCTGAGGATCATTAGCTTTTGGAATTTTCTTCCACAAAGTACATTGGAGGCTGGATCATTGAATATCATTGAGTTAGACAGATCAATCATCTACAAGAGAATCAAGGGTTAGGAGACTCAGGCAGGAAAATGGAATTAAAACATTATCGGATGAGCCATGATTTTATTGAATGATGGGACAGGTGCAAAGGGCAGAATGGCCTACTCTTCCTATTTTTCTTATAATCTCAGGATCTAAGGTTTGTATACAAATTTGAGGAAGTTCTGCTTGGACTCTGACATGAAAGCAACGGTTTACTTGGAATTCATGTCCTAATTTGATATTCAAATAAAATGAATGTGTAACTTCTTTCGGGAAAATAACTCAAATGTTATGGCTTTCACAATGGATGGAACATTACAGTTTAATTTGAAAAATACTAAAGAAATAACACAATTAATGAAACAATTAAGACGTTAATTGAATTAATAAGCAAAATAAATTAAGAAACTATGTAGCATTTAAATAATTGCCAAAAAGACCCTTCACTGAAGAAAGTATTGGAACTTATAAAAAATTGTTGGATTGCCTTTACTTTTGTGAGGCAGCCAATTAACCAGTCACCTACAATTTCCAGATATACTAACATACTCCTCGAGGATTCTTTTTTCTAAAATTCATTGATGGGACGTAGGCATTGTTAGACATGAGCATTTATTGCTCATCCTTAATTTCCCTTGAGAAGGCAATCTTCTTTAATCACTGCAGTCCATGTACTGTAGATACACCCACACTGTTAGACTTACTAATAACTTACATTTGCAGGGAACAATAGACAATAGAAGCTTGTTTGACTTCAGCTGTAATGGATTTAAGATACATTTTAGCTATAGATAGTCAGTCAGCCATCTTGGGTCACAAAAGTTGAGTTATAATTTTAGAATTTTCCCTAGGGCTCTCATATCATTAAGAAATTATATTGGATTGTAAGTATAATTTTCTTTAATCAACATTTGTTTGTATGTCCAAGCTGATAATTGTGGTTCATTCAAAATTTGAATATTATCTTATGTAGAATTGGCACCTTTTAACTAATTTTAACTATCATTTATGCTATGATATAATTCTAATTTATAAGCTGTAATCTCTAATTTGTTTTTCGAGTAAATATTCATTAAACAAATATGGAAGACTTGTTCTTATATATTCTCACAGACCAAATATATTCAACATTTCCTGGAATTCTAAAAGTGGGGATTTTAACTGTTGGTATTGTTAAACTTAACATGAGTTTATTCTGCTATAAGTTACCTTTCCTGAGATTATTTTCCAGTTTGGAAACTTTTGGGAGGAAGAACATTTCATTTCAGGACCTAGTCTATAGTTAGTTAAACTGAGTTACTTTAAAATTAATGTGTATTATACAATATGTAAATCTGACATTTGTGTACAGCAAAACCCCATAATGGACAATGAAATAAATGACCAATTAATCTATTTTAGTGATATTGGTCAAAGAAAGTACATTGGTTAGGGCACAAGAAAACATTTTTTTTTCACATAGTATATGTAAGAGGAGTTTTCCGAGATGTCCTTCTGGGGAAACTTGTATTCAGCTGACCTCATTCAACCAGTACAGAGACTACAAAAGACATCATGTAATTAAAGAATGAAAGGAAGTTTATTGCCAATGCATACGTCGGGAGAAAATATAGTAAGTGCAGATTACCCTCTCTTAAGTAATAGTATACATGTGAGATTAATGTACTTTTTCTAAACACATAAACTTCTGTCCAGCTTGTCACTCAAACCGGAGGGTCTAATTGCAATATTACACATTATTGCTTCAGCCAATAATGCTCCATCTGGCAGCAACATCAGGAGCTCATTAGTCTACTGCTCTGAAAGTTTCTCCCTCATTACTAAGAAACCTAATTACGTAAATCCAGTGGGCTTGACGATATTCACTGACACCTGCAAATCTTATTTAGTGAAGGGATTCTGTTCTCATACCTGAATTTGGCACCTTTTATTGGCATGAGAAACCGTACCAGCTTTGCTAACCAGGAGTGAATGTACTCCGATACATTCCAAAACTCTGATTAACTTGCAGCTGCCTGACTCGAGTTGATAAGGAGAACTGCTCTCTCTATGCCCCATTGTCCCAAAGAGTTTGGTCTGTCTGCTACTATCTACTTCCATCATGTTAAGCTGTTAGATCATCAGTTGGCAAGGTTCACAAGGAACACATTAAGAATATAGTTTAATTTCCAAATACTTGGTTAACTTGTAATTATACAGATAATCCCTCTGCATATATTGGATTAGGCACATGGTGAATCCTTATTCTATATATAAAGTACCTTATAATCTCCACTTTAACCTAGTCTATTTGTTATGGTAAATTTAAAATAAAGGCCTTTTATACCAGGAGATTTATATTATCCTCCTTCAGTACTTTGAAATAGGAGGACACCATACAAGTTTAACACCTTTCTGAAAGACAGCACCTGAAAAAACATTATCATTCCCTCAACGTTTCAATGAAGTATAAGCTTACATTATCCTGGACAGTCTGTTTTAGAATGAGGCTTGAATTCACATTCTTCTAAGTCAGAGGCCTTAGTATGAGAAAATGAACCAGGCTTATGTGTCTTGCATCCACTTTGAACGCATGTGACCCATCCACTTTTAATGCAGCCTGCTGCAACATTTTACAAATGTTCATGGGCAAGGACTGAAGTGGAATTCTGGTTCTCAACAGAAAATTAGTATAGATCATTAAATAGTAAGGTAAATTTTATGAATTGCCTCCAACAAATATCTTTGACAATACATTTTATTTGATATATGTGCTTTTCAAAACTAAAACTTGAAGTTCCTGTGAGACCTGTTAAGAAGTTTTGTGATTTTGTATTCATTATCATGTGTTGCTTTGTCATCTACATTTCCAATGCACTGTTAATATGAATTGATGAAGATTTTGACATGACAGAACATATTTGTATTTAGACAAAAATCACATGGCGAGAAGGAATTTCAGGATACCTAGACAAAAATGTCCAGCTTTAAACAGAATCCAATCCATGAGTATTTAAATAGTGGTGGGCAAGCAGCTTCAATATATATTCTTTTTTTACAAAAATGAAATCCAAACTACTTCAATATTGGTACAAAACTTATACATCTTCATTCCTGCCAGAAATTGTTTATGGTAAAATTATCTTTCACATAAATTCCTTAAATTAAATCACAGTTTAAATGGTACTGATATAGAAATAAAAACTATTATTTCTTAGTTTTGAATGCAGATAAATGGAAACAACGTGTCAACCATTTTCACATTAAACTTAGGTTTTGATATGTGCCTTGTCCAAGCAAAATGAGTCAACTGCACCATGTAAAACACAGCCAGAACTGATGGAACAAGCAACCACTAGGTTGCAATGTTAAGATAGATGAGATTCTTGTGGCTAAATTCCCTTCCAACTTGATTTTCAAGTTTGCTGATGACACCACCATAGTGGGCCAGATCTCAAACAATGACGAGACAGAATACAGGGCTAAGATAGAGAATCTGGTGAACTGGTTAGTGAGTTTAATAAGTAAGCTTGATTAGTAAGTTTGCAGATGACATAAAGATTGTGGATTTGCAGATAGTGATGAGGACCCCATCAGTGATTGGTTGGAGACGCGGGCAGAGAGATACCAGATGAAGTTGAATCCAGACAAATGTGAAGTAATGCATTTTGGAAGATCTAATACAGATAGGACATATACAGTAAATGGCAGAACCTTTAAGAGTATTGATAGGCAGAGGGATCTGGGTATACAGGTACACAGGTTACTGAAAGTTGCAATGCAGGTGAAGAAGGTTGTCAAGAAGGCAGTTAGCATGCTTATCTTCATTGGCCAGGGCATTGCATTTAAAAATTCATGTTGCAGCTTTATCATATATACATTAGGCCACCCTTGGAATCTAGTGTTCAATTCTGGTCACCACACTACCAAACGGATTTGGAAGCTTTGGAGAGGTATAGAAAATGTTTACCAGGAGGTTAGAGAAACTTGGTTTGTTCTCACTGGAATATCAGAGATTGAGGGGTGACCTGGTAGAACTCTACAAGATTATGAGGGGTATGGACAGAATGGATAATCAGAAGCTTTCACCCAGGGTGGAAGAGTTAATTACTAGTGGGCAGAGGTTTAAGGTGCTAGATGCAAGGTTTAAAGGAGATGTACAAGGCAGATTTCTTACACAACATTGTAGGTGCCTGGAACTCGCAAATGGGAGAGATAGTGAAGGAAATATGGTAGCGACTTTTAAAGGGTGTCTTGGCAAATACATGAATAGAATGGGAATAGAGGTCTCCGGAAGGGTAGGCATTTTTGTTCATAGAAAGCGTTCTTTCTGGTTGTATCACAGCTTGGTATGGTTCCTGTTCTGCCCAAGACCGCAAGAAACCACAAAAGTTTATGAATGTAGCCAATCCGTCATGTAAACCATCTTCCTACTCATTGACTCTATCTATACTTCCCGCTGCCTTGGAAAAAACAGCTAGTATAATTAAGGAGCCCACGTATTTTCTTCCATCTTATTCCATTGGAAAAGATACAAAAGCCTAGCTATGACAGTAACACTACATTCTGCACCCTCTCCCTTCCTTCTTAATGAACATATACTTTGTCTGGAAAGCACGCAAGAAACAATAGTTTTCACTTTATACTAATACGTGTGACAATAATAAATCAAATCAAATCAAATGAGAGTGTAGGTACTAAGATTGCCACTGACTCTATCTGCAGTTGACATTGTAGTCAACAAATGGGTGATGTCAATCAGTGAGGTAAGGTTTGAAATAATGCAGCAGTCATACAATTTGCAAAAAAAAGTAATGAACAAACACAGGTGCTATTGAGCCCACAAGCAAGAAGCATTGAGCTGTACATTTTCATAGATGTTTGCAATACTGATCATTTCTGGTCAGTGAACATTTCCTAGATGTTGTAAATTATACTTGGCAATCACATCTACATAGCTAATGTCTTAAAGTGAGACTTGCATTTATATACTGCCTTGTCACATCTCTTAGAAATATCACACAACAATTTTTAAATAGCTAAATATAATAGCCACATATAGTAGCCAAAGACTATCATTCAACTCAGGATATATAACCAGAAGGAACACTCTGCTCTTTTCCAAACAGGACCTTAAAGGATAGATTGAAACTGATTTAATCTCTCACCCAAAGGACATCATCTCCATTGTATAGTCCTCCCTCAATACTATATTGGAGTATCCATGTCCTGAAGTCAGATTTAATTCTACAACCTTTGACTCAAAAACAAAAACTTGGATTTATACAGCATTGTTTACACTCTCAGGATGTTTTCCAACAATTACAGCTAATGGAGGAGTTGTAAATTACAGCCACCATTATTATGTAAGTATCATGGTAACACAGACAGGTTGCAATAATAAGACAAACAATTAGATATCTATTTTTTGAAGGTATTGTTTGAGAGGTACATGTTGAATAGATCACTGAAAAAAATTCTCCTGCCCCCATTCAAATAATACAATCTAGTTTTTCACATCTGTGAGAGGAGCTAGACTTTGATTTGCCATCTCCTCTAAAAGACAAGTCTGACAATGCAGCACACCATAAGAAGTCTCACAACACCAGGTTAAAGTCCAACAAGTTTATTTGGTAGCAAACACCACAAGCTTTCGGATGGCTGCTCCTTCATCAGATGAGTAGGGGATCTGTTCACAACCAGGGCATATAAAGACACAAACTCAACTGACAGAATAATGATTAGAATGCAAGTCTTCACAGTTAATCAAGTCTTAAAAGTACAGACAATGTGAGTGGAGAGAAGGTGAAGCACAGGTAAGCACAGGTTAAGGCACCTGTGCTTGATGCTCTCTCCGCTCACATTGCCTGTACCTTTAAGACTTGATTAGCTGTAAGGACTCGCATTCTAATCATTATTCTGTAAGTTGAGTTTGTGTCTTTATATACCCTGTATGTGATCAGATCTCCCACTCATCTGATGAAGGAACAGTGTCCAAAAGCTTGTGGCATTTGCTACCAAATAAACATGTTGGACTTTAACCTGGTGTTCTGAGACTTCTTACTGTATTTACCCCAAGCCAACACTGGCTTCTCCACATAATGCAGCACACCCCAGTATTGCATTAAAGTGTCAGCTTATATTATGTGCTCAACCCTCCTTTGTGGAGAGAGACTTGCAGCTGATGAGATTTCCAAATACCTGTTGCTCTTGTCTTTCTAGATTGTAGAGCTTACAGTTTTAGAAGGTGTTATTAAAGGAGGCCTTGGTGAGTTGCTGCAAAGCACATTGTAAATAATTATGCTGTTGCCACAGTATGCCATTGATAAAGGAGGTGAATGTTTATATTGATGATGGGGTCACATTTAAGTGGGTTGTTTTGTCCTGAATATTGTTGAGCCTCCTGCTGTACTCATTCAAACAAATGGGGAGTATGTCATCAAACTTCTGATTTGTCCCTTGTAGATGTAGGGAGGCTTTGAGAATTCTTGATTATGAATATTTATTTTTCTTTTTAATTTTAGAAGAAAACTGAATTATTTAACAATACTTCATACTTTGACTCAGAAAACATTGTTAAACTTAAAAAGTAGCATTTCGTGCTTAAACTAGCACTTCAACTGAAAGTATTTTGAATGAGGAAAATTTGGAATATTTATAAATTGCCTGGTAATGGACAAGATGAATTCAGTATTGGCCCTTAATACCAACAACTCCTGGTGGCTGGAATGAAAGAGATTTTATAAATCACACAGGGCTTGTCTGTGATTTCCACTTGACAGCTCAAGTGTGCCAGAGTGAATATTAAAAAGGTGAAATGGAAACCCACTCCGCATGGAGATTACATTTGGCTTTTGCTTGCAAATCCCTGATGTCATCAATACTTTACTTAATTGATCAGTTTGTAAGCCTATCAGACTGCAAGATGAGCAAGAATAAATTAGCGATACTTGGGGATTTAACTCTCTAATTGACAACCAGAAGTTTGCAGTAACCAGGTAAAGCTTTCCTGTAGATGTCCAGTGTCCCATCTGATGCCATATTCAAGGTGGACTGTAAGTAGGCAGGCAGTCCAGCCATTTGAAACAGGGACAAAGATATTTTATCATGCAAATCAGAGTACTACTCATGTAAGTTCCGATCTGCTTGTATAAAATATAGAACAAAGTAACCAGTGGAGACTGCTCTAAAAACATTCACAAGACATTTATAAAGTTATATTTTTGTGCGACCAAAAGCAACCAGTAGGAATTAATCAGCAAGTAAATTGAAAACAACAACTGATTCCATCAAATAACATTGGTAGGAAGTCTTCCTGCCGTTGAATGCATATCCAGCTACACAATGCTATGAAAGGGTGGAGGATGGCACTACTGGCATCAACTAACATCACACACTGACTGATGTTACAATCTGCCTACTTTACAAAACGGGGGAGGCACAGATGCCATTAGGCATGATGTCAATACTGGTGTCTTACCAGCACCAGTTTGCTCAGCTACCGCTGATGGTAGTGAAAGGACAGAGGCTTAGCCTTATGGGATGAAACTGGCTGAAGCAAATCAAGTTGAATTATCTGGAAATATTCAACATCACAGAGGGGTTTTCGAGGAGCTTTTGAGTACATATCAAAAAGCCTTTTAGAGAGAGCTAGGGTGCAATCATGGAATAAAGGCCAAAACTTGTGTGAAGCCTGAATCAATTCCAAATTTTTTTAGAGCCCAGTCTGTCCCTTATGCCCTCCAGTAAAAAGTTTAGGTGGAGCTGAAGAGTTTGAAGAACCAGAGATAATCAAACCAGTACAATTCTTAGACTGGATTGCACCAAAGTCTTAGTGCTAAAACCAGATTGCAGTGAGGATTTGTGATGATTACAAGTTGATTGTAAACAGAGCTGTTCAAATAGATAAATATCCTAAACCTGGCATAGAAGATCTTTACGCTAAACTGGCAGGAGGCCCCAAGTACACAAAACTGGACTTAGGACATGCAGATCAACAGCTTGAGCTGGAAGAAGGCTTGAGGAAATCTGTCATCACTAACACACACGAAGGCATATTCCAATATATGAGATTACCTTCAGCATTTTAACTGCATGTGCTATTTTTCAGTGCACCATGGAAAGTCTTCTGCAGCGAATTCCAGAATGGTCATGTATTTTTAACAACAGGGGTATCACCCAAAGAACAAAGAACAAAGAAAATTATAATACAGAAACAGGCCCTTCGGCCCTACAAGCCTGCACCAACCAGGTTTGTGAAGGGTAGGTCGTGCCTTACTAACCTCATTGAGTTTTTTGAAAAAGTGACTAAGGAGGTGGATGGGGGTAAGGCGGTTGATGTGGTATATATGGACTTTAGTAAGGCGTTTGATAAGGTGGCCCATGGAAGACTTCTGCAGAAAATGCAGATGTATGGTATAGAGGGTGATTTAGCTAATTGGGTTAGGAATTGGCTAGCAGATAGAAGACAGAGGGTGGTGGTTGATGTGAGATATTCATCGTGGAGTTCGGTGACAAGTGGTGTACCTCAGGGGTCTGTTTTGGGGCCCCTGCTGTTTGTAATTTTTATAAATGATCTGGATGAGGGTATTGAGGGATGGATCAGTAAATTTGCAGATGACGCTAAAGTCGGTGGAGTGGTAGATAGTGAAGAGGGGTGTTATAGTTTAGAGTGACTTGGACAAGTTGCAGAGCTGGGCCGAGAGGTGGCAAATGGAGTTTAATGTGGAAAAGTGTCAGGTAATGCACTATGGCAGAAATAATAAATGTGTAGAGTATAGGGCAAATGGTAGGATTCTTAGTAGTCTAGATGAACAGAGGGATCTTGGTGTGTATGTGCATAGATCCCGGAAAGTAGGCAGTCAGGTCGAGAAGGTTGTTAGGAAGGCATATGGAGTCTTGGCTTTTATTGGTAGAGGGATTGAATTTCGGAGCCGCAACTTCATGTTGCAACTGTACAAAACTCTAGTGCGGCCGCACTTGGAGTATTGTGTGCAGTTCTGGTCCCCACCTTATAAGAAAGATGTGGAGGCATTGGAGAGGGTACAGAGGAGGTTTACCAGGATGTTGCCTGGTATGGAGGGCAGGTCTTATGAAGAGAGGCTGAGGGATTTGAGTTGTTTTCGTTAGAAAGAAGGCGGCTAAGAGGAGACCTTATTGAAACATAAAAGATGAGTAGAGGTTTAGATAGGGTGGACAGTGATAGCCTTTTTCCTAGGATGGAGAAAGCTAGCACGAGGGGACACAGCTTTAAATTAAGGGGTGATAGTTATATGACGGATATCAGAGGTAGGTTCTTTACCCAAAGGGTGGTTCGGGAGTGGAATGCCCTGCCTGCAGCAGTTGTAGATGCGCCAAGTTTGGTGGCGTTTTAAGAGGTTAGTTGATAAGTATATGGAAGAGAAGGGAATGGTTTAGTTTGGATGGGCATTGCTTTTTATATTGGTCGGCGCAACATCGAAGGCCGAAGGGCCTGTTCTGTGCTGTAATGTTCTATGTTCTATGTTCTATAACCATGCTGCCCAACTTAACTAAACCCCCTACACTTCCATATCCCTCTATTACCATCTCATTCAACTACTTATCAAGTCAGTACTGTATCTGCTTCCACTACCTCTCCCGGCAACGAGTTCCAGGCACCTACCACTCTCTGTGTAAAAAACCTGCCTCATACAACCCTTTTAAACCTTGCCCTTCACACCTTAAACTGTGTCCCCTAGTAATTGACTCTTCCACTCTGGAAAAAAAGCTTCTCACTATCCATTCTGTCCATACCTCTCATGATCTTGTAGATTTCTATCAGGTCTCCCCTCAACTTCTGTCACTCCAGTGAAAATAAAACAAATTTTTCCAATCTCTCCTTATAGCTAATACTCTCCATAACAGGCAACATCCTGGTAAATCTTTCCTGTACCCTCTCCAAAGCTTCTAAATCCTTCTGGTAGTGTGGCAACCAGAATTGAACACTATATTAGACTAGACGGGATTGAGGTTCATCAGGAGGAGGTGTTAGCAACACTGGAAAGTATGAAAATAAGTAAGTTCCTGGGCCAATGGGATTTATCCTAGGATTCTCTGGGAGACTATGGAGGAAATTGCAGAGCCTTTGGCTTTGATCTTTAGATCATCATTGTCTACAGGAATAGTGCCAGAAGACTGAAGGATCGCAAATGTTGTCCCCTTGTTCAAGAAAGGGGGAAGAGACAACCCTGGTAATTATAGACCAGTAAGCCTTACTTATGTTGTGGGCAATGTTTTGAAAAGGATTGTAAGAGATAGGATTTATAATCATCTACAAGGGAATAATTTGTTTAGAGATAGTCAACACGGTTTTGTGAAGAGTAGGTTGTACCTCACAAACCTTATTGTGTTCTTTGAGAAGGTGATCAAAGAGGTGGATAAGCGTAAAGCAGTTGATGTGGTGTATATGAACTTCAATAAAGCATCTGATGAAGATCCCCATGATAAGCTATTTAAGAAGATATGGAGGCATGGATTGAGGGTGATTTAGCAGTTTGGATCAAAAATTGGCTAGCTGCAAGAAGACAGAGGGCGGTGGTTGATGGAAAATGTTCATCACGGAATTCAGTTACTAGTGGTGTACCGCAAGGATCTATTTTGTCATTTTTATAATGACCTGGATGAGGGCGTAAAAGGATGGGTTAGTAAATTTGTGGATGACATTAAAGTTGTTGGAGTTGTGGACAGTGCAGAAGGATGTTGCAGGTTACAGAAGGACATAGATAAGCTGCAGAACTGGACTGAGAGCTGGCAAATGGAGTTTAATGCAGAAAAGTATGAAGCAATTTACTTTGGAAGGAATAACAGGAATACAGAGCACTGGACTTATGGTAAGTTACTTGGTAGTGTGGATGACCAGAGAGATCTCAGTGTCCGTTGCATTGATCCTTGAAAACTAGCACCCACGT
The DNA here is from genome assembly GCA_024679065.1 of Sphyrna mokarran. Taxonomy (NCBI): domain Eukaryota; kingdom Metazoa; phylum Chordata; class Chondrichthyes; order Carcharhiniformes; family Carcharhinidae; genus Sphyrna; species Sphyrna mokarran. The sequence continues at coordinate 34,591,113 of JAGIQG010000010.1, read as the reverse complement.
TGATAGCGTTATTAAAAAGGCATAGCTTTTTAGCTTTTATTGGTAGAGGGATTGAGTTTCAGAGCCATGAGGTTATGTTGCAGCTGTACAAAACTCTGGTGCAGCCGTACTTGGATTATTGCGTACAGTTCTATCACTGCATTATACGAAGGATGTGGAAACATAGGAAAGGGTGCAGAGGAGATTTGCCAGGTTGTTGCCTGGTATGGTGGGAAAATGTTATGATGAAAGGCTGAGTGACTTGAGGCTGTTTTCATTAGAGAGAAGAAGGTTAAGAGGTGACTTAATAGAGGCATATAAGATGGTCAGAGGATTAGATAGAGTGGACAGTAAGAGCCTTTTTCTCAGATGGAGATGGCAGGCACGAGGGGTGCTTTAAATTGAGGGGTGATAGTTATAGGACAGATGTCAGAGATAGATTCTTTATTCAGACAGAAGTAACGATATGGAATGTCCTGCCTGCAACAGTAGTGGACTTGCCAATATTAAGGGCACTTGAATGGTCATTGGATAAACATATGGATGACATTGGAATAGTGTAGGTTAGATGGGCTTTAGATTGGTTTCACAGGTCGGCGCATCATCGAGGGCCAAATGGTCTGTGTACCGTGCTGTAATGTTCTATGTTCTATATCCCAAGAGTGGCCTAACTAAGATTCTACAAAGCTGCAACATGACTTGCCAATTTTTAAACTCAATATCTCAGCTGATGAAGGCAAACATGCCATATGCCTTCTTGTTTACCTTCTCCACCTGCATTGCCACTTTTAGTGACCTGTGTACCTGTACATACAGATCCCTTTGCCTATCAATACTCTTAAGGGTTTTGCCATTTACTGTGTATTTCCTATCTGTATTAGAACTTTCAAAATGCATTACCGCACATTTGTTCAGATTAAACTCCATCAGCTATCTCTCCACCCAATTCTCCAACTGATCTATATCCTGTAGTATCTCTGATGTTCTTCATCGCTATGCACAAATCCACCAATTTGTGTCATCCGCAAACTTATTAATCAATCCAGTTTCATTTTCCTCCAAATCATTTATATATATTACAAACAGCAAAGGTCCCAGACTGATCCCTAGGAATGTCACATGTCACAGTCCTCCATTCAGAAATGCACCCTTCCACTGCTACCCTCTGTCTTCTTTGACCAAGCCAGTTTTGTATGCACCTTGCCAGCTCACCTCTAATCTCATTCAAATTTACCTTCTGCACCAGTCTGCATGAAGGACCTTGTCAAAGGCCTTACTGAAGTCCACGTAGACAACATCCACTGCCCTACCTCATCAATCATCTTCATCACTTACTCGAAAAACTCAATGAGGTTTGTGAGACACAACCTCACCATGTTGCCATGTTCACATGTTCACAAAATCATGTTGCCTCTCACTAAAACCATGCTGCCTCTCACTTATTTCTAAAGAGCATAAGACCAATTTGAAGAAGTGCTCAAAAGATTCAAAGAGGCTGAAAAGAGAAAAATGTACTTTTCAAACCGTATTTAGGATTCAGAGTCGATACAAAAGGATTTCATCCATTAAAAGAAAAAGTAAAGGCAATAAAAGAAGTGTCTGCATTGAAGAATGTAACAGAGTTGAAGTCCTCCTTACAAATACTCAACTATTATGGCTGCTTTTTATCTAACCTGTCTACCATTTTGGCACTCAGTGGTAAACCTGTGACCAAGTAAAACAGCCCTGTCAATCATCAATCTTACTTGTTCATTTTGACCCAGGCAAGCAGATCATGGTGATATGTGATTCATCGTCTTATTGATTTAGGGCCATACTTTCCCATATATTGAAGATGCTATAATGCAGCCTATGGTTTTTTTTTTACCTCTAAGACCTTTTCTAATGCTGAAATGAAGAATTCACACATTGATAAAAGAGTGTTTAGCAGTTATATTCGCTGACAAAAAGTTTCCTTAGTATGTGCATGGCTGCAATTTCATCAACTTCTCAGACCATTTGCCATTGCTAGGGTTATTCTATGAAGATAAACCAGTCCTGCCAATCACTTCATCCCAAATTCAAAGATGTGCCTTACTGTTAGAACATAGAACATAGAACATAGAACATTACAGCACAGAACAGGCCCTTCGGCCTTCGATGTTGCGCCGACCAATATAAAAAGCAATGCCCCTCCAAACTAAACCATTCCCTTCTCTTCCATATACTTATCAACTAACCCCTTAAACGCCACCAAACTTGGCGCATCTACAACTGCCGCAGGCAGGGCATTCCACTCCCGAACCACCCTTTGGGTAAAGAACCTACCTCTGATATCCATCCTATAACTATCACCCCTTAATTTAAAGCTGTGTCCCCTCGTGCTAGCTTTCTCCATCCTAGGAAAAAGGCTATCACTGTCCAAAAATTTGTTAGCTGTGTACAGCTACAAATTTCAATACAGGTCTGGAAAACAAATTTCTAATGCCAATGCTCCAAGTCAGCCCCCCTTCCACAGCTGGTATCTTCACTGCTCGTTTCACAAGACAATTTGCTTTGAATTATCTTAATACCCCACCATTCCATCAGCCCACATCAAGACTAGGACACAAAGAGGATCCAGTTTTTTTCAGAAGTGAACAGTTTTGACAGGCTGATATTTTGACAAATCTGAAGAACTCTGGCCCTGTTAGCAGCACTGGGATAAAATCAGCTGCAACAATGGGGTGCTTTTGTTGGTGGGTGGAATGATATTTCACCCCTGGGCTAACAACCATTCCTCCAAGGGTTGCACAGTGCGCATCCTGGGCAAACCAAAATGAGGATGTTGGCCAGGAGCTACATTTGGTGGCCAGGAATTGATAAGGAAATAAAGTGTGGTCAACTCGTGTCAACATTATCAAAAAGGTCACATGATTCTATTAGGGCCTATCAGGAGGAAGCACAAACTGCAACCTATTGAATGTTAGTGCACGGGTCCTGATAGGAGGGAACTTTTAATGTGAACCCAGAAGTTGGTGGAACTAGACCAGTTTCTATATTGAGCTCATTTGTTTATCTTTCCTTCAGTAAATCACCATTGTGATTCAAGGCTTCTGTGGTGTGATACCTCACATTACAATATAATATCCTAACAAAAGTGATGTCCAGCATGTCCAAAGACCTTGTCTCTGCAGCTTTACGATTATTTTCAGGAGAATATACACAAGACACACATGTTCCATTTTTAACATTTTGTTATACCTTCAAGGCAGATTCAAAACTACATGCTACCACACATTTTAAAATTAATTACAAAAACACTACAATGCGAGCATTACATCATTGATGTAACAAGGGATAACCGTTCATACAATGACCGAAGGATAATCTGTCATTGTCAAGTGCAGATTCTCCTGGTGAGATGACTGCTCAAGTCATCTTCTTTTGACTGCAGTTAAGCGAGTCCTTTAACAATCACTTTTCATGCCAGCATGTTGCACTGACAGGGTCTCATTGTCCAGGAAAAGTCTTTCATCACATAAATTATCTGATGGAATGTCAACTTCTTCATTGGAACAATGGAGTGAAAGCTCACCCTGACACTATTCACCATTTGTGAATTCCTGAAGTCTTAGTCAATTATGTTTTACACTGTTTTCTCCTTATTTGATCCTGCACTGTTCCTCCAACCGGTTTTCTTTTTACTCCTTTGAAGTATCTTTTCCTTTGACCTTCAGAAGAGATTTCAGGAGTTCATTCTTCACATTGATAAGTTATCAGTTATTTATGTTTGAAGCTAGTAATAATGACTATTCAAGTCAGCTGCTCATTTTTTTGTCAGACTATTAAAACATAAATATTTTCACTAGCCCTATGGGCGGGATTTTCCAGATGCCCTTATCCCAAGACCGGAAAGTCCCACCCGAGGTCAAAGAACTTTTGCATGGCCCATCCCTGCCTGCTACAATTCCTGTGGCGGGCAGGACAGGAAAACTGTCCCCCCCCTCCCCCCTCCACCCCCAATACATCAATTAATTTTTATAGTGTAGCAAGTTTCCTTTAAAGTAAGAATAACAACTAAAAAATTTAATTTGGAAACATAGCTGTCTGGTTTTTATGCCATATTTTATGAACTTGAGCTTCTTGATCTGATAAATCAAGGCCTTGAAAGTCTACTGCTTTTAGTATCCAATGATTCTTATTTATCTGTAAATAGAAAGCCCACCATTGAGGTACAGAGTTCTCTACTTGGTGAGGTCTCTCGTTCATTAGAATGCACCCCAAAGATTTCATAACAAGTTACCTTCCCTCATTGTCTCTCAAACACTTGTTCCCCAACTCATTCACTGGAACCTGCCAATTTGATTTTCTGCAGGAACCAGAAATATACGTAAAATGATCCGGAGCCAAATGCCTCAAGTGCTGGAGATGTCGATGGCTGATTGGTTTGCAGCTTGCTGAGGCATTACTTCCTGTCCCATGAGGGGCAAAAGTCTTGTCACCCATCTATTAGCAATCATTAAATGGCTTTTTTGCCAGGTGACTGTCAATCCAACATCTTCTGTAGTTCAACCGTAGGAATTCTTCTTTTCATCTCATTGCAGGTCTGGCCCACAACACCATCACTTCCACAAAAGGTAGGGCAAGGAACGAAGTTCTGAATTCACCCCAAGGGGAACAGGAATCAAACTCCATGCTATTAGCGCCAGTCTATCCAAAGTGTCCAGCCGGACAACTCAGCCAACGCTCCTACCCACCTTGTGCACAAATAAGAGAAGACTTAGTTGCAGAAAGCTAATCGGAAAGCAATGGCATGTTTGCCCTGACTACAAAGAGCTGGAATTTCCTTCCCATCCAGGGTGGTTTTTGTGGTGACAGGAGGTGGTTCACTTGCATCAGGGTCCTATGGTCCTGTTGTTGTCAATGATGTTTCCCATTCAATGCAGCCCCTCATCACCAGGCCCAGTGACAGGTATGTGCCATCAGCAAGGCCATAACATCCCATTGACATAAACGCCAGCAAGATTTCAGCGAAAGAAACTAAGTATAAGAGGGGAATACATTTTACAGCAATTGGTATGTAATTTTAATTTCCTTATTAAAGGAAATCTCACTTGCCTTAGAGGGTATGCAGAGAAGATTCCTGGCATCTTGGAATGCAGAGATTATCCTATGAGGACAGATTGATTAGACTAGGCTGATGGTCCCTAGAGTTTTGAAGAGTGAAATGTGACCCCATTGAAACATATAAATTTGTTAAGCAAATTGACAGGGTAGATTCCAGGAGGATATTTCCCCCAACTGGGGAGCCTAGTACAAGGAGCTACAGCCTCAATATAAAATTTGGCTAATTCAGACCAAAATAAGGAAAAGTTAGAACTTTTCCACTCAATGGTTTGTGAACTTTGGAGTTCTCTCACCCAGGCTGCTGGAGATATTTTGTCACTGATGATAATCATGAACAAACATTTTGGACACAAAGAGAATCAAGATATTGGGAGATACTGGGAAGAGAATGCCACCAAAGGTCAATGGACATTTGCATAGTCCATCCCATACCTGCTACAATTCCCATGGTGGAGGACAGGAAAATTCTGGCCCCTTTTGGACAATGTTGCTCAAGTAAAAGAGCATCCACGATCCCATTGATTGGTAGAGCATACATGAAGGTCTGAATGGCATACTCCTGCTCCTATTTTTTTATTTTCTTACTTACATAGATTTAGATAAACTACGGTAATCCTAAAAAAATCATTTCTTGCCTATTCAATATTCTCATCATTAGCAGTAAAATATACTTCCCACCATTACCTGTACAAAAATTCCAAAAATCCCAATTAGTTATGGACACCGCGCCTGCAATTTGAGGCATTATTATTCAGTACAGGAAGGTTACTTTAAGCTATATATACTAACTTTTACAGATTCAAAAAATGATATAGCGCCGTCAAAGAAAGAAAAAGGAAAGAGTTTTCAAGGGACGATAGAAAGGGAAAAACAAAGAAGAAAGCCAGGAAACTTGAACTGAGCAGAGAATGGCTTCAGTTACGGGGACAGGAGATTTTACAATAAGTCCACTTTCACTCCTGACAGGATCAGTTGCTTAGTGCCTAAATTCGGCAAGGTACCAGTTGAAATGCATTTTGTATCATTTGAGAAACTTGTGATAAACTTGTTTTCATCTAGAGAAATTTGGACACTTCTATTACAAGTGCTTTGGTAGGGAAGGTATTGGAGGTTCAGTTCATCCCTTTGGATGAAAAATCTGCAGATCATAGTTGAGACTGCTATGAATAATGCTTAATTTAGTACCAGGAGCTTACATCTAAACATTTAGAAATCTGAGCGGGAGACAGAATCAAACTTTTGTGGAATTTGCTAGAGAAAGGAAAACAAGAATATTTGATAAATGGTAAAGAGCTCTGAAATTTGCAAAAGATTTTGAAAATCTCATAAAAGTGTTGATAATGGAAGAATCTAAACTGTCCAGGAATAATGCCCTCTTACCTAGAAGAGCATATTGTTTTTAAAGTGAGAAGATGTTGCTGTGATTCACGGTTATGAACTGTCCCATCAACACATCAATGGCAGCAAACCTTCGTGTGCAAACTAACACAGAGTCAAGAAAAACATGAAAAGTGATAGGGCAGCACAATGGCACAATGGTTCGCACGACTGCTTCAAAGTGCTGAGGAGCCGGGTATGATTCGAACAGTGGGTAACTGTTTGCATGGTTTCCTCTGGGTGCTCTGGTTTCCTCCCACAGTCCAGAGATGTGCAGGTTAAATGGGTTGGCCGTGCTCAATTGTTCTTTAGTGTTCCAAGATGTGTAGAGTAGGGGGATTAGCCATAGTAAATGTATGGGGTTAGAAGATAGGGCTGAGGGTGGGATACTCTTTTGGAGAGTCAGTGTAGACCCAATGGGCCAAATGGCATCATTCTGCACTATATGAGTTCCATGAATCTATGATAATGAAAAGGACATTAGAAAGCTTGAGGGGGAATAACAGAATATTTTTTAGAAAGACGCTTTGCGGAACAAAAATCTTGTGGAGAATAAGTATGATTCAAAGGGACCAACATATAATCTTTGCCATAAAAGAGGCTACGTGATGTTGCATTACTGGATATTGAAACTCAAAACCATAGCATTTGTGAACAGTTATAATGTGACTGCATAAAACGGTAGATGGTGCTAATGGTGATCCAATTGCTTCAAACGTATTTTCTTCAGGTAAAAATCAAAACAGCTAATCAAAAAGATTTTTCATTCACAGGTGAGGTCTCCAGATCATTGTCAGGTGAAGTGGGCAAACAAAAAGAGTTTCCTAAAGGATGCAAGGGGATACTATTGCTGAAGAGGTGATACTATTTAGGAGTGCATTGATTAAAGGCTTCAGTGGAGTTTGTTTAATGGTTCCATTGCAGAAAGTTAATTTAACATGTGGTTTGATTACCACTTTTGTATCTGTGGGAATTATGTTGAAGTTGGTTATGATGTTGATTGCATATTAAGGAATCCCTTCACTGGAAATAAAGTTGTGCAATTTCTAATGATGTCAGAACAGTCCAACAAAATGATACACATTGAAAATGTATCAAATATATCCATGACCATTTGTACACCCATGGAGAAACTTAAATGTGCAATCATCGATATGTCTAAAGAATCAGCAACTCAGAGTGACAATTATAAACAGCTGGAAACTAATTGAAGTTTTCTAAATTAAGCCTGCATGTAGACTCCAAACCACAGACGTCAAAGAGAGTACAGTAGCGGCACTGCAGGCTGATGCAGAAACAAAGAAAGACAGTGCTTTAAAACTTGGATGTAACTAATGCTGATATTGTGGAACTGTGAATGAAGTATCTTCAAAGATGGGTGATTTGGGATATTGATCTAATTTTGCCGTTTGATAGATGGTTAATTTATAGTCCTCACATATCCTTTTGGTTCTATCTATCTAGCCTGACCACTGGCATGATTGGAGATGTCCATTTAAAAACTGTACAAGCTTTATTATTCCTAATTTTTCCAGCATTTTGAATTCAGACTCATCTTCATCATGTAAGTCATAGGGTCAGGCTCTGTAGAACTTCAGCGTGACCTCAGGATTCATGTGAACCTCTGTTTTTGGACTCTGAATCTTGCTTAACAAATCATAAAATACCTCTTGATATCAGAGGGTGGTTGTAAATGATTGTTTTTCAATCTGGAGGCCTGTGACCAGCAGTATACCTCATGGATCAGTGTTGGGTCCACAGTTATTTGTCATTTACATTAATGATTTGGATGTGATTATAGGAGTCATGGTTAGTAAGTTTGCAGATGACACCAAGATTGGTGGCATAGTGGACAGTGAAGAAGGTTATCTTGAATTACAATGGGATCTTGATCAATTGGCCAGTGGCTGACAGATGGCAGATGGAGTTTAATCTAGGTAAATGCAAGGCAATACATTTTGGTACATTGAATCAGAGCAGGACTTACTCAGTTAAGAAAAGTTACAGAGCAAAGAGATCTAGGGGTACAGGGGGTTCATAGCTCTTTAAAAGTGGAGTCACAGGTGGACAATGTGGTGAAAAGGCATTCAGCGTGCTTGATTTTATTGGTCAGAACATTGAATACAGGAGTTGGAACATCTTGTTGAAGTTGTATAAAACATTCGTAAGACTACACTTGGAAGACTGTGTACAGTTCTGGTAACCCTATTATAGAAAGGATATTATTAAACTAGAAAGAGTGCAGAAAATATTTTCTATAATGCTATCCGGACTTGATGGTTTGAGCTATAAGGAGAGATTGGATAGACTGGGATTTTTTTCTCTGCAAGGTAGAAGGCTGAGAGGTGATCTTATAGAGGTCTATACAATAATGAGGGGCAAAGATCAGTCAGATGGTCAATATCTTTTCCAAAAAGTAGGGGAGTCTAAAACTAGAGGGCATAGCTTTAAGGTGAGAGGGAAGAGATACAACAGGATCCAAAAGGGCAATTTTTTCAACAGAGGGTGGTGAGAATCCAGAACTAGCTGCTAGGTGTAGTAGTAGAAGCGGGTGCAATTTTGTCTTTTAAAAAGCATATAGACAGTTACTATGGGTAAGATGGGTACAGAGGGATATGGGCCAAATGCGGGCAATTGGGGCTAGCTCAGGATTTTAAAAAAATGGTGGCATGGTTTAGTTGAGCTGAGGGAGTGTTCCCATGCTGTAAACTTTCAATCCCATCCATCTATGAGCGTTCTTATCATTGATCTTAAAAATTTCTATCCAGTTTAATTTAATTTGCCAATCTCAGCCCATCAGACTGTGTCCATAGCCCTCTATGACGATTAGAAAGTTGACTTCACTAATATCTGTATCTTATGGACATTGATGCTGCCCCTTGGATCCTTAAAACTTTCCCAGTATATGTTGCTAGCTTGGCTGTTATGCTTCTTAACTGTAAAATAGAACTCCTCTTTGCAAATAGTAAAACCTTTGCTCCCTATAACTGAAATGGAGGCACCAGTATCCACCTCATACTTCTGAAATAATTGTAATTGTGATCGTCCCATCCATCTTGATGTTGTGTAATCCATATATTTCAGAATCATTTTCAGGGCTATTTATGACAATTGTACTGGAGTAGGAATTATTTTTCTGATGGTCCCTGGTGAATTCTGTTTGGTCTTGCATTTATTCCTAATGTGGCCCCTGATTGCATGCACAGCAAGTTGCTTCCCTGATCTCCCCCACAATGGTAGTATTTTTTGTACCCCCTGGTCTGTGGATCAAATTCCCTGTACTTCTGCACTCTCTTTTGCTCCAAGCCTCTTGACTTATTACTTTTGCACCCTCCTCCCTAGCATCTTGACTACCAATGGTTTTCCTGCTAAACTTGGTGGACATTCTCTTCTTGTATGCTCTGCAATTCCATCACCTTCCTCTTTCAATGCTTTCTATGGGCTGGGTGATTTCTAATGCCTTCTTCAAACTAATGTTTGAATTAATTAAAGGGTTATTTCCTTTTTACAGTTGTGTTGTTAACACCACAGACTAGTCTGCCTCTCAACATGTCATTGAGTGCAGATCTAAACTTGCGCTGTTCAACTGCTTGCATTAGGCACATCAGGAACACTGCTATCAACTCTCTCAGGTTCTTGTAGTGAATTAAATTTATATCACTGCATGATCACATAGAACATAGAACATAGAACATTACAGCGCAGTACAGGCCCTTCGGCCCTCGATGTTGTGCCGGCCAGTGGACCTTCTAACCTAAACTATTCCAATATCATCCATATGCCTATCCACCGAACATTTGAATGCCCCCAAAGTAGGCAAGTCCACAACTGCTGCAGGCAGGGCATTCCATGCTCTCACCACCCTCTGTGTAAAGAACCTGCCTCTGACATCCGTCCTATAACTATCACCTCTTAATTTAAAGTTATATCCCCTCGTGTTGGTCATCACCATCCGAGGAAAAAGGCTCTCACTATCCACCCTATCCAATCCCCTGATTATCTTATACGCCTCAATTAGGTCACCGCGTAACCTTCTTCTCTCTAATGAAAATAACCTCAGGTCCCTCAGCCTTTCCTCATAAGCCTTCCCACCATACCAGGCAACATCCTGGTAAACCTCCTCTGCACCCTTTCCAATGCTTCCACATCTTTCTTATAATGCGGCGACCAGAACTGTACGCAATACTCCAAGTGCGGCCGCACCAGAGTTTCGTACAGTTGTAACATAACCTCATGGCTCCTAAATTCAATCCCTCTACCAATAAAAGCTAACACACTGTATGCCTTCTTAACAACTTTATCAACCTGGGTGCCAACTTTCAAAGAGCTATGTACTTGTACCCCAAGATCGCTCTGCTCGACAACACTATTAAGGGTCCTTCCATTAGCTCTATATTTCATATGCCTGTTATTCCTACCAAAGTGAATCACCTCACACTTATCCGTATTGAATTCCATTTGCCACTTCACGGCCCAGCTCTGCAACCTATCTATGTCCCTCTGCAAACTGTAACATCCATCCTCGCTGTCTACAACTCCCCCCACTTTGGTATCGTCAGCAAAGTTACTAATCCAACCTCTACACCCTCATCTAGGTCATTTATAAAAATGACAAACAAAAATCACTGAAGGCTTCAGGTGATAATGACTCTTCACTAACTTGAAAAGCTCCTCAATAATGTTGGAGTCAGGGACATCTGGAGAACTCATACTCCTTACAAGGAAATAGGTTAGAATTCCACAGGCCGTTAGTGGATTAGCCACTTCTTCGCTTCCCTCCTCACCCCAATTTCACCTGCCTTAAAAAAATAGCATAGGTGTTTGGCATGTTGCACTGTCTGCGCTCTGTTACAGTTGAAAGGGTCTGGTTTTCCAAAAAGGGGCATTTTAACATTCACAAGCTGCTAAATAAGTTTGATGCAAAAAGACTTGGGTACAAGGTCTGCTCTCCCAAATTTTGCAGCAGTATTAAAGAACTCTAACTGATCTTCATCATCAAATGTAATGTCTTCAAAAATGGCTGACCATCAAGTGAATTAACAAGTAAAATATTTATTAGAGGAAAACAACTATTTACAGAGAGTGATATGAACACTGCCATACTCCATGACTCCAGACTTCTACTGATGGAGAAATCACATGCTGAGCCCCAGGATCTGCATGCAGGCCAAAGGGGTCACCTGACCTTCCAAGGACTTGCCCCTTAAAGGGACACACTAAAGGGGAAGAATTTGAACACCAGATCAAAAATTAAAATTTCAGAATGAGAAAGTGGTTGGTCTTGTGAGAAAGGCATTGAGCAAAGTTCATACTGAATAGGGAAAAGAATTTATAATAATTTGAGAACTGACTAGGAAAGAGTATCAGGAGTTTTTGACTGATCTTGATATGACAATGAGTAGCAAAGAAGAAAACAGCAAAGGAGAAACATAACCCTGCATTTAAAAGAAGATAAACTAGCTGCATGGCTGGCTAAGACTTTTTCTTATTGACCTGGACAATAAGAATCCTCCAGCCATGAAAGAGAATAGAGATTTGGAGTTAAGACCTGAACAAAGTAGTTTTAAAATGCAACACTCTGTTGACAATGTAACATCTGATTCTAAATCACCCAAGTTAAGAAAGTATACATTTGTCTTTGTAGTAGTTCAATGAATGTTCACTGGATTGATTTCTGGGATGAGTGGATGATCTGTAAGGATAGAATGAGTCAAAGTGGCCTCTATTCTCTGGAATTTAGAGAATGGGAGGTGATCTCATTGAAACATTTTAAATTCTGAGAGTTTGGCAGGGAAGCTGTTGAGGATGCTTTCCTTGGCTGGAGAATATGGAACTAGCAATTGATTATTGATTACAATCAAAACTGAGAACAATGGATTTTTGGACTCTAGGGAACTAGGGATATTGGGATCAGATGGAAAAGTGGATTTAAGGTCAAAGATTAGTCTGATCTTATTGACTGGTACAGCACATTCGAGGGGCAGTATGACTTTCTCTTACTCCTTTTTCTTATGGTCTTTTGCTCTTAGGTTTTTGACTGCATACTAATTCCGAACAAATGCTTCCATATGGATATTGGGCCAATTTTCATATATGTGCTAACATCCATTCCTCTTTTACCAACCTTAATTCCATTCTAATCTTGCAAATTGCACAAGATGGCTTGTCAGGAGTAGTCCAAAATTATTTTCAATTTATCAGCAACATCAAAGCATATTTGTTTAAGAACTTTTTAAATTCCACAGTTTTATTGCAGAGGTATTTGGTGTAGAAGCCAAGTTTTATATATTTGTTGACCATCATGGAACTATAAATGAATTTTACCATAAAGATCAGAAGTGATGATTATAATGAACAGATTTCATTAATTGTGGCATTTTAGAGTGATAACTATACTAATCCGGCTACAGTAGGTAAAAAAGATTATTTGGAAACAATCAAACTGTATTTATTTCTTGGCTGAAGCAGTTAATTTAGATTAGAGAATGTTAATGGTAAAAATTTTGCAAGTGTCTCTGGGGTTCACTGATATTGATGGTCAATTCTACCAGGGCTTTCTTGCCAAGCAACACTTCCTTGTTGAGTAACACTTCACACCAACAGTAGACTGCAAAATTGTACCCCTAGATTCATAGATTATGCCCTCTGATGTATAAGCTATGTAATTGCTTAAGACCTCATAGTATAGCAACAATCATTCTGAGTCAAGTACACATCCTGAGACAGCAATGGTCCTTGTACAATAAAGTGCCACCAGCCCCTGCCCTCCAAACACCACCACCTGTTCCATCCTACCCTATGATATAAAAATATCAGCAAAAGGAAAGACTTGTAGGTAGTCTTGCAAATTACCTGGGCTAAGGATTCACTGCACTGAATTCAAATCAAAAAAATGAACTAAAACAATAGAAATAATCCTTATTGCCAGAAAGTATTAAAATTTTCTGTGAAGTAGTTTATTCAACACCAAGCACTGCAGATCATTATAAAATTATGAGCTAAATAAATGTGACGAAAATATCAGAAGTGAATCTTCAGTTAAATTAGGTTAGTGAATGTTCCAAGGCTTTGTTTTATAATTTGAATGAGAGCCATGCAAGTGACAGAAATCATGCAATGATGTGTTTGACAAAGGGGTCTTAGGTCAAGAGCTACAGCTGTGTCAGCTGTACATACCAAAAGAGATTAACATATTATCAGAAACTATGAAACAATAGTTCTTTATAAGAATAAAGCGAATGTGCATGGCTCAATTTCTAATGAGGCATAGCTAATTATTTCTATATTGTTAAGAGGATGTGACAATGATGATGTACGAGTAAACTTGTCTCAGAAGTGAAGAGTCAAACAGAAGTTCAAATCCTGCTGAACCTGGGGCCTTCCTTACACAGTGGGTGGGTTCAAGCAGATTTCCTGATTTCTCTACATCCAAAGGAAAGAAAGCTTGACACTGTCATTTTCATGATAGTTTTATTTATGGTAGCTTTATAACAATGATAATAAATTGTCACAAACTGGTACACTTAAGATTATCAGTGTGGAACATATATGCCTTAGACTTGTTAGCCATCTCAGATTCTTTGGTCAGGAATCCATTTCTTCCTTGTTTAGAAGAAGTGTGTTAAAATTGGATGGTTTTTAAGATTTGCAAAAAGATCATTATTACAATTACATTTTTTTAAATCAATATTAGCAAAAAAAGTATTAATTAGTTATGATATCCAACAGATATCAAACAGTTTCAAACAAATATTGCAGCATTGATGAATTTGTGAGAAAATCAATGTTGGATCTATTCATTGTGCAAGTAGCATATTTAATTGATGATGACATTACTGTTTCTGCTAAATGAACTTAAAATACCATAAAAATAATTCCATAGACAGCTTACAGTATTCTAAAAATATGAGTGCATATGAGTAATTTTTCTTGGTTAACATGACTGTGATTGAAAAGATTGTGGGGGTGAAACACTACAGCACACCGAGATATTCAAGCAGAGGCCTCTGCATGTCTCCAGCTGCCAGATTTCCAGTGCCATTAGCTCTGTGCCTGAAATCAGCACGGAGCTGTGTAATGTATTTAAGTGAAGATCTACATATCATTAGTGAACCCTAGACTGAAATCTCTGGGCCCACTAGTGTCTCTCCTCCCTCACCAGGAGTGATTCACTCCAGCTTCAATAGCTTCCCATTTGCGGGGATCGGGCGGACGGACCTCGCTGAAATGAAGGGTAGCCATTGAGGCCCCCAATGAGTCGGGGTACAGGAGACTGCTCCCTGAGCATTGCCAGTCTGGGTTCCTGGCAATACCCAAGGGGCAAAGTGCCAATGCTCAGAAGGCATCTTGGCATTATCCACCAGGCATCAGGCAGTGCTGTAGGTGGGGGGGGTGATGGGGGGGCAAGAAGAAGTGGGAGGAAAGGACCTCTGGCTGGGTGATTGATGGGAGTGGGAGCTCCTGCTACCACTCTGCATTTGTTGATGCCAAAGGGAGGGGGAGGGGGGAGGGGGGTATAGGACGAGGCTGGCCCAGACTCTGGGTGGAGGTGGAGTGGGGGGGTATGGGAGTTGGGAGGTGGTGGTGGTGGTGATGGGAAATCACATGGCCAGTAATGCAGGTCATGGTGGGGCTGGCTAATGATCGAGCTGGCCAGCAATAGGGAGGCCAGCAATGAGGGGATATGGCTCATGTACTGATTTCTGCTATGACAGATCAGCGCATGCGCAGTGGGCCACTCAGTGCTATATTGCCAGTTTCTCCTGTGGGAATAGGCCTCACTTACTGATTTTTCGTGTGGTTCATGCTGAGGCACTCTGCAGTGCACAGATTGTAGGGATTCATTTTGAAAATCTTACTGATTTACTCCAGTTTTTAAGCAAATTTGATACTTAGAATTTTTTTGAGAGAATCTCACCCTCTTTATCTCCATTATCTATTTGCTTCCAAATCTACTTTAATTATTCTTTACCTTGGATGTGATTTATTATCTTTCAATGCCCAGTAATCAGCGTTGCAGGCTGAGGAAATAGCATGAAATGCTAAAAGTCAAATTTGCATTCGGCTCAGAAATAACTTGCGTGAATTTGATGGGATTTCAATGTCATCAGCTAGTTCAGCAAACAATCATCTGCCTTCCTGAATGTTTTCTTCATCCCTGGTGTGATGGCATGTCTGAGTCAATAAAAGTGTAGTTCAAGCATAGCAGGGGTGAAGGGAGTGAGGAAGTGAGTTGTTCTTAGTACAAGGATGTAGGGGGCAGGGGACTGGGGGGAGGTGCGGGGGGGGGGGGGGGGGGGGGAGGTAGTGTTGTCAGCTGCTGCGATGATGAGGGGGTAGGGTGGCAGGAGGCTTGTGCCAGTCCAGGGGCCTTCAGATTGGTGGTCACTGCTGGCTTAGGGCTCATGTTGCGTGCATTTCTCTTGGTAACTAGATGACTTTCAAGAAGTTGCTAATATTGTCGGGTGCCAACCCCATTAACGTTGTTCTGTTTACCCTGCATATGTTTGCTGGAAAGGCTGTATGGTTAACTGCAGACATTCTACTCCAGGCTCCACTAACAGAAACTGACAGCAGGTCAGGCAGCTGCTGCTCCAAGCAAGGGAGTTCTGCGGGTGCTAAAAATGACTCCATACACTACATGGGCATGGACTCTGCAGTGTTCCCTTCGATGGGAATCCATCTCCTGATAGTCATGACAGGTGCTTCTCAAACATCTGTCTGAACTGTTGACATGCAGGTGAGTGTATTCATGCCTATGCTTCAGGAGTTACTAATGGGGACCTCTTTGCAGTGTTATGCTCTTGCTCTCCCCAACTTTCCCCACCCTTAATAATGGAGCAATTAGGTGACATCTATCAGCACTGTGCCTAAGAAGGCAGAGTTTGTGATGGAGGGGATGCCAGAAGTGTTTAAGGGAAGTGCTAGGGGGGTCAGTGCTGGAAGGCTAGGCTGATTGATGTGGACATTCCAGGCACGACAGACAGAACTGAGGCCAGGACGGGATGGCCAGTCTTTTGTGTCAGTACATGGGCAGTGACAACCGCTGCCACTGCTTCCCAGTGTTATTGCCAGACAACCATTCAAAAAGAAGATAGCCTTTGTCTCTTCCACAGCATCCATAAATTGTAAAGCTTCTCCATGCAGTGTCTTCTTCCTGCCATGTCTGACTGCATCCATTATTAGTGTTTAAATGCAGCTTCCCTTATTAATGGCACAAAGCTCCAGCCTCATTAGGTGGGTCGGGTCCTGGGGCCTCCAAATGGCAGATTCACATGGAGGCCCTTTCATTACATTGGGTGTCAAAAGATTGCAGCGAGGGATGTGCCAAAAACACTAGAACAAAGAACAAAGATCAAAAACAGTATAGGAAACAGGTCCTTCGGCCAAATGAGCCCAAGCCGCCACCCCGATGTCCCCACCTCTACCCGTGATCCCTGTCTATGTTTATAGATCTATGGATTGAAACCAAATTTGAGACAATTTAAGGAGAATTTGTTTTGCCAATTAGCTTAAGAGCACATCTTTGGGATGTGGGAGGAAACCGGAGCACCCGGAGAAAACCTATGCAAGCACAGGGAGAATGCGCAACTCCAACAGACACAGGCCCAAATCCATGTATCTGCACAACACAGTGATAGTCACTGAGCTGTCGTGTAGCCCATCAAATGGTCCAGGTCAAGCGTACACTAACAACGTGAAGCACTAGGATACTCTTGAAAAATCCAAGAGCAGCCCTCTCATGACCCATTGCGTGTATGCCCCTTGTTAGACAACAAAAGGCAGACCAAAACACCTGTAGGATAAAAAGGTGGAGGACTCTGTTTTTTCACCATTATAAGCAGAGTAAGAAGCCTCACAACACCAAGTTAAAGTCCAGCCAGTTTATTTGATAGTAAACCCACAAGCTTTCAGAGTTTGTCCCTTCGTCAGGTGAGTCACTGCCGGACTCACTGCTGTAAGTCACCTGACAAAGAGGCAAACCCTGAAAGCTTGTGGGATCACTATCAAATAAACTGGTTGGACTTTAACCTGGTGTTGTAAGACTTCTTACTCTATTTACCCCAGTCCAACGCCAGCATCTCCACATCATTTTCACCGTTATGACACTCTATTGTGACAATTAGAATTTTTTGAGATAAATTCTGCCCCTTGTTTTGATGTATGAAGTTTCTTAGAAGAATAAATGGTGAATCTCTACATGAATCTGGAGAAGGAATGGTAAAAGTTTAAATAATAACAGGAATCATAAAAACGAGCTATTTTGTCATAACACTTCACAGTTTTTGAATATTCTTCTGCTAATTATTAGTTTGGTGATGAGGAATAGAACATTTAGAGATTTTCTTGTACATTTTGCTAAGGTCAAGTATAACACCCTCTACTGCTGTCACCCATTTAAAATTATTAAGGTGAATGGTGGAGACAGATGTTTCAGTATAGTACAAAAGGAGTGCTATTGGAGGCATTGTTATTCAGATATGACATTAAAATAATGCACCCATCTGGCTCATTCGACAAGCACAGAATATTCTATATCATTATCTGGAGGAGAGTTCTCTCAGTATTTTAGCAAATATACTTATTTCTCAAACAACTGTCTGATTTCCTGGTCAATTAACTCATTGCTATTTGTGAGGCCTTGCTATGGGCAAATGGACTGCCACATCTGCAAACTGAAAAATAGTGATTACACTTCAAAAGTACTTTACTGACACTGAAGTGAATTGGAAGAGTCCAAGAGCATAAATGTATAGTATAAATGCACGTTTTTCTTTTCCCTGCTTTTTACTTCCATGACAAAGATCTTATTTTTAGCCTGGAAAGTTGTTACTGAGAGATCTTGTTCACCGACTGAGATAAGCAAATGACTTAAGCATGTAATGTGAAGGGGATTTGGAGCATGAATCAAAAGGCAAAGGGATCCAGGATCAAAAATGGATTCATAATCAAGAAAACACAATCAAATGGACCAACTTTTAACCTTCTTGGTTCAATTGAAAACAGTTAACTGTATCTTTCGTTTAAGTTCAAAAAGTACAAGGAAAAAGTGATTCATAATATCAGTAAAACGTTGGTCCTGATTAATTGAGGAAGCAGATAGCAAGATCCTTGAAGCAGGCAGCATATCTGGGGAATCAAGACTCATTTACAAACTTTTTCCTAACCACCAAGCCAATTGGTCTAAATGACATTATCGGGATGGAAAAGTCAATTTCATTATACAGTTTCTGGGCTGGCAAACTACAAACACAAAAGCATATTCCTCACACTATAATCATGGGTCAGAATTTTCAAAATGGTGGAGGTGTACTTCCCACTACCTGAAGAGTCAGTGGGAAACAGATCCTCACCAACTCCAGCAGACCCAATGCTACTTTACACACTAATGTGCTTAAATTGGCAAAAGGCAAGAGTTTTACCCCTCACAGAAGGAAGTTCCACGATGGAGATGGTTCCACTATGCATTGGCTGACAGCTCACTAGTCCTAACAGGCACATCGCTGCAGTGGCTGAAAGAGGCACTGCAGGGAATTGTCAGGATATAAATCCCAGGATCTGGAAGTTACATAAGTGATACGGGTTCCAGCACAGGAAAGGTAGAGATGGGGATCCTGAGGGAGTGGTTAAGCTGTTAGGGGTTAGGGCCATGGTGGGAGGGTGGTCCAGAGCTCGCCGGACCTGAAGGAAAGGATGTTCCCTGTGGAAAAAAGAGCTTCCTTCCTGAGACCCAGCTGTATTCATTTATGCATTTCGTTTCCACACATATCCGCCCCCTCTCCCAACCCCCAACCTGCAACCTACACCACAAACTGTGATCCATCTGTCAGCTTAAAATTGAGGCTGGCGGAAGTGAGAGTGGCCACTCAAAGACCTTAATTTGGGCAATATCCATCTGAGACCCTGCCCCCCCACCCCACCCCACCACAGGGATTGGGAGGAGTTTAAAATTCTGGTCAAACTATCCATATACCAATGCACTGAACCAAAACACTGTCCATATCCCATCTGAGATAGAATTTTTTTTTGAGAATAAAATATAGAATGCCTTTTTCAGAATAAAATTCAACAAAATCTAAGGTGTAATACAGTAGAATTATCAAAAATTCCAACACATTTCAACTATTTGAGAATTATACCCTTTTTGCTCTGCTTCCTATTCTTTGATACTCTTTAACATAAATTTTGTTCAATGTTAATTAATTGTCAGTTAGCACATATTGATTTTCTTTATTACATACTGGGATGATTATATTGAAAATATTGAGGACAATTACAACATATTATTATGTAAGCATACTTTAACAAATAAAATATCAAAAGTATTACAGATACATTCGGGTAACACTAATGCATATGAATTGAATGGCAGAGTATGGAGATATTTTTGAATTAATTAAGAAAACCCAACCAATATTTTTCTATATATCATGCTTAATCTTTCATCGACTTCCAAGTCAATTGACAGTTCAACTAGTCAGCGACTATTTAGCAAGTAAAATACATTATCCCCAGAATTCCAATCAGAATTCCGGTGAGTCTCCAGCTGAAATAACTTCAAATAATGTAGAGCTTGGTCCAACTAGGATTGCATCCATTTTCTGGCTTTGACCACCTCTTTGATCATGTTTTTGGTCATTTGCCTGAATATTCCTTTAAGTGATTCTGTGCCATTTTTTTTCTTGTAAGGCATCTATGAAATGCCTGTGATATTTTCTTATGTCAAATGCATTATACAAATACAGACTATTATTGGGTATGTCTTTCTCTTATCTCACTATTTCAAGGGAATGTGGCAATTCCCCAAGCTATCTCTGGAATGCTACCTAATAGATTTGATCCATTCCTGAAGGCCATTGATTACATTAATCAGAAGCACTATAGATGCCATTGAAAGCCAAGGGAAAGAAAAATTGAGACTCCATTTTACAATTAATACATCGCCAGTCATTACAGAGAAAATCATCCTATAGAAGAGTTAAAAATATCATCCATTTTAATTAACGCCAATGGGCAAAATTTCAGATATTCACAAGTTGTCTGAGTCAGTTAGCACTTTGGTATTCTGCTTTTCTAAACATCAAGAAAAAAATAGAACAATTCTGCTGTTATAACCGGTATGTCATAACTCTCATAATCTACAATTACTTGTTCTCTACTTTCTTTACAATTATCTGTAACTGAGCACTGGAACGACCTCTTTGAAACAAATATTCTTTTATGCTCCTGCTTCATATATGTCATTGCATGTGTCAGTGCTGCAAACTGTTAATGTTTTTAGTCAGTATAATGCATGTGACACTCTTGACCCTTCACTGTACTTTAAAAACACAACATGTCACCTCATGTTATCTTGTCAGTGAGTGAATATATCCTGGGATTATAGTCACAACATTTAGATGAATGATGCAAGCTAGACGAGTTTTCATTCCTGAGGCACGTTAAATTAATTCACAGACTGCAGCAGCGAAGAGTTTTGTGTGCATTTCGATCTCAGGAAACATTTTCTCTCTTTTTGTTTTTTTTATCTATAATGATTCATTGTCATCTTGTCAAAGGCGACTAAGAATGGACAAGCCTGTGGCGTGTCAAGTTTAAGAAGAAGAGAAAAAGATAGTATTTGAATTTGCAATATCATTGACCCCCAATACCTGATTTGTACTGGAGAATGAAACATTTCTGTACAGAAAATATAACTGATTTTTGTAAAAGAAAAGCCAATACTATTCTTAGATTTATCAAAACATCAGAGTTGAATCAAATACCCTTGATGACAGGATCCTTAGACTTCTGAAACCTATTCAAAGATGACATGGCAATCATTGAACAGACACCAGGGAATTAACAACTATTTTAAGCAGCAACCTTCTTACTTTTAGGGTTTGAGAGTAAAGTTCTAAATATAGGATAGCTTCAGTGTATTTTTTTTTAAATGATTTAAGGTTTCCAGCATTCACACTTCTTTCAGTTTTGTTGAAGTTTCATTTATCTGTGTCATACTAGGCATGAAAGATGATGGTTGTGTTTGTTGAATGTCAATCATCTCAGTTCCAGGGCACTGCTGCAGTAGTTATACAGGGTAGTGTCCGAGGCTCAAACATGGTGACACATGTTTGGAGAGTTAATGCAGACATGATGGGCCAAGCAGCCTCCTTCTAAATTGTAAAAATTGTGTGATCCACAAAGGTGGTCAACCAATCCACTCCCAAGTATCGGTTGCTCATTTAAGTATTTTAATGAGGTTGCAGTCCTTAGATTTTATGCTGGCTATGCATGATAATCTTCAAAACTGAATGCAAGGATCATGGTACAGAACTAACGCTGATTGGAGTTTGCTCTGATGTAGGCAGCATGCAAACTTGCATTACCTGATCATTAACATGATTGTAGCTTGCAACCAATGTTGTGTAGGCTGTTCAGTGTTATGTATCTCAAAATTATGAGCAGTTAGTACTCATCTACAAGCATGCATCGCTTAAATAGAGGTGGATTGTAGGTGGAGAAGGTAATGGAAGTCATTCTAAAACTAATTCTGGCCAGGAGACGCAGAAGATTGGCATGACATGAAAGGATGCAGACTCCAAGATTTTTTTCTGACGCTGCATTGGAAATCTTTGTTAAAAAGGTGCAGAGGAAGAAAGAAATCCTCTATCCACAAGAGACCAGAGGCTTTCCAGACAAACTTTGAAAGATAGAGGAACAGATAACCATAGGGGTTATAGCAGAAATTTCACCCCAACTAGCTGGATGTAGTACCATAAAATGTTCAGTGACCTTACGTGGGTTTCCTTTGGGTGCTCTGGTTTCCTCCCACAGTCCAAAGCTGTGCGGCTTAGGTTGACTGGCCATGCTAAAATTGTCCCTTAGTGTCCTGTGATGTATAGATTAGAGGGATTAGTGGGTAAAATATGTAGGGATATGGGGGTAGGGCCTGGGTAAGATTGCGTTTGGTGCAGACTTGATGGTTCAAATGGCCTCTTTCTGTGCTATAGGGTTTCTATGATTCTTTGTGAAGTCAAGTTCAGTGAATGCATCAATAATGACATCTGCTACCAATTGCAGCACTAGTCTGAGACACTTCTTAATACAGCACACTCCATTTAGTCACCTACCAACAGTCTCTGTCTGCCAGGATTTATATATCACATTCATGACTTTGCCTCACTATCACCACTGCTAGGCTCAAGATCACATCCAAGAACTTGCACAGGCTGCCAACTATTGAACTAGGACAGCCACAATACCTAAACAGATTCACACTACACCCAGTGATGCACTTTGCTTTCTCGGTCTCAGCACAAAGTGGTGCACAACCGGAAGCAGCAGGAGAGAAATACCACAGCTAAATCATCAAGGAAGATCCATGCTAGTTATTATTGGAATAACATTGCTGAGGCCATTATTAGAAATAGGGATGAAATGAGAGTATTCTCCTGTCTAATCATCCCTCTCACATTAGAGTGCAACATTTAATTTCCCCCTACCCTTAATAAACCCTACCCTTTTGCCTTTGCATATCAGAAACCCA
Organism: Sphyrna mokarran; assembly: GCA_024679065.1. Classification (NCBI taxonomy): domain Eukaryota; kingdom Metazoa; phylum Chordata; class Chondrichthyes; order Carcharhiniformes; family Carcharhinidae; genus Sphyrna; species Sphyrna mokarran. The sequence continues at coordinate 34,568,141 of JAGIQG010000010.1, read as the reverse complement.
AGAAATGTAATCTGGCCAGGCATTGGTGGAAGAAGGTAGTAACAATGAAGAAACATCATCACTTAGTTCACATGTGCAGCCATCAGCTCAGATACTTACACTGCTCAATTCAAAGAGCAGTTAGAGGCAGGATATGATATGTATGTGATGAGGTATTAGCCACGAGTAATATGTAACCAGGGCAGGGAGCAAAGGTAACAATTCATTTATTAGATTTTCAATCTATTCCATTAAATTCATCTTTTCAACCTTTAAAGCTTGTATTTGCTTTTCCTTATGGCACATCTCATCCTTCCCCTTGCTTAGGTTGGACAGAAGTTTAAGAAGTTAATGAGTTTTGATTGTTCATTCTGCATTCAAGCAACTGTTCTAATGTGTCAGCAATTCCTTCTTCTATTCCTGGCGTTTTATGTAGTGCTTACTAGAGATTTCTGATGCTTGAAGTTCATCAAGTTTTAATTGAAGATCTATTTTTGTTGAATTTGATTCTACAAGTTCATCAATTATGTCTTTCAAGTCCTCTTTCAAGCGTTCTACTTCCTGTGACTGATATTCCAGTGTTCTCATTAGTTCTCGTTTTTTCTTATTCAATGCATCTATTGAAAGTTGATCTTCTACACAGATAAGTTTTTACTTGTCAGAGTATATTCCCACTGTGCTATTATTCAAGTTTGCATTCTGCAATTGTGCTTCTGCTAATTGTTTCTGAGACTCATCAAGCTCTTTTTCAAGAGTTTTGATTTTGTTTGCCATTTGTTTCTTTTTCCCTTCATATATCTCCCTGCAAATGCTTTCCCAAGTTTTCATCCAAATGTTCAACAATTTTCTTCAGCTCAGCTGTCTGTTTCTTGGACCTCTGTGATAGATGAAAAATTGGCTCATTTTGAAATGTTTGGTTCTTTGATGACTTCAGTGTCTTATCAGTTTCCAAGGGCATATACTCAGCTTGAAACTTAAGTTTCAAATCTTTGAATTCAGTTCTGTCACAAACATTTTCCAACTTGATTTTATTTTCATTTTGCAGGTTTATTTATTTTGGGTTTTATCAGACAGCTTTCCTTTCATTCACAAACATCACAAACTGTTGCAGTTCAGGGAGTGTATTATGATTTCTAAAAATACATCTTTTTGAGATTTTTGGAAAGTTCCCAGTTTCTTTGGTGCCCCTGTCTCTTTTATTTCAAGTATTGCCTTATACTATCTCAGTGCTTTACAAGCGTTTTTCTGTGCCTCTTTTCAAGTTTCTGTGCTCCTCAACAGAGGCCTTACCTCACTTCTGTTTCTTTTGAAACCTCTCTCATCAAAGCTGAGCTGTTTGTGATTACAGAAGCCTACCAAAAGACTTAATTGCTGTAAACCAAGTCTTAGTATTGGAGCATTCTGAATCAATGCTGATGTCTCCAGTGAGAAATTCCAAGCAGCCCCAGCTGCTGTAGGCTGAGAGCCTTCAGTTTTAAACAAGCATCCCGATAGCCCGCGAATCGTATATTTCCCCTGACATGTTACTTGGCTAAGTTTTTAATATCTGATATTCTGCAGAGTTTTACTATTTTTTGCATGTGTTGGGGATTTTTGTATTTGTATGTAATACTTATTTGAACATTGTAATTTTTTTGAAAATAATTTCTGCATCTTTAACAATAAAATGATTTACTTGCTAACTTAAGGAACCTGGCTGGCCTTTATCTCACAGTGAGCTATGCACAGTTAAATATACAGTAAATTGACAATTATCACCCTCCTTGTCTGTTCAAACTCTCCTGAAAGCAATTCAAGCACGAGACAAAGAGAAGAGTCAACTCACCCCCGCACAAAGAAACTTGTCATATGTTGTGTTATAATTCGTCTGTGATGTGCCTCGTGATTTTTAATGGTATTAAATGTGCTATATGAATATAGGCTGTTGTTTCTTTAGGTCTACCTCAGTTCTGTTATCACACTAAGAAGAAATGGATGGAGGTAGCTGAGGATGAATAGCAGCAGGAGAATTGTGCCAAAGTTACAGATGCAATATAGGAAGCAAATTAATCACTTAACTGGGTCAAGAAAAGTGAGGGAATTTGCTGACTCAACTACACCCTGTGTTTTGAGATGCCCCATCCCCCTATCATTTTATTATACCAAGCATTCTCAACCACTCCTTACAACCACTCAGATTTCAAAAACATCTAATCTTGATCTTCTGTGCACTTCACTGAACCATTTACCCTCTACCACGCAATGTGATGCATTTGTCTCATGAATGCACAGCCTATTGGCAGACCCTGGATACATCTTCAGTGGAGCCCAGGAAAGATCTGGAAATGAAAAAGATGAGGACTGTGATCACAGGCATTTTCACTGCTTGGTCACAAAATTTAGCGAGGATTAGGTTACCCTCCAAGAGGCTTCAGATATCTAGAACCATCTTACGTGACAAATTCAGCTGTCTGAAATATTACTCTTACAGTAGACCAAAGAAGGACAATGTTTTCCTGTAAACCCTATGGCTGTGATCCTTCTTCCTAGAAATTTCTCCCCTGCACACCTCCCTCCTCTGTCTGTGCTTATCCCATCACATCACCTGCCATGGAGAGTAATGATCTTTTTTTTCTAATTTGCTGCCAAATTCATCCAAGATACCTCCTGTCCATTTCTTGTTAATTTGAAATCATTAGAGGGCTGCAAAAAGCTGTATTCACGCAGGCAAATGTTTATGAAAACAGCAGCAGTAACTGTATTTTCATCCAGCAAGAGCAAAGACAAGTGTAAATGTCCATTTGTTGCTCAAAAAATTGCCTCAGTTTTACAAGTTCTGAGCACTGGCAAACCTGTGTCACTCAACTAAAGATTGAAGCAAGGTTAACAACAGTTTAAAAATACTGTCTCCTAACGGTATTAATGTGCCAGTAAGTTTCCACTTGTGACAGTTATTAGATTCTTGAGTTTGGCGAATAGTTTTCTTGTTAGCATTCACATTGATCTCCAAAGTGAGTATGTTAAAGTTAGTCTGTACTCCCATTTTAAATATCAATAAATTTCACTCACCCCAACCACGCAAATCTTGGAAGTTAAATCCTTGCACAAATAACAATCTTGCAGAAACATTATTTCATTGTACAATTTCAGTGGGATATTATTTCAAATATTAGTGTTAAAAAATATAAACTCACATAGAACTTGCCAGGAATCAAGACTAATGGTAAATACATGTTTCAGACAGATTAATCTCCAGAACAGTTGGAACACAAAGTAATTCGCATTCCTTCTTGCCCTGGTTTGCATCCTCATACCATGTGTTAAATGATCCACTTAAAGCTATTAATCTGCTTAGGAAAATCATGCTCTGTTCTTTAGAGGTTGTGTTGAATACCTTGCTGTTTATAGCATTTCTGCAATATTAAATTTTTCACACTTATAATAACTTGAATCTATCCAGGCCTTGACAAAAGACTGCAAGAACCTCAGATTGCAATCTAATCAAAGAAGAAAATAAAGATCCTATCCTCAACGATCACTTGAATTATTACTATTTTTTAGCATTGTGGGAATGGCATGTGCTGCTGAGTTACATGGCCCTTTCCACTTCCAATTATATTCTCATACTTATGTTAATAAAGCAGGAAATATTGCATTCTCTACCACCCCCTCCTCATCAGATCATTGACTCTTAAACTTTGCCTATATAGATGATGCCTCCTACCTTTTTCTACTTGGCCTGTCTTGCCTCTCCCAGTTATTTTGTATTGTCAACCCTTCAATAACATCTTAATTTAATTCCTTGAATACATTACAGCCTCAGAAACCCATACCCATATTTCCTACAACTCCATTTTTGCATCGTTCTCATTATGATCCCGCTCTTCCCCTAATCAAAGTCACAAATAACAGATGGAACTCTCTATTCTCCCCAACCTCACACACACACACACACACACACACACACACACACACACACACAACACACACACACACACACACACACACACACACACACACACACACACACACACACACAAGACACACACACACACACACACACACACACAATACACAGTGCATTTCTCAGTGATGGGTTACCATTGGCCAGAGCTGAGATTTTCTTGTCTTGTTACTGTCAATGGGATTTCCTATTGTATCTACACCATGCCACCACGGTGGATTGTGCCATCAATGGGAAAATCCTGCCCACAGGAAGTGTTTGAAAGACTGAACCATCATCTTCTGTGACTAACTGAATTCTTCATCATGATTAGCCACACCATCCTCTTTGAACATCTCTAAGATCTGGGAGTGCAATTTTCAAATCATGATTGCACCTGTTCTTAATCCTGTCGGCAATTGAAAAGAACTCAGTAAGAATTCAGCAACACCAATTTTTAATCCAACTGATTTATTTGATAGTAAAATTGCGAGCAATTTTACTATCAAATAAATCGGTTGGATTAAAAATTGGTGTTGCTAAATTCTTACTGAGTTCTTACCACCCCAATCCAATGCCGGCATCTTTACATCATGGCAATTGAAAATACAGTCCCATATCTTTGAATGCTGTCACCAAGTGTCAAGCAGATGAAGAAGATGAAAAGGTCATGGGTTGACTGTTGGGACTGCTATTGATATCTTTTCAGTCTTGGCTAGGACATCTCCAGCTATGTCTTCTCTTCTCACCACACTATTACCTCAGAGTGCCCCCAAAGGTGAAAGCATTGCACTGGTTGAGGCCATACCAAGTGCAATTGAAGATAAATCTGTTTATTGGAAGTTAGACCCAGAACATCACTATAGGAGTTCCGTGGGATAGTGTACCAGGTAAACTACCTTCAGCTGCTTTATCAATGGCCTTCCCACCATTATAACATCAGAAGTAAGGACATTCATTAATGATTGCACAATGTTCAATCTCATTTGTGACTCATCAGATACTGAAGCAGTCTTTGTCCATATGCAGCAAGACACAGATAACATTCAGGCTTGAGATGATAAGTGGCAATTAGCATTTGTGGCACCTAAGTACCAGGCATTGACCATCTCCAGCATGAGAGAATCTCTTTCTCTCTTAATATTCAATGGCATTACCATTGCTGAATCTTTCAATATTAACATCCTGGTGGTGATCATTGATCAGAAACTGAAACAGACCAGGCAAGTAAATACTGTGCCTACAAGGGAGTTCAGAGACTGAGAGCCTGTGGCAAGTAACTCACCTGCTGATTCCACAAAGCCTACCACAATGTACAAGTTTCAAGTCAGCAGTGTGCTGTAATACTCTCCACTTATATAAATGAGAGCAGCTCCAACTGTTCACACAGTTAAATGTCATGAGAAAATTATAGTGACATACAATTAAAAATAGTCTGGGAAAGCACCTGTAGCAATTCCAAAATGTTCCAATTGTATGCTCAGAATTATGAGAGGATCTTTATTCCAAATGTAATGAGCTTTCTTGATTATCAGCTCACAGCAAGACCAGGTTCTTAATGCTGATTCACGTAAGGCAATAGCAGATCCGAGAATTAAGTACAAGAGACCAGCAAGCCTGGCCTGTTGATTCATACATACGTTGAGTGAGGCTACACACAGATAGTTTAACTTCACAAGATTTATTTTCATATTTACTTAATCCTCACCTAATTGAACATCAGGCAGTCAAAATTATTGAAATTTAGTATGATTATTCTGTTACTCAACCTTGAACTAACATTGTTATTCAAAATTTTATTGTCAGTTATGTCACACGAGGTAAATCCTTTATTTTAGTTATGATAACTTGAAAAGGATTGAGGGCATTTTTTTTCTATATTTCTTCAATGCAAAATAATTTACTGGTTTCTGTGATTAGATCTCAGAGTCACAAGTTATTTAATGTTTAAAATTCACAAGCGGTAGTTAATGATAATTATGTAATTCCAGTTGTTTGGTTCAACATTTTTATTTTAAATGCAATCTTCAGTTATTTTTTCTACCATTTGTACAATTTCAAAGAAGCAGTAAAGCCAAAATCAAGATAAAATATCATGGGGAAATTTTCCTGTCCACCCCACCTGTCCAACCACCATGGGAACCGTAGCAGTTGAGGCGCAGACTATGCAAAGATCCATTGATCTCAGGGGGAATTTTCTGATTTTGTGGTGAGCGAAACCAGAAAATCTAGCCTTGTTTGCTTTATTATGATGGCCATGGGGGATCTTCAATAGATCTCCCCATGGGCTTTGGGGAGTATGAACTTCCTTATCAAAAAAGCAAAGTTAGCCCAATGAGAAGCAGTCAATGGGTGTTTTCAAAATTGTTACTAGACCTGGACCAGCACTGTATGTCCTGAGATGTTGATTGTCTAGTTTAAAGCCACACTCTTTGTTGCACAATAAAGGGTGCTTGGTGATGGGAAACTGAAGTTTGACTGAATTACTGGTGATGAGGAGAATTTTTTCACCATCTCTGTTTCTCGACCACCTCAGTAAGTCAAGCATCTTTTTGATGAGGAAAAGCCATTGTCCATGAATTTACTGGCTCACCCCACCCATCATGAGTAGAGCAAACTGGTAAAAATTGCATGAGGGATGTGTTGGGTTAGGTTGATTGGCTATGTTAAAATTGCTCCTTAGTGTCCTGAGTTGCATAGGTTACAGGAATCAGCGGGTAAATATTTAGGAATATGGGGGTAGGCCTTGGATGGGATTGTGTCATTGCAGAGTCAATGGGCCCAATGACCTTTTTCTGTACTGTAGGATTTCTAAGATTCTATGAGAGTTGAGAAATCAGGATCAAGCCCGATTTCTTGACTCTTGTGACGGGCACTGGATTCCCGGTGCATCAGCCTCTCATCCATTTCTGGCGAGGGGCTAAAAAATGTATTTAAATTTATTTCAATGCTCATTAACATGGTATTAGCAAGCCCAAGATACAATCATCCCTGCTCCTTTGCCTTTATGGCCTCGGTGGCAGAGGTTTTCTCCAGTGAGGGAAACACTTGCTCCCCATGAATGGGGAATAGATATATTGTCCATGCCGGTAGGATTGGAGGCCATTGAGGATCCCTGGGGAGGAGAAGGGAAAAGTGTTGTGTGCCTTGGGTAGTGCCAGCCTGACACCTTGGCACTACCAGCCTGGCACTTTAATGATGCTCACTTGGCATTCCTCACAGGCCTGAAAGCTGCCAGGCCTATGGGGTGTGGGGGCAGGGCATATCTAGACAAAGCCTGAAGAGGCAGGGCCTGGTTGGGGTGAGCTGCTGGGAAGGGAAAGGTATGAACACTGCCACCCTGCAGTTATGATCAGTGGGGGAAGAAAGATTGGCCTACTGCCACTCTACATGTGACTGGTGGGAGGGTGGGGGCACAATCAGGCAGGTATTGAGGTCACTTTTTTCAGGTGGTGTGTTGTGGCTTGCGACCAGCAGCAGAGCCTTTTAAGAGGGTTAGGTTGAGGTTAGCTACAACAGTAGACGCCTGACAGATGCCTCTTTCTCTCTCTCATCTGTCCATGAATTGCACATGTATAGCCACAAAAATCCGCATATGCGCAATAGCACCTTCTGCTATCTAGAAACAGTCTAGTCCTTTTTTTATGCACTAAGTGCATAAGATTAACAGTGAAGATACATTCAAAAAGTGGATCTGCAAATCTCCCATTTTCACACTGGCTGGACACTTCTGATATTTCTCGTACAATTGCATCATTATGTCTCCTTTTGGGAAACCCAAACCCTATGATCCACTGGGGAGGACTGGGCCCAATAGACTGAGTGTATGTATTACTTTTTCCGTGCTAACACCATTGAAGGGGACTAAAACAAAAGGTGATATTGTTGATAGCATGCTGCGCCTCAAATTCCAGCATTGTAAAAAGTCTGACCTACGTGGATGCCTCTGCCTCAAAAACCTTTAATGGGCTAATAGATCTGGTGAGAAACCAGAGATATCACTTCAACATGGCATTTGCAAGCCCAGGACGCAATCTTCTCTAGAGATATCATTTTAACACAGCTGGGAGAACTCCTGGGGAACTTGTCACTGAATTCTTGGCTACATAGTGGGAGTTACCTGAATATTGCAAATTTGGATTACCTTTTAATGAAATGTTGAGAGACATTGCTGTGGCCTAAATGATCTAACACCCAAAGAAACTGTAAGCATAACCAAATTTATATTTATAAAAAAACAATTGAAATAGCCTTATCACTTGAAATGCAGAAAAAAGAAGCCTCAAAAGGGTATTAATATTTGCTAACTAGGGGGAGGGACCTCATGCAATAAGTCCTCGATGGACAGGACTTGTGTAAATCAAATGTTAAAGGATGCCTTTTGACATATGAACACTAACATCACTACCGGTCAGTTGAGGAAAAACAGTGATGACACCAGAAGTGTTAAGAACATACTCCAGAAAGATGCAGTTGCCAGATAATGGATTATTGCAAGCACTGTCAAATGAACTTTCAGGAACAGGCAAAATGTGTGCTGTTTATGGAAAAAACCAAGTCAATAACCTAACCGTGTCATGCAGGTATCCTCTCTTCTAGAGACAGGGACATTATAACAGAATCGTATCATCACAACAAAAGTTGTCCCAATAATGGTAAAATTATTGGTTAATGACGATCCCCCAAAGACGGAGCTGGACATCACAGCATAGCCTTTGTTAGCGATGGTGATTCCCAGAACTTTGTGCCCTACAATAGAACATAGAACATAGAACATTACAGCACAGAACAGGCCCTTCGGCCTTCGATGTTGCGCCGACCAATATAAAAAGCAATGCCCCTCCAAACTAAACCATTCCCTTCTCTTCCATATACTTATCAACTAACCTCTTAAACGCCACCAAACTTGGCGCATCTACAACTGCTGCAGGCAGGGCATTCCACTCCCGAACCACCCTTTGGGTAAAGAACCTGCCTCTGATATCCGTCCTATAACTATCACCCCTTAATTTAAAGCTGTGTCCCCTCGTGCTAGCTTTTTCCATCCTAGGAAAAAGGCTATCACTGTCCACCCTATCTAAACCTCTAATCATCTTATATGTTTCGATTAGGTCCCCTCTTAGCCGCCTCCTTTCTAACGAAAACAACCTCAAATCCCTCAGCCTCTCTTCATAAGACCTGCCCTCCATACCAGGCAACATCCTGGTAAACCTCCTCTGTACCCTCTCCAATGCCTCCACATCTTTCTTATAATGCGGGGACCAGAACTGCACACAATACTCCAAGTGCGGCCGCACTAGAGTTTTGTACAGTTGCAACATGACGTTGCGGCTCCGAAATTCAATCCCTCTACCAATAAAAGCCAAGACTCCATATGCCTTCCTAACAACCTTCTCGACCTGACTGCCTACTTTCAGGGATCTATGCACATACACACCAAGATCCCTCTGTTCATCTAGACTACTAAGAATCCTACCATTTGCCCTATTCTCTACACATTTATTATTTCTGCCATAGTGCATTACCTCACACTTTTCCACATTAAACTCCATTTGCCACCTCTCGGCCCAGCTCTGCAACTTGTCCAAGTCTCTCTGCAAACTATAACACCCCTCTTCACTATCTACCACTCCACCGACTTTAGTGTCATCTGCAAATTTACTAATCCATCCTTCAATACCCTCATCCAGATCATTTATAAAAATTACAAACAGCAGGGGCCCCAAAACAGACCCCTGAGGTACACCACTTGTCACCGAACTCCACGATGAATATCTCCCATCAACCACCACCCTCTGTCTTCTATCTGCTAGCCAATTCCTAACCCAATTAGCTAAATCACCCTCTATCCCATACATCTGCATTTTCTGCAGAAGTCTTCCATGGGCCACCTTATCAAACGCCTTACTAAAGTCCATATATACCACATCAACCGCCTTACCCCCATCCACCTCCTTAGTCACTTTTTCAAAAAACTCAATGAGGTTAGTAAGGCACGACCTACCCTTCACAAAACCATGCTGACTATTTCCAATCAATTCATTACTCTCTAAATAACTATAAATCCTATCCCTAATTATTCTCTCCAATACTTTGCCCACCACAGAAGTAAGACTCACTGGCCTATAATTCCCTGGAAGGTCTCTCTTCCCCTTCTTGAACAACGGGACCACATTCGCTATCCTCCAGTCCTCCGGAACCACACCCGTAACCAACGACGACCTGAAGATCAGAGCCAGAGGCTCTGCAATCTCCTCTCTTGCCTCCCAGAGAAGCCTAGGGTAAATCCCGTCCGGCCCAGGGGACTTATCCAACTTCAAACCCTCAAATATCTAGCACATCCTCCCTATCTACTTCGATACCTTCCAGTTTGCTACCCTGTACCTCAGTGTTCTCCATAACTACATTTACATCACCCTGCGTGAATACCGAAGAGAAATATTTATTCAGTACCTCTCCAATCTCCTCAGGCTCCACGCACAACTTCCCACTGCTGTCTATGACTGGCCCTAATCTTGCCCTAACCAATCTTCTATTCTTAACATATCTAAAGAAAGCTTTGGGATTCTCCCTAATCCTATCAGCCAAAGTCTTCTCATGTCCTCTCTTTGCTCTCCTCAATTCCCCCTTTAGCTCCCTCCTGGCTAATCTATAGCTATCCATTGCACTAACCGAGCCTTCAAGCCTCATCCTGACATAAGCCTCCTTTTTCCTTTTAACCAGCAAATCAACTTTTTTCGTACACCAAGGTTCTCTTACTCGACCATTTCCTCCTTGCCTGACAGGGACATACTTATCAAGGACTCGCAGCAGCTGCTCCTTGAATAAGCTCCACATTCCAGATGTTCCCAGTCCCTGTAGTTTCCTAGTCCAATCTATGCACCCTAATTCTCTCCTGATGGCCTCATAATTACCCTTCCCCCAGCTATAACTACTGCCCCCAGCTTCATGCCTATCCCTATCCATCACTAAGGTGAACGTAACCGAATTGTGGTCACTATCACCAAAATGTTCACCAACTTCCAAGCCTAACACCTGGTCTGGCTCATTGTCCAGCACCAAATCCAATGTAGCCTCACCTCTAGTTGGCCTATCTACATACTGAGTCAAAAAACCTTCCTGCACACTTTGTACGAAAACTGACCCCTCTAACGAGCTAGAGCTATAGCTATTCCAATCAATATTAGTAAAGTTAAAGTCCCCCATAACAATTACCCTATTACTTTCACTCCTGACCAGAATTGACTTTGCAATCCTTTCCTCAACCTCTCTAGAACTTTTAGGAGGTCTATAAAAGACTCCCAACAGGGTGACCTCTCCTTTCCTGTTTCTAATCTCAGCCCATACTACCTCAACAGACAAGTCCTCATCAAACTTCTTCTCTGTCAGATAGCCAGCATTATCCTGACCATCACCTCCCTCAACCCCTCCATTACTTAAATGGTCAGAGTGCTTATCAAACATCCAGTACTGAATGGCCCGAACTCTCCTTCAACTATTGGGAAGTCCTTGATTTGAGGCCATCCAAAACTCTATGATTCAGCACCAACTGCGCAATTTTCACATTTTTAACCCTATGGTAATGAAAATCAATACCTTCCACAGGAAGGGCAGAACCCCAGCCATAGAGGGGGAGGGGGGGGCAGAGAAAAGGAAGGACATAAAGCCTTATACAGCCAATGGAGTGGTTGAAGGAAATGAGTGGAACCAATGCCTCAGGAGACTATGACTCTCTCAGGTTCCACATTCTCTTGAATCAATTTTCCTGGATAAAATCTGTTCCGAAAAACCTTTGATAAAAGCAAAGAGTGTCACAAACAATGAGAATGGGGCAGCATGATGGCATAGTGGTTAGCACTGCTGCCTCACAGCCCCAGGGACCTGGGTTCAATTCCAGCCTTGGATGACTGCCTCTCCCTATATCTGCTTGGGTTTCCTCTGGGTGCCCCAGTTTCCTCCCAGAGTCCAAAGATATGCTGATTAGGTTGATTGGTAATGCTAAATTGATTCTAGTGTCAGGGGTATAAGCAGGCTGAAATACGAAGGGTCATGGTTATTACCTTGAATCTGGTAATATGGTAATCATGGACTGGGTGGGATTGTGATCGGTGCAGGGTTGAATGGCTTTCTTTTGCGCTATAGGGATTCCATTAGAATCACCCTTTGTTTCAATATTACTGCTGACTTTGTTCAGGGATAAGGCTATAATCCCTCAGATGTAGGACAAATCAGTTCATAAATTCATTTGTACCTTTCTCCACAAATAGGAGACAGGAGTTTGATATATGAATGAGGGTATCACTCAGGGCTGAGTCACTGACTGATTACTTCATAGCAATGGAATAGTTCTTAATGCACAATAAATTAAAGTGAGATCTTTTTGACAGATACTTTTCTTTCTTTTATTATTTGTTTATATTGATTTTTTAACCAAATAAAAAATTGTACGATTAATGATAAAGTGAATTGAAATCGAACTAAATTGAGATGATCAGAGAAATTGTGATTTTGGCAGGATTTATTGATCTCGCCTGCAGCTGAGATCCTCCAGTCCCACTGCTGTGACCAGAGAATTGGCTGAGTGCCAAATTCTCCATTCTCATTGGCAGCAGCAGCAGGACTTGTGAGATCAGAGATTACTGGCTTTTGTCTCCAAAGACCTCACAGCTCACAGTACTGCCAGTAACCATCAAAGTCACTCTGGCCTTGAATTTCTTTGCCTCTGGCTTTTTCTAAAAATCAGCTGTAAACCTTGGTGGCATCTTGCAAACGGCAGCCAGCACTGCATCTCGCAGGTCACTGATTCTCTATAAGCCCAGATAGGACAATATATTTATTTTATGACAGATGAATCTTTGCAGGGACAGGGAGCAGTGGAATTTGTCACCATTGCTATATTTCGCCAGGTGAAGGGCATCATCAATTGCACCCATCTGACAATCAAGCAACCCAGTGGCTAACAGTAAGATTCATCATCAGGAAGGGTTTCCATACTCGCAACATCTAACCGGTTTGTGACCACAAGAATTTCCTCCATGTATGCAGTCTGTTGGCAGCTGCTATGACTCCTTCATTCATTGACAGTGGATAGAACTTGTGAGTCATGTTGAATTGAAGCTGTTGGTAGGTCAATGAAGTAATTGTGGTGAAGGGAACAGTATATGAATCTAGTGATTTATTTGTCACATGATGCCATATGAAAATGCATTTGCTGATTTTATTTAATTGAGTGAAGTCACTGAAATTTTGCACCACCAGGTCTTCAGAGCTTGAGTTCTGGCGTTGACCATGATAGTTTTTGACTTCCATTGTCTTTCTAATCTTTCTGTGCAGGATTCCCTGAAGGAAGAGGTCCTTTTTCCTCCTGCCTACCTTCTGCCCCAATGTCTCCAGCAGTACACTGAGAAACCTTGAAACATATGCGCATTTTTGCTTCCCATTCTGTTGATAAACTCTTTCCAAGTTCCTTTCACTATCTGCTGCAAATAGAATTGATTTTAAAAGTGGTAACCTGGCAGAAATTTGAGCACTGTGCCGAGGCAGATTGTTTCTCAGTGTTGGATGTCATGTCAATATCATGTGTATTCGTACGCAGAATGTATTAGCAAGCAGGATGAAACTCTTGTGCTGTTTGTGTCACTATGAATTTGCACAGGTTAATTATTTATCACAGTTTAGATCTATTAGGTCCATTGAATGCCTTATGCAATTTTTCCCCATGATATCCAACATGAGTTTTGATAAACTCTTAAGGCTTTCATGTTATGTTCCTCTCTTTACTATTTTGAAACAAAGTACTTAAATGTCATTGGAAAAATAGCTGACAGGGAAATCTGATTCTGATGTTAAGTCACATATTAATATAATTGATTTATTTTCAAGGCTATAATTTTTCAGTATAGAAATTGTATAAAATTATTAAAATAAATATTGAAAGATGTAACAGTGAATCTGAACAGGGCTGTGTTTGAATCCCACCAAGGCAAATGGTGAAATTTGAATTCAGTAAAAAAAATGTGGAGTTAGAAGTCCAATAATGATCATGAAACCACTGTTGATTGTTGAGATAAACCCATTTGGTACACTAATGTCCTTTAGAGAAGGAAATCTGCGTCTTACCTGGTCTGGCCCACATGAGACTCCAGAGCATAGCAATGTGGTTGACTCTTAAATGCCCTCTGAAATTGAGGGCAATTAGGGACAGGCAATAAATACTGGTTTAGCCTGATTCTAATGGACAACTTATCTGGCCATTCAACTTAACTCATACGTCTTTGGATTGTGGGTAGAAACCCATGCAGACATGCGAAAAGTGCTCAAAGTCCACACAGACAGTGGTCTAAGCCAGGAATCGAATCTAGATCACTGGTACTGTGAGGCAGCAGTGTCAATCACTGTGCCACCATGCCATTTATAGATCACCAACAACTTGTCCTGGTCCTCCATGTTGACGCTATAGTTAGGAAAGTCTACCAATGCCTCTCCTTTCTCAGGAGGCTAAGGTAATTTGGCATATCTGCTACTGTTCTCACTAACTTTTACAGATGCACCATAGAAAGCATTCTTTCTGGTTGTTTCACAGCTTGATATGGCTCCTGCTCTATCCAAGGCCGCATGAAACTACAAAGGGTAATGAATGAAATCCAATCCATCACAGAAATCAGCCTCTCATCCATTGACTTTGTCTACATTTCCTGCTGCCTCGGCAAGCAGATAGCATAATTAAGGACCCCACACAGCCTGAACAGGAAAAAGATACAAATGTCTGAGGTCATTCACCAACCAACTCAAGAACAGCTTCTTCCCTGCTGCTATCAGACTTTTGAATGAACATACATCATGTTAAGTTGGTCTTTCTCAACACCCTAGTTATGATACTATAGCACTACATTCTGCACCTCTCCTTTCCTTCTCTGTGTACAAAATGTTTTATCTGCATAGCATTCAAGGAAGAATACTTTTCATTGTATACTAATACATGTGACAATAATAAATAAAATTAAATCAATGGCTGTTTGGATGGGTGGGGGGAATAGATTCTGACAATATTCAAGGGGAAGGAAAAGGAGTGCTGGAATTGACTGTTATGGAGCATGGAGGGGCCTTGCATTGATTTTTTTTGGGGGGTGGATGGGAGCCCTAGACCTTGGTGGTGGGGTGTTAGAGCAGGTTATCGTTTCCAATGATCAGGGTACCATCCGGCTTTACTGGTATGTTTAAATCCAGAATGGAGTGAAACAGACTTACTTTTTTTTTATGATGATCTGGAGAGAAAACTAATCTTCCTCTCCGCAGAGAAACTTGCCAGTTTCAGTCAGACCTTGACACTTTACCAGTTTTTGGTACGATTCTGCCTATCATATTTCCATGTGGATATTTGCAACTGCAACAATTGCAAACCGATAAGATTAACATCAGTAATGGGCATGCTTCTTATTTGGGATAGAATTAGTTGTCACATGGAAAAACATGGGTCAATTGTGAACAGTCAGCATGGATTTCTAAAGGGTTAATATTGCTTAACAAACTTGCTGGAGTTTTCTGAAGAGGGAACAGAAAGGGCCGATGAGGGCAATGCAGTGATGCGGTGTACATGAACTTTTAGAAGGCATACAACAGACTTATGAGTAAAGTTGTAACTGAAGTAATAAAGGGGACAGAATCAACCTGGATACAAAATTGGCTAAATAATAGGAAGGAGAGAGTAATGAATATTGAACATTTTTCAGGCTGAAGGAAGATTTGTAGTGGTGAGTATTGGGATCCATGCTTTTCCTGATATATATTAATGATCTCGATCTCCATGAGTACAGCACAAATTTCAAAGGTTGCAAATGAAATAAAACTTGGAAGTGTTATAAATTGTAAAGTTCAAAACTACATAGATAAGTTGGTGGAGTGGGCAGATAGGTGGCAGATGAAGTTCAATGCAGAGAAATACGAGTGATGCATTTTAGTAGGAAGATCATGGAAAAAATACAAGAAGAGGTTAAATTCTTAAAGGAGTGCAGGAACAGAGTGACCAGTGTGCATTGTGCATAGATCATTGAAAGTGGAAGGACAGGCAGAGAGAACAATTAATGAAGCATATAATATTCTGGTTTTTATTCATCGGGACATAGAGTACAAGAGCAAGGGTGATACAGTGGCACAGTTAGCACTGCTACCTCACAGTGCCAAGGATCTGGGTTCAATTCCAGGCTTGGGTCACTGTTTGTACAGAGTTTGTATATTCTACCCATGTCTGTGTGGATTTCCTCCAGGTTCTCCAGTTTCCTCTCAAAGTCCAAAACTGAGCAGGTTGAATGGATTGGCCATGCTAAATTGCCCCTTGTGTCAGGAGGACTGGCTACAGTAAATGCGTAACCTTATGGGGATAGGGCCTGGGTGGGATTGTGGTGGGTGCAGACATGATAGCTAAATAGTCTCCTACTGCACTGTAGGGTTCTATATGGAATTTCTCCAAGACATAAGTTGGACATCAGCTGAAATTCTGTATACAATTCTGGATGCTATACTATAGAAAAGATTTAAAGTTTTAAAGTTAATTTATTATTGTCACAAGTAGGCTTACGTTAATACTGCAATGAAATTACTGTGAAAATCCCCTAGTCACATACTCTGGCGTCTATTTGGGTATACTGAGGGAGAATTTAGCATGGCCAATGCATCTAACCGGCACATCGTTTGGATTGTGGGAGGAAACAGGAGCACCCAGAGGAAATCCACACAGACATGGCAGAAAATGTGCAGTCTCTGCATAGACAGTGAATCAAACTGGATCCCTGGTGCTGTGAGGCAGCAGTACTACCACTGTGCCAACATGCCACCCAGACAGATACAGAACAGTTTGATGAAAATGGTTCTGGAGTGAGCAACATCAATTATGAGCATTGATTGGAGAGTTGGGGCTGTTCTTTTTGGATAGTAGAAGACTATGAGGAGAACTGATAGAGGTATTCAAAATCTTTAAGGTGGCTGAACAGAGTAGATAAGGAGCAACTGTTTCAGCTTATAAAAGGATCAAGAATGAGAGGGTACAGATTCAAAATGATTTACAAAAGAAGCATATGTGACGTGAGAAAAAGCCTTTACACACGAGAGCTTTGGGCCTAGGTAGAGGCAGGTTTCTCCTGGGTAGAGGCAGGTTTAGTCGAGGCATTCAAGAGGAAATTAGATGTTTATTTGAATGGACACAATATTCAGGGTTATGGGGAAAAGGCAGGAGAATGGCAGTAATCAAAATGCTCATTTGGAGAACCAGTGCAGACTTGGGTAAAATAGTCTCCATCTGTCAGATACAAATGGCCTACTCATGCTTCTAGTTTCTATGTTAGAAAACACATTTGCAAAAATGGTGGAATTGTGACTGTTCCATTTTCTCTTCCTCAGTAGTAGTAAAAACCAGTTAGTTCCAAAACAGGTCTTTCATCACCCAACCCCCTTCTCATACTTGCAAGCTGAAGGAACAGAAGATCAAGCTGGAACTGTCTGCACACATGTGAGGTTGCAGTTCTCTGATGTTAGTGTACAGGTTCTCATGAATCCAACAATGTTTTCACACCTTTTAGAAATAAGGAGACCTCAATCCAAATAACTCTCCCCAGTATGCTCTTTCATCTTCTTGCCCTTGTTGGCCCACGTTAATTTATTCAGTCAGGTCATCACTTATACTTTCTCATCTCAACTTTTCACCTCTATAAGGTTTCCTTTCCAAGGGTGCAAATATTTTCTGCTTTTGAGAAATGTCTTGCCAATTGTAATTTTTTTCATTATAGCACACACCATGACTCTATATTTTTGCACAAGTTTTGTTTATGATTAAATTAGAAAATGTAATAGAGAAAGGGATTTATTTAAAACTTCAGTAATAATTGTTCGACATTTTGATTAGTTGAAACCACCTCTATGCTCGTAATAAACTAGTGCTACATTTTCTTTATGATTTATTTTGGTGTTGCACTCTTCCAATTAAATTAAATGTGCTGATTGGGTGTTTGAAAATAACGCACAGTTGTGTAATATCAACATGTTCAAACACAAATAGCATATTTCGAAATTTGGATCCTTTCAGGAGGCAGATTCCTCAGATATGATTAAACCTGTGAGCTGGGACAATAAATCTCCATTAAGACAAAGTGACTAGTCCATAATTCACAGCTACCAAAGTACCATGATTTACAGCAATTTACATTTGTTACAAAGTGTTTCTTACCAGCAATGGATGCAGAACATAACCTTCATTGCCATGTAAAATCTCCCATTTCTGACTAAATCAAACTACAATCTCCCATTTCTGACTAAATTAAAATAAATATAGCTGTGTAGTATAATTCAAGAAACTTACAGTAATCCAGAGCATCTTGTATATAAACATTCCTGCATATAAACAGAAGGGCGGCACGGCAGCACAATGGTTAGCACTGCTGCTTCACAGCTCCAGGGATCTGGGTTCGATTCCCGAAACACTGTCTGTGTGGAGTTTGCACATTTTCCTCGTGTCTGCGTGGGTTTCCTCCGGGTGCTCCGGTTTCCTCCCACAGTCCAAAGATGTGCGGGTTAGGTTGATTGGCCATGCTACAATTGCCCCTTAGTGTACTAGGATGCTTAGGTAAGAGGGGTTAGCAAGTAAAATATGTAGGGATATGGGCTGGTAGGGCCTGGGTGAGATTGTGGTCGGTGCAGAATCGATGGGCCGAAGGGCTTCTTTTTGCACTGCAGCATTCTGTGATTTGTTCTATAAAAGCACAGAATGAGATGAAATATTGGATTCCTAATGCGAATGTGGGAGATCACTCAACTACACGAATGCTCAGATTCTCCAGAGCATTGTAACTCTGTTAACAAAATGAGGTCTATACAGGAAAAGTGTTAATCAGTTTGACAGTAGCAGAGTTTGTAAAGTACATCTACTTGACCATGGGCTAGTCATCTCTATACCTGCTTTTATCATTCACAAATTATAGTCAGCACCAGGCTACAGTCTGTTTTACAGGAAATCATGCAATTACTTTTATATCGTTTCCCCTTTGGCAAGATTTCCTTCCCCAGCCATAAAATTAAAACTCCATCCCAATTTGAATGGAAGATTAAAAGGTTACTTTTCAATTATCTTCTGCCCAGGATTTCAATTTTTTTGAAAATTACTTGCCTGTACCAACTATCCAGAGCTTTACATTATATTATGAACATTGGAAACATAGTTCCATTTTGTATGACTGCATAATTGTGTAATTTTTAATGGAAATATAGACATTGCATCTGTAAATAAGTATGCAGCTTACAGTATATTGCCACACACAGCATTTTCAGGCCATGGAACATTTTAACTCAAAGCCTGAAGAGAGATGAGAGACTGGAATGGACCTCCAAAAAATCAGGACACCTGAAAGAAGATAAAAAGAGGCCAAAGCTTGGGACCTATCATAGAAGCAGGAGTAGGCCATTCAGCCTGTTGAGCCTGCTCTGCCATTCATTTTGATCATGACTAATCATTGAAGTCAATATCCAGATCTCCCCTTCCTCCCATATCCCTTATCTATTTAGTTCCAAAAGCTCTATATCTAATTTCTTGAAATCAGAAAACCTTTTCACTTCAACTACATACTGTGGCAGTGAATTCCACACATTCACCATCCTCTTGACCTCTGGTCAAGAAGAAGAAAGAAGCACGTGATATGTATAAGCAGCTGGGATCAAGTGAATCCCTTGAAGAGTATAAGTATAGAATTAAGAGAAAAATCTCTTGGAATTAAGAGAGAAAGAAGAGAGCAAAAAGGGGACATGAGTTTGTTTTGTCAAATAAGAATCCAAAGAGGTTCTACAAATACATAAAGGGATAAGGGACAAAGTATGGCCTCTTAAGGATTAACAAAGTCATCTATGTGCGGATTCACAAGGGATGGATGAGATCCTAAACAAATATTTCTCATTAAATTGGAGCAGCATGGACAAGTTGGGCTGAAAGGCCTGTTTCCATGCTGTAAATCTCTATATCTCTATATCTATAATATTTACTGTTAAGGAAAGCATGGATGTTAGGGAACTTGGGAACATAAATATGATGTCTTGAGGAGTGTACGTATTAAAGAGAAAGAGGTGCTCAATGACTTAAAGCGTATTTATAGAAGCTCCTTGATAGAAAGGATTTGGACAGTTACATGGATAAGATGGGACCAAATGTGGGCAGCTGGAACTAGCTTAGGGGTATAAAAAAAGGGTGATATGGACAAGTTGAACTAAAGGGCCTGTTTCCATGCTGTAAACCTCTAAGACTCCTTATGCAGATTAAAGTTGCCCATAATCACAGGTGTTCCTTTAACAAATGCATCTCTCATTTCCTGCCTAATGCTTTCCCAATATTACCACAACAGTTTGGTGGTCTGTATACCATCCCCCACTTGTGTTTTTTGCCCCTTGTTGTTTCTTAACTTGAACCCATACAGATTCCACGTCATCAATATTAATATCTTTCCTCAGTATCAAATCAGTATCATCTTTAAGCAACAATGCAACTCCACCATCTTTTCTTTTCCATCTGTCCTTCCTAAACACTGAATAGCTTTCAACATTTAGTTTCTATTTGGAGTCATGACCTCTTCACATTCATCTGTGCAACAAATTCATCCATTTTGTTTTGAATGCTCTGAGCATTCAGGTACAAAACCTAAAGGTGGACACTTTTAACACTTTATTTTCCCTTTCTTACTACTTTTTACTCAGTCCTTATTTGACTCTGGTCCTTGATTTCTCTGCCTATCACTTTCCTTATTCTTCATACTGTCTTTTCCTTGTCTTTAATTCCCCCAGCTCTGAATTCTTACCAAGGTTCCCATCTCTGCTGTCATGCTAGTTTAAACCCTCCCCAACAACCAATGTTTCCAATCAGTCCTAATCTGCCAAGGCGTAACCACTTCAGTTTGTACAGGTCCCTCCTCCCCAGAACTGGTCACAGAATTACAGAATATGACAGTGCTGATGAGGTCCTTCAGCCCATCAAATCTGCACTGAACCCTACGTCCAGTGTCCTAGGAATCTGAAACCCTACCCCTGTTACCATTTTGTCCGCCACATATTCATCCTATACATCCTGTTGTTTCTTCTCTGGCTAGCACATGACACAGGTAATAATCCTGAGATCAATATCTTTGGGGTCCTACTTTTCAGTTTGTTTCCTAGCTCCCTTCTTTTCACGTGTGTCATTTGTCCAAAGAATACTGTTCACCCTCCCCCTGCAGAATATCTTGCAGCCACTCCAAGACATCCTTGATCCCAGCACCAGGGGAGTAACATATCATCCTGGAGTCTTCTTTGCAGCCACAGAAATGCGTATTTGTTGCATTCCCACACTTTTTACTCCTTCCTTCTGCAGCAGAACCAATTATGGTGCAACAGATTTAACTATTCTCATTTCTCCCTGAAAGGTCATTCCCCTCAACAGTATCCAAAATGGTATATCCGTTTGATAGGGGAATAGCCACAGGAGATTCCTGCGCTGCCCACCTAGCTCTCTTGCTTTGTCCGGTGGTCACTTATTCCCTTCTTGCGTGTGGAGTCTAAGCCAGCGGTATGACTACCTGTCTATACATTCTATCCAAGATGCCCTCCACCTTGCGGATACTCCACAGTGTCCCCAGCCACTGTTCCAGCTCTGAAATGTGAGCTTCCAGGAACTGCAGCTGGAGACACTTCCTGTACACTTGCTGGCCCTAGGCCTCCCATATGGAGCACGAAGAGCAGACCACAATTTGGAGCTCTCCTGAGATGTCCTACCCCTTTAAATTGAAAGATGTTTTGTTTCAGATTATACCCAATTCTCTAGGGCCCGTCTTTCCTGCTCCTCATTACTACCAAACAACCTTTACAAGCTATAAATTAGAAATTATCTCTGAGGCTACAAGTGATAAAATTATTAAATACTTACCCGACCTTTCTATTTACCGATCAGTTCTTTACCTTGTGTCCTCTATTCATGCAGCAGGGAAAGATAACACCTTGCTTGTCTTCCTCACAGTGCCCTTTTTTTGATTGGAGATGCCGGTGTTGGAATGGGATGGACAAGATGAGAGGTCACATGATACCAGACTATAGTCCAACAAGTTTATTTAAAATCACAAACTTTTGGTGTGCTGCTCCTTCACTAAGTGAAGTGGAGTGAGACGCACAGGCAGAGAATATATAGTTTTCTGTCACTGAACTTATTAAAAGGCCAATGACTACCTCACTGGGAGCCCCCCCCTATTCATCCAGAAATTAAAACATTCACAGTTATGAGGGTGTAACTCTGGCAAGGCAGATTTTTTCCATGATTAATAGTGAGTTGCCGTTGCATTGTCTTCTTTGGGGAGCACCTGGAAATACCTAAAGTATGATCCAGTCCATATGGTGCAGTGAGGGATGACCAAACAAAGGAATCAGCCTTAGCCAGGAAAGATAAAGTAGCAGCTGTATAAATGATGAAGCAATGTTGCAGTCTATCTGGGAACAGATGGTGCAGGAGAAGCAGAGTGAGTCAGGAAAACATAGTGCAGGATATATGGAGCGGTATAGTGCAGAGAGCCTGGAGAGGGACAGTGCAGACAGTACAGTTGGGGATAGAGAGTGCCCTTTAGGCTGTGCCAACCCTGGCACTGTCCACCAGGCACCAGGCAGTGTCAAGGAAGTGGGGTCTGAGGGAACAAGGACTTCAGTGGGGAGTGGGGGCATTGCAGATAGGTGGTGATGGGGAGGACCTGCTGCACACACTGCATTAGGGATCGGTGGGATTGTGAGGGAGGGAGAGATCAGGTCTGAACATGGGGAGGGGAGGTCAGGCTATACTTGGGGGTGGGAAGTTGGGCTAAACACAGGGAGGGGAGAGACACGAAGACAAGAAATCAGGATATAAGTCGGGGTAAATGATGAGAGGCCAACGATAGGGATGAGATTGGGTTAGGGATGACATTGGGGGGCTGGCAATGGAGGGGGAGGGGTGTTGCCAGGGCATATATGCCAATCTCCCCACTGACAGATTGGCACATGCACAGTGTCCACTCAGTGCGCTAATGCTGGCCTCTCCAGCAGGTTCAGGCTTTGGCCCCTGATCACCAGCATGCACTGTGTTTGAGACTCTGTAATGTACAGAATCCCAGAGATTCATTCCACTCAGCTCATCCAACAGATGGATAAGAAAACCATTGAACACTTAGTTTCTTTGGGGGGAAATTGGTCCCAGGATGCAGATTATATGTAGGGGACCACAAGGTATATCGCTTGTTGAGTTTGTTCTAAAACTAATGAAATGTGTGCTGAAGCAATTGTGGCTTATGTGGTTGCTCACCCTGATGTGTTTCTGCCAGTGGTAGGTATCCACATGTATGTCTGCAATAGTTTAACACTCTTCCTGCCTTTGTAGGAAGCGAGAGGTTTTGTTTCAGCAGATAGGAAATCTCTACCATCTGCAATCATAGAAGGTGTAACACTGCCCCTTTCCCTCCTCCCTGTTAACCATCCCAGGTCCTAAATACTCATTTCAGGTGAAGTGATGTTTTACATGCACTTCCTTCAATCTGGTCTATTGCATTCACTGCTTCTAATGCAGCCTACATCAGAGAGGCAAACACAGAACGGGTGACCACCACCTTGCAGTCCATCCACCAGCAGGATCCAGACCTACCTGTCACCTGCCATTTCAACATACGATCCTGCTCTCCTGTCCGCATGTCTATCCTTGGCCTTTTGCAATGTTCTAGCAAACCCCAATGCAAACTGGAGGAACAGCACCTCATCTTTCAATTGAGCACTTTACAGCCTTCTGGATTGAACATTGAGTTCTTTTTTTATTTGATTTATTATTGTCAGATGCATTAACATACAGTGAAAAGTATTGTTTCTGCATACTATACAGACAAAGCATATAATTATGGAGAAGGAAACAAGACAGCACAGCATGTAATGTTATAGTCATAGCCAGGTTGTAGAGAAAAATCAACTTAATTCAAAAGTCTGACAGCAACAGGGAAGAAGTTGTTCTTGAGTCAGTTGTACGTGACCTTAGACTTTTGTATCTTTTTCCCACTGGAAGAAATGGAAGAGTGAAGATCTGGAGTGTATAGGGTCCTTAATTATGCTGACTGCTTTGCCGAGGCAGTGGAAAGTGTAGAGAGAGTCAATGAATGGGGGGCTGGTTTGTGTGATGGATTGGATTACATTCATGATCTTTTATAGTTCCTTGTGGTCTTGGGCAGAACAGGAGCCATACCAAGCTGTGATATAATCAGAAAGGATGCTTTCTGTGGTTATCTAGTAAAAGTTGGTGAGAATCGTAACTGACATGTCAAATTTCTTTAGTCTTCTGAAAAAGTAGAGATGTTGGTGGGCTTTCTTAATTGTAGAGTTCAACCACTTCAGATGAACTCTCTCCTCCGCCTTCACCCCATTTCCATTTATTTTAGTCCATTTCATTTCATCTCATGCATCGATTTTATCATCATTCTTTTTCATTTCTATTTTTCCGTTTCTCCATTCCAGCTCTCCTTCTTTCCACACCTCACTCCCCTTCACTCAGCACCCCCCCACCCCTTCAATACAACTGCACAACTGCCACATCCCTCAGGCAGTCCTTTCACAATTGATTCTCACATTCTGATTACTTAATGGGAACTTATAGCTTTTTCTCAGCTTTCTATATCCTCATCTAAATTCTCTTTATCCAATTTCACATTTTCCCACCTGTCCCAATGGCATAAATCTCTGCTGATTCTCTTTGCTCTTAACTCTGATGAAGGGCCGTTTAAACTCCAAAGATTGGCTCTATTCTCTCCCCATAGCTGTCAGACCTGCTGAGATTTTCCAGCATTTTCTATTTTTGTGTCTACCATCTGCACGTTTGCTGAAATATATTTTTCAAACTGTTCAAAGATGAGAATATGGGATAATTAAGGATTGGACATATCACATAATCTTTCCAATTGGGAATTCTCAAACAGATGAATTAACAAAACAGGGTGCTTGAGAAGGAGAACAATGGCATTCTCCAATAGATGCTGTTACTATGCGTCAGGATAAAGTGGAATATCTTAAATAGGCTCAGTGCGGTGATGATGATTTAAAATAGTTACAGGATGGAGTAAATCCTGCTTCTCATGACAATTGGAAAGATAAATTACAACTCCAGGATGGGCTTGCTCTTAAAAAGTAATTGTATGTGGTGCCAACCCAAGATCGTAATCAAATCATTTATCAATGTCGTATTGTTCAGGGTCTTCAGGGATCAGAAACAACTGCTGATCAAATTAAAGGGCTATGTTGGGGGCCTAATGTGGATAAGGATATAAAGCATTACGTGGACAATTGTTTAGTATGTGCTCAAAATAATCCCAATAGGTACACAAGGAGAATTGAGGCATACAAGACCAATTGAAGAACAATGGAACAATTTACAGGTGGATTATGTTGGTCCTTTACCATCATGTCAGGTAGGATAGATTATATCCTCATAATAATTGACAATTTCAAACAACAAAGAGCAAAACAGCATGGAAAACAGGCCCTTCGGCCCAACGAGCCTGTGCCGCCACCCCAATGTTCCCACCTCTGCCCTGATCTCTGTCTATGTTTATAGATCTATGGATTGCAAACCAAATTTGAGACAATTTAGGGAGAATTTGTTTTGCCAATTAGCCTAAGAGCACATCTTTGGGATGTGGGAGGAAACCGGAGCACCCGGAGAAAATCCACGCAAGCATGGGGAGAAAGCGCAAACTCCCACAGACACAGGTTCAAATCCATGTATCTGCACAGCACAGTGATAGTCACTGAGCTGTCGTGTTGACCATCAAATGGTCCAGGTCAGGCGTACACTAATGACATGAAGCACTAGGAGAGTCTCGAAAAAAAAATCCAAGAGCAGCGCTCTCACGACCTATCTCATGTATGCCCCTCGCTAGATAACAAGGTGGACCAAAGCACCTAAAGGATAAAAACAAGTACATCAATATCATCATCTATTTACACACTTCTCAGGGACTCCCAAGGCTCATGATCCCTATTTTAAATCAGTTTTCTATACCCCACCATTCCCATTCTGTTCATGTGCCCATCTAAGTATTTCTTAAATAACTCCAGAGTACCTGCCTCCACCACTTTACTTGGCAGCGCATTCCATACCCCCACCACCTTCTGTGTGAAAAAACTCCCTCTAGCATCCAAATTATACCTTACCCCGCTCACCCTAAGCCCATGACCCCTCGTGCTATTTGAGACCCTCCTAGGAAAGAGCTTAACCCTGTTTACTCTATCTATACCCCTCATAATCTTGTACACCTCTATTAGATCTCCTCTAAGTCTACATCTTTCCAAGGAAAATAGTCCCAATTTGCCTAACCTCTCCTCGTAACGCAGACCTTCCATACCACGCAGCATCCTGGTAAACCTCCTTTTTTTTTAAGCAACACAGCACGGGAAACAGGCCCTTCGGCCCAATGAGCCCGCGCCGCTGTCATACTATATAGTAGCAAATACATTATCCTATTTTAATATTCCTATATAATAATATATATATTATTCCTAATATGGAAAATTTTCACCATAGGGACAATTTGTTTCCCAATCAGCCTAAGAGCGAATTTTTGGGTTGTGGGAGGAAACCGGAGTGCCCGGAGAAAACCCACGCAACCACGGGGAGAACGCGCAAACTCCCGCAGACACCGGCCCAATTCCAAGTGTCTGCACAGCCACATCGATAGTCTCTGAGCTGTCATGGTGCCCTTCAGATGGTCCACATAAAGCACTCATTTACGACATGAGGTACCAGGCAACCCATGAATCAACATCCAAGAGCTGTACCCGCACCACCTGCCGAATGCATGCTCAAATTATGGACCGAATTACCTGTGGAAAAAAGCCGTAGTTAAACAGTCCTAATATATCCCTCTATCTGCATACCGCTCATGTGGCTGTCCAAGAGACCCTTAAACAGCCCCAGCTTGCCTGCTCCCACCACCTTACTCGGCAGTGCATTCCACACCCCCACTACCCTTTGTGTGAAAAACTGCCCTCTAATATTCGTCCTATACATAGCCCCCCTCACCCTATGTCCATGACCCCTCGTCCTATCCATTTCTAAAGGTGGAAAAAGTTTACCTCCATTTACTCTATCTTTACCCCTTATAATCTTATACACCTCTATGAGATCCCCTCTAAGCCGACGTCTTTCAATGGAAAACAACCCCAGTCTATCTAATCGTTCCTCATAAGACAGTCCTTCCATACCAGGCAGCATCCTGGTAAACCTCCTCTGCACTCTCTCCAGAGTTTCCATGTCTTTCCAGTAGTAAGGCGACCAGAACTGGGCGCAGTATTCCAAGTGAGGCCTAACCAACGTTTTATACAACTGCAACATTAAAGGCCAGCTCTTGTACTCTACACCCCTTCCTATAAAGGCTAGCATACTATATGCTTTCTTCACAACCTTCTCCACTTGCTCTGCCATCTTCAGAGACTTGTTCACGTGCACCCCGAGGTCCCTCTGCATTTCTATACTCGTAATAGATCTACCCTTTATCATATACCTCCCCGCTACATTCTTTCTCCCGAAATGCATCACCTCACATTTATTAGGATTGAATTCCATCTGCCATCTACCTGCCCAAGCTACCAGCCTGTCTATGTCCAGCTGCATCGCCTGACAATGCTCCTCACTATCCGCAAGTCCAGCAATCTTTGTATTGTCCGCAAACTTGTTGATCACTCCACTTACTCCCTCTTCCAAGTCATTTATATATATTACAAATAGAAGAGGTCCCAGTACCAAGCCCTGCAGCACACCACTAGTGACTGACCTCTAGCTAGAAAAACACCCTTCCACTATTACTCTCTGTCTCCTATTACAAAGCCAGTTACTTATCCATCTAGCTACCTGTCCTTGTATCCCATGAGCCTTGACCTTCTCAACTAACCTCCCATGAGGGACTTTGTCAAACGCCTTACTAAAATTCAAATAGACAACATCAACAGCTCACCCTTCGTCCACCGTTTTCGTCACCTCCTCAAAAAATTCTACTAGATTTGTAAGGCACGACCTCCCCTTAACAAATCCATGCTCTGTATCCCTAATCAGATCGCAACGCTCTTAGTGCCCATATATCCTATCTCTAAGAATCCCTTCCAACAGCTTCCCTACCACTGACGTCAAACTCACCAGCCTATAATTCCCAGGATTATCCCTACTACCCTTTTTAAACAACGGTATAACATTAGCTATTCTCCATTCCTCTGGGACCTCACTTGTGTCCAAAGAAGAGACAAAGATTTGTGTCAGAAGACCAGCAATTTCACCTCGCACCTCCCTAAGCAGTCTGGGATAAATGCCATCAGGCCCAGGAGATTTATAAGTTTTAATGTTACCTAGAAGCTCTAACACTTCCTCCCTCAGTATGGATATTTCCCTCAACTGGTCCACAGCTCCCTCGGAGACAGGAGCTGTCAACAAGCCCCTCTCTTTCGCGAATACCAACGCAAAGTATTCATTCAGGATCTCTGCCATTCCCTCTGCCCACTGTTCCCCTCCTCCGTCCCTAAGAGGTCAATTTTTCCTCTCACCACCCTTTTATTCCTAACATAGGAATAAAAAGCCTTTGGATTTTCCTTAATCCTATTCGCCAGTAAATTAATTGAAGCATTCGTTACCTGAAATAATGCAGTTAAAGTGACATTTAATATTCTAGTACTTGATAGGGACTCCCACTTATTTTGGAATCAGATCAAGGCACTCATTTTATTGTTCAGATTATGCAGGATATCATGACTTTATTTGGGATCAACCAAAAGTTTCATATGGCCTATGATCCTCAATTAATTGAGATTGTAGAAAAAAAGCATCATACTTTAAAAACTCTGATCAGAAAATTGTACAACAATGTAATTCCATATGGAACTGATATATGTATATGTTGTATTTTGAGGTTTGTGGTATGGACTGTTGCTTTAAGTGCGTGGGTCAGGTGACCCCTGGGCAATTAGCTCCACTCAGTGTGGGACCCAGTTTGGTACCTTGAGACCTAAGTGTGCAACAATGCATTCTTCTAAAATAATAGCTTCCAGTGTTCAAATTACCAAGCCTACCTCATGATTCTTTATGCACCCTTAGTCCATAGGGGCAAACATAATAATGGCACATATATTACCGTTGTTCTGATGATAGTGCAAAATACAGTCATAAGTTCACCTGATTTACTCCATGTTTTAATGACTGGGTGTCCCATGAGGGGAATTAGACTTCTTTTAGGATTGAACTTTTCTGAACCTGAAATTATTGCTCCTAGTCATGAGGGAACTGTATAGCAATTACTGGACAATGTTTAAACTGTTCATATGTCAGTCACTATTAAAATAGGGCATAGAAGGGAGCAGTGTAAAGACTTATTTTTAAGGTAAAGTGAATTCTATCGAGTTTAAGGTGGGACAACAGATTATGCTCCACGTTTCTTAGCCAGATACATTCTTGTCCCATAGATATTCTGGACCCTATTCCATTGTAGATAAAGTAAATCCATCTGTGTATAAGGTGTTAATGGAATCTAGAAAGACTGGTTGGTATCAAATGAAAGCATGGGGTGCTCAGTATTATCATCACTATCATATGTTGGAACCATATACTCGTTCTTTTTCTTTTCAGTCCGGTTCTTCATCAACACGGACTTTGCAGACAGATGATCAGTCAGATAGTCAGTCTGATAATCAGTAGGAGTCAGTGAAACCAGCTTGAATATGAGATGAACAAAATCATTTAGTTAGAATCCTGGATGTGAACAAAAGCACAAGTGATGATGTTTAAACGTTTAAGTTGTAGAAATTGAGAAAGAGAGAAATCTGGTAAAAAATGATACGGTTGGGTGAGTTCCAAATGATGAGACAATGCCCGTTCACCAGAGCGTGCAGGATTACTTGTTGCTGGTGTCCAAAAATTGATTGCCATTTTGTGTGTTTTGGTGGTTTGGATTTGTAGCTTATGGTACTTTTCATTGGTAGCCATCATCATCTTATATATTTTAATTTGTTTAGACAAACTATCAATGAATTATTGGTTTTGATGCTTTATCAATATTTTTATTGCATGAGATAACATGATAGTTTGGCTTGTCTCCCACGTGTGAATTATGATATGGAATGCATTTACTGTCACTGTACATATATATGTAATTTAGTAATATTTTTTCTTATAAATCTTATAGCATGATCAGGGATACTGTCATCCTAATCCTATTCTTCATAATTATTAGTTTTGTATCTACCTTGGGATATTTTGAGAGCTTGAGGTGATGCTGTGTGTTAGCAACATAGTGAGGCAGGCTTTTGGTCTTTTGCTGATGTTTACATTCCCTCAGCTGGGGACAATTTAATGTCCTGTACAGATACGTGATCACAGACTGTGATTTATGTTCTTTCCAATTGTTCATGCAATCCAAGATTCTTTTGGCCGTATTTACAACAGCCTCATATGTAGGTGCAGTTTCAATGAGTTGTTCACCAATCCTTTACCCAAACCCTTTCCTAGTACCCTTTCCTAGTACCCTTTCCCTTTGTCTAACACTATTTAGTTAATAGTATTTATTCATCTTTCTTGGTTATATCACTTTGTACTTGTCAGCATGGCTATATTTAAGCTAGGATACGCCATACCACCCCCACCACTCCCCATAACTTGTCTAGACTTTTTACAGCTTCTGAAATTATATTGCACAATTTCTTATCGGAAAACATTTGTACTGGCACAGCCACCACAGAGTGAAACAACAAACTTTTTCAGCATGATTAATTCTACATTTTAAAAATAACTTGCGGTGCCAGATGTGTTTGAGGAACTGATAAGGTCAACAGGCTGCTGCTCATGTTATTGCTCTCCTTTTTGACAAAACACTCACATCTAACACATCTAATCGTGAACGTCACCCTGCCTCTTCAATGTCTTTTGAGAAAACCTACAATGATGTATATCCCATCTGAACCCATCTACATTCCCAAAGCACTGGTCATAGCGATAACCTCCCCACTTGATAGCAATAACAAACCACATCCTTTCCTATTAAATAGCAAGGCCAGCTGTGGATCGATGTTTATACTATGCACAAATGGAAAAACAGAAAAATCATTCATAAAAGAAGACACAAAAAATAGAATGAATACAAAAAAAATTCAGAAATTAAAATGGCAATAAAGTGATATAAATTATGTTCAGAAAACAAAATCACTTCCATTTCCACTTAATTTTTAGTACATATTGTACAAATAAGAACAAATAAGCTTTTATCTCTGTTAAAAATCTGTGATCATTTTAATTCTATATGCAGGAAAAAGAGCAAAAGAGACGGCAGATTTTAACTGAAGGAGAGTGAGCACATACAAGATGAGAAAGAGAAAAGTTGGAGAGAGGGAGCAAATATATGCACACATTAATTAGATATTTTTTCTTCAACATTCAGGGAGAATAAGTAGACTTTATCGAGAATTCTACAGTACAAAAGAAAACCATTTGGCTGATCAAGTCTGCATCAATTCTCTGATAGCATCTTACCCAGGCCCTGTCCCGTAACCTCACGTATTTTACCCTGCAAATCCCTCTAACCTACACACCGTGGGACGCTAGGGGGCAATTTAGCACGGCCAATCCACTCAACCTATGCATCTTTGGACTGTGGGAGAAAATCAGATGATCCATCCAGACACGATGAGAATGTGTAAACTCTACATAGTCAATTACCCGAGGCTGGAATTGAAGCCAGTACTGCTGTGAGGCAGCAGTACTAACCACTGTGCCATTCTTTAACACTTTAGAAATGGAAAGATGCTGAAAAGTTTACTTCGATTCAGAATGAGAAAGTGAACATCGTGCCTTCGTATCCTGGATCAGGAATTGAGCATTTTAATTCTCTTTGCAGGGAATGAATCATAGGATCACTTCAGTGCAGAAGGAGACCCATTTGAGTCAGAGTCTGCACCAACTCTGTCAGAATATCTTACTCTTTCCGATGTGTTATCCACATATTTACCATGGCTAATCCCTCTAATCTATAGAGTTTAGGAGATTAAGGGACAATATGGCATGTTCAATCCACCCACCTGTCCATCTTTGGACTGTGGGAGGAAGCCGGAGCACCTGGGGGAACCACATGCAGATGTGGAGCCAATGTGCAAACTCCACACAATTACCCAAGCCCAGAATTGAATCTGCATCCCTGGCGTCATAGAGCAGTGGTGCTATCCATCTACAAACAGAGGATTTAAACTGTACATTGATGGAAAGAAACTGCCATTATAAGTGACTTGGTGAAGAATACTAGCTAAATGTCAGATTTGAGACTGGCCAGAACTATGTAACAAAAATCTGGCAGCTGCAGTTTGAACCAAACTTCAAGCTTCCTGCATTATTTAATCATGATATAAAATGTTTCTATCAAACAGCAGTCCACACTGGTACTTTATGTATCTACAATAAATCTCTCCTTACTTAATAAACTCAGTATCAAACTGCTCTTGCAAAAATATTACACTTGTATGAAGGGACTCATAAACAAAAGGACTTTGAAAAATCTGTGTGGCCTAATCATATATAGTCTATTTTCCCCACTTTAATCACCACATCTATTGCTGCATTTTGCCTGAAGCAGTTGATGCAACGTCCAGGCCATACCTGCTCTATATTCAGCAATGATGAAGATGTGTTTCTGATGGATGACAATGTTTTTGCTGAATTCCCTGAGGCAAACACTATACTCATGCTAAGTGCTCCATCTAGTGGTCCAGCAAGAACCATTACAATTCATTCATTAAACAAGTGAAAAAGAGTTGAGATCAGATAGCTGTGAGTTGCTCACGTTCAGCTCAGCCTTCTGTAATAGATACTGGATGGACACATTGAGAAAACGCTATAATATGCCATAAATTTCTAGGGTTGTTTCCTTGCAGTGTACAACCAGAATGAGTTGAGCACTTTGCATAAGAGAGCTAAATTAGAATTCAGCTTATGTGGCTTAATCATACTATTGTGTTGTGAGTGATATTAGTGTGGGGCGGGGGTGGTATAAAATCTGTTCCATTAGCAAACCAATTGCAATCTGTTCAATTCCCGTCTGTCTTTTGAATAGTTCTGCAGAGTATCCCCTTATCTGAAGGCTAATTTAAGTAAAATCCCAGGATAATCTGCCTCACTCTGCCTTCTGCATTACAGCATAATTCTGCAAAGAGTTTGGGTCACAGATTTGATTGGTTAAATCATTAGTCTTTTAGGCAGATGGGACTTCATCTGGAAGTCCAGCAAGACAGCAGGAAGAAACACAAGCCTACTGCTTTAAATGTTGCTGCTTTCAGGTAATGTCTATTGCGTGATTTCCCATTGTACATTTGCATTAACCAACTGTGGTCTGTGCTTGGGTTAACTGAACTATTCTTAAGCCATTACTTAGCAACTCAAATGCAGTGTTGACGATGGATTTCTTATTCTAAATTTCATTTCTATTTGGGTTAAGAATATTATTACTAATTTGTTCCATAATTTGGAATACTGTAAACTAACTTAGAAATTAAAAGAACATTTAAGCCTAAAGCCTGGCACAACTTGAGCCCTTTAGCAGGCATTACTGAAACTAGTGGAAATAATATTATTATTTAATTTCCCGAGTTTCTTCTTGTTTTTTTGTTTAATTTAAGTGTTTATTGTTTGTATCCACCAAGAGATGGATACTTTGTTCAAATGCACTGGAGTAAATAAAATTAAGTAACTGATGGCAATTCAAATTTCATTTCTATACCTTTTACAGAAAGGGAGGCCTAACATTGGTTTTATCGTTACTGCATATTTTATCTTAATTAACAGAATAAATAGAATCCGTTTGACGAAGAGGCATTTTGTATGAATTTTGAGAATTTGTTCTTTAAATACAGTTGGAGGGGGAGTTGATATGATTCCCGAAGTTCCAGTGTCAAGTATGTATTCATACAATGCTGCTGAGCACTGTGGATTATTAGATTCAATTTTTATTGTCATGAATAGTGATGGAAGGAGGGCTGGCTACAAGAGTGTGCTAAGGAAATGAAAATGGACTTCAAGACTGATTTCATAAATACCACAGTTAAGGATGCTTTTGCCTGCTTTTCCTTTTCAACCCTCCATAAGTTGCAACTCATCTCACCCCGTCCAACTCTAGATGCTTGATTTTACACTAAGCCACCAGTGGATTTAAAGGGACTTAGAAAATCAAGTGCGTCCCCAGTCCCTAACTACCCCATCCTCTTTACTACCACAACTGTCTCAAATTTACAGGATTATGGAAGAATTGGGCAACCCACCTAGCTTTGGGTGTCTTGGCGCCCTTAATTGTCCAACTAATGAATCAATGAGAGTCTTCAGGCCAAAGAGGAATAAGGCAGTGTTGTGGGAAAGAGGGACGGAGAGGGGTGGAGGTTTGCAGGGACGGTGTACCAGGAGAGGGGGGAATGTGGTCAGAGGCAAAGCCAGGAGATTAGTTTGCAGCACCACCTATCCACATCCTGATGCCAGGATCCTTGATCAGGCACGGAGTGCCCTTGAATGGGGAGTATCCCTGGAAGCCCACATGTCTGTTTTTGGGCTCCCCTTGTAATGGCTGCCTTGCCCTGTGATGGTTGAATCCCAGTGGTGATGGAACGAAACCAGGGCCTCAACTGATGCCTGGCAGAAAGGCCATACGCTGTTTTCTTTCGTCTCTGTCTTGAAACTCACCTTCAAAGGTGGGAGGCATTAAATACTGCCCTTTGCCTTTGCTTTCCTCCTGTCTAAGCATCACATTCAAACATTATTTCTTTCACTTTGAACTTCTCTTTGCCTTCTACCCACTCTTGGGTAAATCGTTGTTCTCTGTCCAAATCACATCACTTTCCTACCTCCATCTCTTTCAAAACAATTGAATTATACCTCTCCATCTTAGTTTTTAACTACTCTATATGCAAAATTTTAAGGTCCCTTCGAGCACTTCAGAAATGCATGTTGTTTTTGAGTTTGATTCCCTCACTTCCTCTGCCACTTGACAAATACCCAGATGTCAAGGAGAAATTCAATTATGGCAACACTCAAGCAAAAAGATCAAGCCATACAACAGGATGAAACTGTCACTTCAAGGAACCCGTAATCTTATTAGCAACGTCCTCCCATTGTGCAATGTGGGTGGTGTGTAACAGTTTAAGTGAGGATGTTTAAATAGGTTTATTCAGAACGGCCAAGCATGTCACTCCAGCTGTTTAGTCTCCACTTGCACTGTTCTTAAAGTTTCCTACCACAGCATTAAAATAAGGGAATTTTACATTTCAAATATTTATGTTTTCTGATATTAGTTTTTGTTTTTTTTCTGATTTTTATCCTCACAGGAATGCAGTGTAACAACAACAGTGTTTCACACACTCAAAGGGGACTTTAGTTCCACTTGTGTTTGGGATATGGTGATGTTGGTATGATAATATTTATTGCCTATCCCTAGTTGAGTTCATAGAATAGAATCACAGTGCAAGAGGAGGTTATTTGGTCCATTGAGCCTGTGCCGACAACAATTCAACTCAAGCAATATTCCTGAAATCCATGTATTTGCCACACTAATCCCCCTCAAAGCGTGAATCAAATTAGCACAGCCAATCAACCTTACCCCCACATCCTTGGAATGTGGGATGAAACCGGGACCCCCAGAGAAAACCAACGCTGACATGGGGATAACATGCAAACTCCATACAAACAGTCACCCGAGGCCAGAATTGAACTCAGATCCCTGGCGCTGTGAGGCAGCCATGCTAACCACTGTGCTAGCATGATGCTCTTGTGTTGAAAACATGAAACCTCAATCAATTAGTTATAAAATCGTGTGTAGGCTGAACTAAATAGGAAGGGAAGTTATGGCTCTCAGGGCAATACTGAACCAATTGGTATTTTATTGCAATTTGGCAGAATTCAAATCACAGCCCAAATTTAACCACAAATTTCATTGAATTTCATTTCAAAAGTTAGTGGGATTTCAATTTCTGACCAGAGTGCTTCTAATCTCAAATAAAAATAAAATACTTTGTCAAAGACTATGACTTCTTTTGACTCCATATCATACATCTTTTCAAATTGAGCACCATAATCTTACCAATGCAATCCTATGTGATTTGTTAACTTTTTGCCAAGTTACAGAGGCTTAGTAGGAGGACACTGATAGTTAGCAAAGCTGCAGATATTTGATATATAGATACTCATTCAGTTTCCATTTCACCAAAAGGATGGATAGGATCAAGGTCCAAGAGGGTGGATAAAATCTTTGTCCTCTCTAACAGAAAAGTTGGAGACACTTAACTGGGCAAAAAAATTGATAACTCAGTATGCTGTTAACTTTGCATATCTGACAAAATGAAATCTGGGGCATCAATCTCCCTGAACTGCTGGAATTAAGGTCCTTAATTGGATAAGTAATGATCAGTTATGGCATCATTCTGCCAATGCTGGTATTAACCAAACTGTAGACAGGCCTGTTGCCATATGGGAGGCATCGCAAACCAGTGTAGGCTGGTTATTATCTCTTGTTTGGGATGGGTGAAAGGAGCGGTGGTGTGTATTGCTCCTGTAGGTATGCAATGCCTGTTTGATAGACATAACATTGGGAAAGGATGCCTGCTGACAGCCACACTCCTACCCTTGCTGTCAAGTCTCTACACTCCCTTAGGCCTCCTCCACTATGACCCTCCCACAATTGCTTATATCTAGCCTGGGTTGTTCATTGATACTAAGTCTCTAATGGCTGTCATTCAGCAGCCACAGCCTCTCAGCAGCTCTCGGTGGGTGGGAATTCCTGTCCTTCCTGCCACAGAGTTTTGGATCTGGGAAAGACCAGCTGATGGTCTCTCTGTCACCTGATTGAGAGTTTGCTGAATCATGGACCAAACAGACCATTGTTCGCAGCAAACTACTCAGTGTTCAGGAGAACAGTAACCGCAACACCACACAACTCTACCACAGCAACATCTGCAAGCCATGCCAGATCATCGACATGGATGCCATCATCTCACATGAGAACAGCATCCACCAGATACACAGCACATGCTCAGTCAACATTGTCTACCTAATATGCTACAGGAAAGGATGTCCTGAGGCGTGGTACATTGGGGAGGCCATGCAGACGCTACGACAGCAGATGAATGAACACTGCTCGACAATCACCAGGCAAGACTGTTCCCTTCCTGTTGGTGAACACTTCAGCGGTTAAGAGCATTCAGCTTCTGATCTCTGGGTAAACGTTCTCCAAGGTGGCTTTCACAACATACAACAGCGCAGAGCCACTGAGCAGAAACTGATAGCCAAGTTCCACACACATGAGGATAGCCTCAACTGGGATCTTGGATTCATGTCACACTATTTGTAACCCCCATGACATGCCTGAATTTGCAACATCTCATTTACTGTCCTGTCTGGAGACAATACACATCTCTTTATTCTATGCTTAATGCTATCTCCACTCACATTGTCTGCACCTTTAAGACTTGAATAGCAGATTAGCTATAAAAACTTGCATTCTAATCAGTATTCTGTAAGCTGTGTGTGCCTTTATATGCCCTGTTTGTGATCAGAACTCTCCACTCATCTGAAGAAGGAATAGCATTCCAAAAGCTAGTGGTGTTTACTACCAAATAAACCTGTTGGTCTTTAATCTGGTGTTCTGAGACTTCTTACTGTGTTTACCCGAGTCCATTACCAACATTTCTACTCAGGTATAATATGGCCAGGGTAGACCCAGATTACAAATCAAGACTTCAGTGTAATAATTTTCTGTGTGCATTCAATTGCTCCTAGGTTTCCTAACTATATATTTTTGGCTATTTTTGATGGTCTTAAGTGCATGATTGTTCATTGATGATCTAGTTGCGTGACTTTATTGGATGCACTATGAAAAAAATAGTACAGCTTTGAGCTCTTCAGTACACTTTGTAAGAATGAACCAGAATGACCATGCTTACTTATTCTCTGGTTGCAGTATAAGGAGTAATGATTGGACTCTAGAATATGAAATGGCATGTGGGATGTTAAGCTACATCTCAATGAAAAATAACAGATTAAAAACCTGGATCCACTTAAGAGATAGTCAAACTGTCATGTTAATTTTCAAATGGAACCAGAAGGTGTCCAGCTCAGTATTTGCACTTTAATGAGGTAATAGCAGCTGCTTGAACTGCATAAGTGGTTGTCGTGCTTAATATGGTTTAAGCAGTGCCTTTCTAATTGCCTGATATGGGTGACTGTCCAGGATAACCAGGGAAAGTGGAAGTGATTGGGTTTGTCCGTAAATACAACTCCTTTCTTTTCTCTTGAAGGAATGCACTTTAACTCATTGAGAAACCATGATTATTTAGAAAATCATTATTTTGTTCAGGCAGTTAAATTCTTGAAGTAAACTTATCAAAGTAGAAAACTTGACTTACCTCAGATGGAGAATTCAATGAGGCCAAGGTTTTCAGATTGTGGGATCAATAATCCGACATGCCGAAAAGTAGAAATTGTTGTCATTTTCTATTCCAATGCCTTCACAGAAGTGGTTTCAACTTTACAAACAGATATAATAAATAAGAGAGATAGGGTCTGTACGTATGTTCTTAGAATTCTTCTATCTTGACCAGTTGATCCAGAAGGCTTTCCAAGGCTATGAGGGCCCAGATAGAAATGTTGTCTGATTTGGAAAACTGGATGGATTAAAAAAATAGATAATAATCATAAAAATCAGAATTTTCCTGTCAAGTTCACGTATAAAAAAAACAAAAATTTGTCGGAAAACACATGACTGAACATGTGAATGGATGGTAGTCTGAATCATTAACTCCTATCTCCCAGTAAAAAGAATTGCAGAAAGCCATCAGCAGATACCAGTATACATATACCAATGGGCAACTCCATTTCTAGCCCAGGTTGTTGAGTTGGTAACATACAGTGTGCAACCAGAACACAACACTGCATAGAGACCATCTCCCTAC
The DNA here is from genome assembly GCA_024679065.1 of Sphyrna mokarran. Taxonomy (NCBI): domain Eukaryota; kingdom Metazoa; phylum Chordata; class Chondrichthyes; order Carcharhiniformes; family Carcharhinidae; genus Sphyrna; species Sphyrna mokarran. The sequence goes on along the minus strand of JAGIQG010000010.1, from coordinate 34,529,248 downwards.
CTTGGCCAAAGAGAGGATGGGCAGTTCAATATGGACACATGAAGAAAGGGAGAATTTGCCTGCAAATTTTCTCAAGGACACAATAGAAGAGTGGAAAGCTCAGTGTTATGTTCCAACCTGCAGTGTGCTGCAGAATAACACATCAATTTACCTGCCTCTAAGTAAAAGTACTATGTCCTCTATTAAAAACTGGACTTTCCCATCAATGCAGCATCACATGGTAATGAAATTTATGAGTAAACCTGGTTTTGCGGTGTGGGGACAGGGGGTAATGGCAAAAGTTTTGTGCTGCTGTTTGCCATGGACATACAAAAGAGCTGAAAAATGAAATTAGCACTAGTGGGATCTTGCAATGCTGATCATCCCCTCACCCCACCAGTGACATAATGAAGTTCCCCCCAAGCAATGATGGGACTCCTATTCAAATATATTAATGCATTTGCCCACTGTATCATTCTCCCACATTTGCATTCTTCCCCTGACACTCCAAAGCAGTACAAAGAGAGCTTTCTTTCAGGAAGTCCAAGGGAGGGGAGTTCCCCATATCTGTGGAGTGGAGGCTGTCCACATATACGGGGTGGGGGAAGTGGGGGGCTCTTATTTTTATTTCTTTTTCTATTATATCTTCAAAAAAAGGGCACTCTGATCCCTAGAAGGCTGATGTTGCCTAAAGAGCCCATCCTGCCAGCGTAACGGTATGGGACCCGCTTCTTGCATTTCATTCAACTGAGTTTCAAAAAATATGGTGCAAAAAGCTGTCAGTGGAGCTGGCGGCCCCTCACCACTTTAGCTGCCCAAAATGACACTTAGAAAAATGGAAAATTCTTCCCCAGGAATTTTCTTTCTGTCAATCAGTAAATATTCCATTTGATGCAGTTTGGACTGAGAAATCCCAATCCAGGAAACATAAAAAAAAGCCTCTCTAATGATTGAACAATCTGCCATCAGCGCTTTACAAAACAAAATTTACACATTTATGCTTTTTACACAAAGTTTACAAAGTTTACATTTCTTTGAATTTACGAAGAACCAAATATTTTGATCAGAGTGACCCATTGGAGAAGCTCATCATATACAACAGAAAAGTATGTTTCTCTTTCCACAGATCTTGTTGAGTATTTTCAGCATTTTATATTTATACTGCAAAATTGATCCTTTATCTCCTATGTAGAATCCCACCCAACCTGAACCACCCCCCCACCCCTCCTTCACTCTCCCTGAGAAGACATAATCAGTGTTAGACACGAGGGCAATGTCAGGACCTGGTAATAAATCCAATGAATGTTACAAAAGTTTAGTTCTGAAATTCACCCCACCCTTGTTAAAAAACCCTCAAGATATGCTGAAGGCAAGCAAATCCTTCTATGCAGCCACAATTGGTTTGAAGTATAGGAAATAAGATCACCTAATGATTTTCATGAAGACATGAAATATATCAGCCCTTGGTATAGGCTGATTTTGAACATTGGCCAAGATCCTGGTTTTCCAACTGGATATCCTTACCACCTAGGCTCAGCCAGTGCAGATCAAATAGGCTTTATTAAGGAAGGGAGCGCTACAGTGTTGCACAGTTATAAAATCTAGTTTCAGGAAAGCTTCACAGATGGAACAGAAAATCTTCTATTTCAATAAATGACCATTGGCAACTGATTCAGGAATATTTTACTCTCAAACAATGGAATGAATTTTATGGTCCATCGATGAGAAATCATAGAAACACTACAGTGCAGAAAGAAGCCATTTGACCCCATCGAATCTGCGCTAACCACAATCCCACTCAGGCCCTAGTCCCATATCTCTATAATATTTACCCACTAATCCCTCTAACCCATGCATCTCAGGACTAAAGGGACAATTTTTAGCGTGGCCAATCAACTGAACCCCAATTTTTGGACTGTGGGAGGAAACCGGAGCACCGGAGGAAACCCACGAGCAGAATGTGCAAACTCCACACAGACAGTGACCCAAGCTGGGAATCAAACACAGGTCGCTGGAGCTGTGAAGCAGTAGTGCTAACCACTGTGTTATCGTGCCCCAAAGGAAAGCAGATAGGTGGACTAATAAATTAGGGTGCTGTGTAATTGGTGGCATACTCACTACTGGTCCACCCAGCCCTACCCCGCCACTATTTTACAGTCAGTAGGAGAGGAATCAGATGTGTTGGCCATGCATGGCCAAATTGAGACCCTTAAGAGGGCAATTAATGTTCAATTTCAGGATTTGTCCCATCATTACACTTATATAGAAGGCAGCAAAACAAACCTTGACTAGTGCACAGTCCAGCAGGTTCAACATTGTTGACTTCTAATCACTGAAAGAAAGTGCCAGTCACAACTGTTTTGCCTCCCTACATCATTCCTCCCCTACTCAGAACTGTCTTATCCAACATAGTCCCACCACCACCTGAGCTTGCCTTTGGAAAGATCCAATGTCTGAGTCCATTGCTGAACACCATCTTCTGTCCTGTCTGTAGAAACGCCCAGGGATGAAGAGACAGGCTGTCCCAAAAGTTTGTGGCCTTTGCTACAAATAAACCTATTTGGACTTTAAACTGGTATTGTGGGATTTCTTTCTGTCTGTAGAAACACCACAGATTAATACTTCTATTTTGCACTTCCTTTGTGAGGAGCTACCAATGGCCAGATGTGCGTGAGGGAAGTCTCATTTCAGATTAATTAAAGAGCCATCGCTGGAAAATTAAAGCAGGGCAAGCCAGCTAAGAGGAGGTGGGCTCCCCACATCCCAATGTCCATATTGTGGGGAAAGCCCACCGTCTGTAGAGTTCAGCCACAAATCTACACTATTGACCTTGGCTTCCCCATTTTGCCACTCCATAGTCATGCGTAGATCTGATACCTTCTCTTCTTCACATTGCCTGCTAGCAACATTGTTCAGGGTAGGTTCAGCCAAAATGAGGACATTCATACTAATGGCTGCATATTGTGTGCAACTAAACTTTCTCATCTCGCTCCCTTCAAAATGTGTGAGATCTTTGGACAACTCCCAAGTTATATAAACAATATCTCCAAAATGCAGGAATGCTCATGTACATACAGGATTCCTGCTCATTTGGAGGGTGAGATGATACTTTTAAATATCTGGTTGTAGGTGGTATAGCAACTTATGGTACTTCCTCTCACGTAACATATAAACCATTCTGATCAAATGGAGTAATTTCCCACATTATTCAGAGACTACAGAAATTTAGAACACATCAAATTTCTCTCCATTTCTTTAACAAAAGGTAGATTTATAGGTCAAGATTCAATAGGAGATCTTGCGATACAGTGATAGTGTATCTAACTCTGTCCCAAATGCCCTAAGTTTGAGCCCCACTCTGAGAGTTGAATTTATACAATACGAGGACTATCCATAATGTGGCCAAACAGGGTAATATTCAATCTGCAAAAAAATCCTTCCAATACACCAGTGACAGGTTATGAAATTGGGGGAGTTCCCTAGTCAGCCAGAACTGACAGCTGCAGCATAATGGCCTCCTTACATTAAAGGTTTCACACAGAAGTCCTTGCCATGGCTTATATTCCATGGCAAGAGTCCTCCTTTCTTTGTGGGGCTACTATTAGAGGGAGTCAAGCTTCAATCTCAACAATATAACTAAGATCTAAATAGACACATCATTGAGTAAGACAACTCAAGTGTTTTCAGCTCCCAGAGATGAGGGGGTTGACCTTGTTTTATAAGCTTCAGTCACTGGGCAGTTCAGATATGTTCATTCAGATCTACTCCTCGACCTTGTAGCAGAGACAAAAGTAGAATGGCCCTTCTTGGTCTGTTCTTCATAAATCCTCAGTAAAAATCTTATAAGTGAGAGAGGTATGGAAATGGGTCTGACTAAATATATGAAGGTCAAATCGAACACAAGTCATGTGACCAATGTAAACTCCCAAGTTTAATTCCTCCATACCAGACATTTTCTAAAGATGTTGCAACCTGGAAAGCACTTTTCTACAGAAAATCAGATTCAACATTAAGGACAGAACTCATTTATTTGCTTCAACTTGGTGTCAACAGTTTCTGTGGGTTGTTTCAAATATTTTGAGAACATTTTTGGGAAGTTACAAGGATTATGATTGGCTATAGAATTCTGCATTCCCCTATTTCAATTCTGGCTCATCTAATCTCCCTTTCTGCACCCTTGCTCAGTTATCCACCCCGGCAACCAGAGCTCAACACATTTGAATGAGTAGCAGTATTTTTACTAACAGTACAATCCTATCACTGGGTAGAGTACAGCCTTCCCCGTCACAAAAAAATGGCTGAAACATGCATCTCAATTCAATTGGATTTGACTCATAATGGCAGAAATATTTGCAGGTCCACTCAGCACCATATCTGAAAAACTTCCTTTGGTAAGAAAGCCATGACGTGGACTTGCTGGCACTGGGCTGGGGTAGACACAATAAGTAGTCTCACAACATCAGATTAAAGTCCAACAGGTTTATTTCGTAGCACAAGCTAATGAAAGGGCAATACTCCGAAATCTTATGCTAACAGGTAAATCTGTTGGACTTTAACCTGGTATTGTGAGACTACTTACTGTGGTAAGGAAGCTGATTAACTTCAGCAACTCTCTCATTAACATGAATGCAACCAGCAGGAACATGGGAAGGTAAGACATTTTCTTTGACCCATCCATGTAAACTGCTGACAGCAAGTGGAAGCAAATAAATAATTTGATCCTTAAACATACATTAGTCCCGTTGAGTTCAGCAATGATTTAAAAGAAACCTACCACATTACAGTATTAATCCCACAATGCAACCAAAACATACAGTATTTTCATCAGATATATAAATGAATATGAACTCATGAAATGGAATGTGAGAGAAGTAAAATAGTTTCATTCACATTTCAGTACCATGATTACAAATGGTTTAATTGAAAAAAATTGTGGTGATTGTCAAAATTTATTATTCTAAAATCTAAATATATCTCCAGTGATGAATAAATTGAGGTGTTTGCATTATTAGAATTTAAGCTAACAAAGAGAAACATTTAAAAACATAATTGAAGGCAAAAACAAGATAACATTCGAATGCAGCAGCTATCTTGTTGATTAGAGAGATAAAGACATGATTTCCTGACATATAATCTAAGGAAAGCTATTATCATACTTGTTTCTCCTGAGATAAGAAGATCTCAATCCCTTGTCAACTATCTTGCCTGATATGATATTTTTGCCAACAATTTTTTAACACACCATTGAATTTTACCTGTCAAGTAGCTATGTTTCAAGTTAATGTGCCTCCCCAAAAAAAATTACTCAGAAGAAAATATTCAAAAACATAGAAAGTGTTGTCTCTTTATTGGTTCTTTAAAATTAAACAAAGACTTTTCTTACTGATGTCAGTGACTCTCTCACATCACTCTCAATGAGAGGGAAAGTGTGGGGTTTTCCTGATGTCAACTATTATGTGAGACCTTTAACCCTCATCTGCAAAGACATAATCTGCTACCATTTGTCTTTTGATTTATGTCTGTCAGGCAGATGTCTTGTTTTGCCTGAGGCATGCTTATAGTCAATAGGGCAGCTGTCATTGGGAGATTTGATAAATGAATAAAAAATGATAATTTGATTTTTAGATTGAGTAAGTAAATGTGTTATGAGGAACCACACAAATGAAAATCTGTGTTTTATTTTTGGAGTTTTGATGTGAGCCAAATTTAGTTGGATGGCTGACATACGTATTTGCTTTCCATTTTTTCATTGTGATGCATTTCAATTAGCCTCAACTTTACAAGTGTTACATTTTTAAGTTATTTAAAATTATGGCAGCTATGCATTTTCCAGAAAACAGCAAATACTGCAATTTGATTAAATTCATAGACAACAATAAGCAGTAATTGGTTAGTGTGTGGGCTAGGAAAATGGACGAATCTGAAGAGAGAGACAAAAGCCAAGATTCCCCCAACCCCCAATCCCCAAATCCACTACCACCGTTGTGAGGTTTCTGGCACGAAAGTGGCTCACCATTGGCCAGAAGTGTGATCTTGCGCTCCGCTGAAGACAGTGACATTTTCCATGGCACTCTGACTCTGCCACCAGAGAGCCTGCTGCAGTGACATTGGGAGTCCTCACTAAAGCTCCACAAAATGAAAAAGATGAGCTCCATCATTCAGCTGAGAAGTGGCAGATGAAATTCAATAAAATATTGCATTTGGGAGCAATTTCAGCAAAGTTTGTTGTCTATGATTGATGTTAAAACTGCTGATGTGAAGGTAAAAGAGATCTTGACATCTCTTATTTGACATTATTTGTAAGGCTCTGTGGAAAGTTCAGGTGAATGGGAATAATTCAAAACATTGGTGCAGTCCTGATGGGCTGAATGAACTCCTTCTGCACTATAGGGATTCTATGATTTTATTCTATATGCAAGACTCAAAACCATTTTGCGACCTACACCACAACACATAGAATCTTACCACATGGTGGCAGCTATTGTAATAACCCAGGACCACATAACAGCTAGAGAAGAAATATAAAACCTGGAAGACTGTGAGTTGATGAGAAACACCAAAAGCAAAGGCATAGAAATGGATGATCAGAAACAAAGGTCCAAAGCAGGATTTATAAATAAACCCCACACTGCAGCAAAAGGCTCTGCTGATTCTTGTGGAAGTCTAGCTTCAAAGAGAGCAGAGTCAGAAGGTCTACCTTGGGTGAGCTTAAAAAAAGCTCTGAGCCAAAAATGAATTTCAAAAAGCCTTTCAGTCAGAATTTTAATTTAAAACACACCATAAACAATTGGAGTTCCAAGCCATGTGATGGCTGAATCTAGTCTGAACAAAAGAAAGATCAATTTTAAAATTTTCACCATTTTAAACTCCAGAGAAAGCTGGAAATTGGTCATTTCAGGCCTGAGCAACCTCAGATAGTGTGGTGAACTCTCAGGATGGTCAATCCAGGAAGTGGCTGCTAAAAATTTTAAACAAAGTAATTGTTTGCTTATGATTCATCAATTCCTTATCTAATTGTTATATTATCATCTATTGGAACTTTGGAGCTGCCAAAATGAATAAACACGAGAAGCCTTGCTGAAAAGAAGCATACTGTAATGCCATTTTGGATTTCCTTTCAGCATTTAATGCTGTAATTTAGAACAAAGAACAGTACAGGAATAGACCATTTGGCACACTATGTCTGTACCTGGTGATTACAGAGCCTTTGGCTCTGATCTTCAGGTCGTCTTTGGTTACAGGTATAGTGCCGGAAGTCTGGAGGATAGCAAATGTTGTCCCATTGTTTAAGAAGGGGAATAGAGACTTTCCTGGGAATTATAGACCAGTGAGTCTTACTTCTGTTGTGGGCAAAGTTTTGGAAAGAATTATTAGGGATAGGATTTATAGTCATTTAGAGAGAACTGAATTGATTGGAGATAGTCAGCATGGTTTTGTGAAGGGTAGGTCATGCCTCACAAACCTTATTGAGTTTTTTGAAAAGGTGACCAAAGAGGTGGATAAGGGTAAGACAGTTGACGTGGTATATATGGACTTTAGTAAGGCGTTTGATAAGGTTCCCCATGGAAGGCTTCTGCAGAAAATGCAGATGTATGGGATAGAGGGTGATTTAGCTAATTGGATTAGGAATTGGCTAGCTGATAGAAGACAGAGGCCAGTGGTTGATGGGAATTATTCATCATGGAGCTTTGTTACAAGTGGTGTAGCTCAGGGGTCTGTTTTGGGGCCCCTGTTGTTTGTAATTTTTATAAATGATCTGGATGAGGGTATAGAAGGATGGATTACTAAATTTGCTGACAACACCAAAGTAGATAGTGAAGAGGGGTGTTATAGTTTGCAGAGAGACTTGGACAATTTGCAAAGCTGGGCCAAGAGGTGGCTAATGGAGTTTAATGCGGAAAAGTGTGAGGTAATTCACTTTGGCAGAAATAACAAATGTATAGAGTATAGGGCTAATGGTAGGACTCTTAATAGTGTTGACAAACAGAGGGATCTCGGTGTATATGTGCATAGATCCCTGAAAGTTGGCACTCAAGTTGACAAGGTTGTTAAGAAGGCATACGGAGTCTTGGCTTTTATTGGTAGGGGATTGAATTTCGGAGCCGCTACGTCATGTTGCAACTGTACAAAATTCTGGTGCGGCCGCACTTGGAGTATTGTATACAGTTCTGGTCACCACATTATAAGAAAGATGTGGAGGCATTGGAGAGGGTACAGAGGAGGTTTACCTGGATGTTGCCTGGTATGGAGGGCAGGTCTTATGAGGAGAGGCTGAGGGATTTGAGGTTACTTTCATTAGAGAGAAGGCGGCTAAGAGATGAACTTATCGAGGCATATAAGATGATCAGAGGATTAGATAGGGTGGACAGTGATAGCCTTTTTCCTTAGATGGAGAACAAAGGGACATAGCTTTAAATTAAGGGGTGGTAGTTACAGGACGGATGTCAGAGGTAGGTTCTTTACCCAGAGGGTGGTAAGGGTATGGAATGCCCTGCCTGCAGCAGTTGTAGATATGCCAAGTTTGGAGGTGTTTAAGTGGTCAGTGGATAGGTTTATGGATGAAAAGGGAATGGTTTAGGTTAGAGGGTCATTGCTTTTTCTCCATTGGTCGGCGCAACATCAAGTGCCGAAGGGCCTTACTGCGCTGTAATGTTCTATGTTCTATGTACCGACACACATGCCCCTCTAATCTAATATTTCCTTGCCATTACATGGTCCATATCTCTCTATTTCCTGGCTATTCATGTATCTATCCAGATGCCTCTCGAACATTGTTATAGAATCTATTTCCACCACCTCCTTCAACAGCATATTCCAGACATTAAACATTTTCTGTGTGAAAAATTTGGCCCTTACATCTCTTTTAAACTTTTCCCCTCTCACTCTCAACCTATGTCCCTGAGTAATTGATCCTTCGACCCTGGGAAAAAGACTCTGACTATCTGTTCTACCCAAGCCTGTCATAATCTTGTAAATGTTTATCAGGTCTCCCTTCATCTTCCAACACTTTTTAATGACCATGGATCAAAATCTGCCTCATCAGACCACTGGGGCTCACCTGACGGTCAGACCAATCACTAACTTGGGGGCTTTCAAGAAAGAGATTCCTTTGATGATTGCTTTAGATCTGGACAAAAAGACAGGAGCTGAACAGATTTATGCACTGCTTTAAATCTGATAGATGACAATACAACAGCTAGATAAGGAATTGATGAATAATAAGAACATAAGAACATAAGAAATAGGAGCTGAAGTAGGCCATCTAGCTCCTCGAGCCTGCCCCGCTGTTCAATAAGTTCGTGGCTGATCTGATAGTGGTTCAGTTCCACTTACTTGCCTGCTCACCATAACCCTTAATTCCCTTATTTGCCAAAAATCTTCCTATCTTGACTTGAACACATTTAACGAGGTAGCCTCCACTGCTTCAATGGGCAGAGAATTTCAAAGATTCACTACCCCCTGGGAGAAGAATTTCCTCCTCAACTCTGTTCTAAATTGACTCCCCCTTATTTTGAGGCTGTGCCCTCTAGTTCTTATTTCCTTTCTAAGTGGAAATAATCTTTCTGCTTCTACCCTGTCTAGCCCCTTAATTATCTTATATTTCTGTATAAGATTTCTCCTCAACCTTCTAAACTCCAATGAGTACAAGCCCAATCTATCAATCTCTCCTCATAAGCTAACCTCCTCATCTCTGGAATCAATCTGGTGAACCTTCTCTGTATCCCCTCCAAAGCTAATATATCCTTTCTTAAATAAGGGGACCAAAATTGCACACCGTACTTAGGTGCAGCCTCACCAGTGCCTTGTACAATTGCAGCAGGACCTCCCTGCTTTTATATTCCATCCCTCTCGCAATAAAGGCCAACATTCCATTTGCCTTTTTGATCATCTGCTGCATCTGCAAACTGAGTTTTTGTGATTCATGCACAAGGAACACCCCCCCCCCACCCGACCCCCGGCCAGGTCCCTCTGCACAGTAGCATGTTGTAATTTTTCACCATTTAAATAATAGTCCATTTTATTATTATTCCTTCCAAAATGGATAACCTCACACTTGCTAACATTATACCCCCAACAGTCAGATCCTTGCCCACTCAGCCTCTCCAATCTCTTTGCAGACTTTATGTGTCCTCCATGCAACTTGCTTTAATAAACAAACTTTGACAAAAGTTTTAAATCATTTGACACTTTTTGATTTCAGCAATAACAAGATTCTTGAAGGAGTAAAGTTTAACAAACATGTCTAAAAGCCAGGCGAACCTGTTGACTCCTTCATTATTGAGTGTACATAATGGCTGAAGGCTATGACTATGGTGAACTGAAATCAGAATTAATCAGGGACAGAACTGTCATTGCAATGGTGAATGATGCATTCTCAGAAATGCTTCAAGCTAAGGAAGATTTGACTCTTGAAAAGGCCATTTAAATTGGCAGACAATCCAAAATCTGTTTACAGCACAGATACAGCTTAAGGGGCAAAAGCAAGTCATTGGTACGAGGCTGTAATAAATTGGACGGTGACTCATTGTGGCTCTGACAAGAAATGGTTTATTAACTAATATAGTATATAAGATAAAGGTCCAACAAGAATAATATACAAATCTATTCTCTTCTCCTTGGTTCCAATTGAGAATCCTCTCTGTCCCAAGATGCATGCCCTTGCTCTCAATTGGCTCAGCTTCCCAATCAGCCTCTTCAGAAGGTCCAGCTCAATCATATGGCCCATAAAAGATCACACCCTTAATGGGACAACCTTACCACACTCCTCCCCCCAAACTCTTGAATCCACATATGAATGAAAACAAACAGAAACATCATTATATACAGATATGCAGACACAATAACATGTTACGCATACCCAAGGAAAAATTCAATCACAAACTCAGTTGGATTCAATTGGTCCTCCAGATTCTGGAGGAACGTCTTAGCTTGATACCTGGTTCTCCAGCAAGCAACGAATCTGGGCCAGCAGATGGGAAAGGCAAATTCATCAATGCAGGATGAGCATTTTCCCCAGTAGCTTCTTCTTCTTCAGCTTCAAAATCTGCAAGATGCCTAGGCTTCACAAAGATTATAGGTATCCTTGATACAAACTCACCGTGAGTCATACCTGTTGGTCCCCTGAATTATGCCCAAATCTCTTCCTCAAATGATTCACGTAATTCACACAGTTAACTTTTCCCTCCAAAAGATAGGAGACTGGTCGGGGTACTTTCTGTAATTCTTCCTGTCATCTAGTCTTCCATCAAAGTTTCTAGCCATAAAAAAGTCATTAAACTGAACATTCTGTCCTCCTTTCTCAAGTCATGGTTTTCTTTCTGGGAGGCTTTCCTAGCCCCTAACTTTCCCAACAAATCTAGAAATACCAAATTTAAGTTGGTTCATAAGCAGCACTTTTGACTTCAGTGGTAGGGAAGCTGTTGGAGGGGATTCTTAGAGATAGGATGTATAGGCACTTAGAGCGTTGCAATCTGATTAGGGATATGCAGCATGGATTTGTTAAGAGGAGGTCATGCCTTACAAATCTGGTAGAATTTTTTGAGGAGGTGACGAAATCAGTGGATGAAGGGCGAGCCGTTGATGTTGTCTATTTGGATTTTAGTAAGGCGTTTGACAAAGTCCCTCATGGGAGGTTAGTCGAGAAGGTCAAGGCAAATGGGATACAAGGACAGGTAGCTAGATGGATAAGTAACTGGCTTGGTAATAGGAGACAGAGAGTAATAGTGGAAGGGTGTTTCTCTAGCTGGAGGTCGGTCACTAGTGGTGTGCCGCAGGGCTCGGTACTGGGACCTCTTCTATTTGTAATATATATAAATGACTTGGAAGAGGGAGTAAGTGGAGTGATCAGCAAGTTTGCAGACGATACAAAGATGGCTGGACTTGCGGATGGTGAGGAGCATTGTCAGGCGATGCAGCAGGACATAGATAGGCTGGTAGCTTGGGCAGATAGATGGCAGATGGAATTCAATCCTGATAAATGTGAGGTGATGCATTTCGGGAGAAAGAATGTAGGGGGGAGGTATATGATAAAGGGTAGACCTATTAAGAGTATAGAAACACAGAGGGACCTGGGGGTGCAGGTGAACAAGGCTCTGAAGGTGGCAGAGCAAGTGGAGAAGGTTGTGATGAAAGCGTATAGTATGTTAGCCTTTATAGGAAGGTGTATAGAGTACAACAGCTAGCCTTTAATGTTGCAGTTGTATAAAACGCTGGTTAGACCTCATTCGGAATACTGCATCCAGTTCTGGTCGCCTTACTACTAGAAGGATGTGGAGACTCTGGAGAGAGTGCAGAGGAGGTTTACCAGGATGCTGCCTGGTATGGAAGGTCTGAGTTACGAGGAGGGATTAGGCAAATTGGGACTGTTTTCCTTAGAAAGATGTAGACTTAGAGGAGATCTGATAGAGGTGTACAAGATTTTGAAGGGGATAGATAGAGTAAACAGGGTTAAGCTTTTTCCTAGGATGGACTCAAATAGCACGAGGGGTCACGGGCTTAGGGTGAGGGGGGTAAGGTATAATTTGATGCTAGAGGGAGTTTTTTCACACAGAGGGTGGTGGGGGTATGGAATGCGCTGCCAAGTAAAGTGGTGGAGGCAGGTACTCTGGAGTTATTTAAGAAATACTTAGATGGCCACATGAACAGAATGGGAATGGAGGGGTATAGAAAACTGATTTAAAATAGGGATCATGAGCCATGGGAGGCCTGGGAAATGTGTAAATAGATGATGATATTGATGTACTTGTTTTTATCCTTTAGGTGCTTTGGTCCACCTCGTTGTCTAACGAGGGGCATACACGCAATGGGTCGTGAGAGGATTGCTCTTGGATCTTTTCTGAGAGTATCCTACTGCTTCACGTTGTTAGTGTATGCTTGACCTGGACCATCTGATGGGCAACATGACAGCTCAGTGACTATCGCTGTGCTGTGCAGTTACATGGATTTGGGCCTGTGTCTGTGGGAGTTTGCGCATTCTCCCCATGCTTATGTGGTTTTCTCCGGGAGCTCCGGTTTCCTCCCACATTCCAAAGATGTGCTCTTAGGCTAATTGGCAAAACAAATTCTCCCTAAATTGTCTCAAATTTGGTTTTTAATCCATAGATCTATAAACATGGACAGGGATTGTGGGTAGAGGTGGGAACATCGGGGTGGTGGCATGGGCTCATTGGGCCGAAGGGCCTGTTTCCCATGCTGTTTTGTTCTTTGTTCTTTGTTCATTAATAATTCAGCTGGCATAACCGAAATGGTAGCATTCATTATTGTGTTATTGGATGAATTAAGAAATTTGCCAAGTATAAAAGAAGTGGCCTCTGAACTTACTTTCTCATAGAAGCTTTAAACATTTGTACAGCTCGTTCTGCTAAGCCATTTGAAGCTGGATGGTAGGGGGCTGATCGAATATGGCACATGCTATTTGACTTGGTAAATCGGCTGAGTTCCTCAGCTCAGTAAATGCCATTGTCAATCACTAAGATCTCAGGTATGTTTTGTATGGCAGAAAATCTGCTACAATTTGTCGATGGTGGCAGCGGTAGTTGTAGACTTCATTGGCTGGACATCTAGCCATGTTGAACGTGCATCGATCAGAATGGCGTCCCGTGAACGGTTCTGCAAAATCGATGTGCAATCACAACCAGAGCCAGCCTGGCAACTCCCAGAATGTGCACTTGCCAGTAGTGGGAATGACAACTGGGCTTCACAACTGGGGCATTGGCTGATAATTCTTTTGATCTCTTTATCATTGCCCAGCCACCAGACATAGCTTTGGGCCAGTCTTTCATCCCATTTTGTTTAGGGTGTACATTATGGAGTAAATGCCTTCACCTCTAGGGTGACACTATAACATGACCCCCAACAACAATATACCATTCACATAGGTTTATATCCTTCCCTTGGTGTAGTTAAGGTCTGCTCTGCTCTGACTTGTCACAGTATCAACCTTGTAATACCAACTCTCTTGATAGCACTGGATCCCTCTTAGTCTTATTATATGAGTAGCCATGATGTGGAGTTGCCCCATGATGTAGGGCAGGCACAGTTAAAGTTGTCTCACAACATCAGGTTAAAGTCCAACAGATTTATTTGGCAGCATGAGGTTTCAGAGTGCTGTTCCTTCTTCAGCTGAGTGCAGAAATTTAACAAATCAAATTGAAATGTTGGAAGTGATTCTTCTAAAAGTGCTGCATTGGTAAGAAAACTGGTATAAATCAAAACTTCTTTTTCAGTTCAACTTCAGACATAAATCTCTACACTCTGTGCAATGTAGAGGTCACAATCATGAATCGCTACAGTGGGGCGGGGTGGGCGCAGTGGTTGGAGGGGGTGGGGGAGTGTAGGGGGGGTACTATTCATGCCAAAATCTGACAGTTTCAGGTCTCTTTGCATGTCACTTGGTCCCCGCCCCTCCTGAGGCCACTCCCCAGGTCACACACCCAAGGTCCCGTGCCTTGCCCTCAGCCCTGCACCTTGGCACTGCCTGATGCCTGGTCGGCAGTGCCAATGTGTCCCCTGGGCTTGGGAACTTTGCTTCTTGGGGAGCACCACCCCCCACCACCCGACCCCCTGAGGGGCTCCAGTTGCCCCGCCTTCCATCAGGTGAGGTCTCCTGCTAGTTCCCTGCAAGTGGAGAGCTTTTCTAAACCCTGCCAGAGTGAAATACTCCTGGTGGGGTAGGAGATGCTATTGGCACAGAAAATTCCATGCTGGGCCCGAAAATGACTTTTAAAATACAATTAAAAAAAATTAAATTACTTACTTCTCTTCCCACTGGTTTCCAGCGCAGTCCCAACTGCATCAGCTCTCTGACTATGAGAGACCCGTATGTGTCAGGAACAGATGCATGAATTCCATCCCAAAGTGCCAAAAAATGTGCGACTCGGGATGGGAGAATTGCCCCTGTTATTTCTAGGACTAATGATACAGTCTAGCCCACACCGCATCCATTGGTCTGGAAGGTCTTAAACTGTATATATATATATATACACAGTTATGAACACTTAATAAACTGCTAAACTATACAAGCTTCAAAATCTCTCCACAAAATGTGCCAAACTACACACAATATCTTAAAAACCTATCGTAGTATGCTTTGTCTGTATGGCAAACAAGAAACAATACTTTTCACTGTAAAATAATACATGACAATAATAATTCAAATCAAATCAAAATCCTCCTAATATAGTAGATAACCTTCT
Organism: Sphyrna mokarran; assembly: GCA_024679065.1. Lineage (NCBI taxonomy): Eukaryota > Metazoa > Chordata > Chondrichthyes > Carcharhiniformes > Carcharhinidae > Sphyrna > Sphyrna mokarran. The sequence goes on along the minus strand of JAGIQG010000010.1, from coordinate 34,514,075 downwards.
TGAATCACTATTGTCTATGTGTATTGTTACATTCAGTGCTTTAGGAAGAGAGTTCAAAGCTTGTGATCCAGGGATAGTGAAGGAATGAAATATAGCTTTAATTCAGAGTGATGTGTAGCTTTGAGGTAAAGTCGCAGCTGGTGGTGTTTATATGTATCTGCTGCCCATGTTCTTTCAGATGATAGAAATCTCTGCTTTGGAAAGTGATGCCAGAGAAGGCTTGGTGAGTTGCTGTCATGCATCCTTTGTTTGGTACACACAGGAATTGAATGTTATATCCACAGTATTTACATTGCATGTCCTGTTCGGTCTCTGGTCAATATTAACACCCAGGATGTTGATGGTGGGGGATTCAGTGATAGGCATGCTATTGAAGGTCAAGGCCGATGGTTAGATTCTCTGTTGGTGGAGATGGCCATTGCTGATATTAAAGTATTATTCTCAGCACAAAGCTGAATATTGTTTTCATCTTGCTGCACGTGGACATGTAGTATCACAGGAATTGTGAGTAGAATAATTATCATATGTTACTTTGAAAATTTCACCCCATTATCATTTGAGTAAATTTATGCTACACTGCCTCCACAAAAGCCAATATAATCTTGCTAAGATGTGATGAGTAAATTTGTCTCTGTATTCTTGTTGTCATCTAACCATGGCTTTGTGTAGCTAAAGCTTGAAATCTAGCCCTTGTATTCTATTATTATAGATGTAAAAGCGAGCAGTCCTTTCTACTTGGACTGTCTAAGTCTCTGTGAAGCACAATTGTTTCTAGCCTTGTGCCATTTCTCTTTTCACAGTTTATCCATCCACTTAATCTCCCATTACAATCTATCTAATTGGTGTCAGCAGTTCTGAATACATGGCTTTCTATGCCATCATCTAGTTATTAACATGTATGGTAATTTTTTTTAAGGTCTCGGGATTGATCCTTGCAGGACACTACTAATTATACCCTGACTATTAGACCACTTGCCAGTTAACCATATCCTTTGTCTCTTTTTACGCAATTTCCTAATCCATTCAATAAAGTATGCTTTTAATTCCATGAGTTCTAACTTCAGCTCAGAGAGACTTTGTCAGTTGCTGTCCACAGAAATACCAAGCCATTACTTCCATTGCCACTTCAAAAATTCATAGATTCTTCAGGTATAATGAGTTTTACAAATCCATGCTAGTTTTCTCTGAATGACTGAAAATTTTTGAAGTGTTCAGTCTCTTCATCTTTAATTACAGTGTGATAGTGTGGTTCCTTTGAAGGGCAATCCTTAGTGGATCACAGAACTTGGTCAAGCCAATGGAGCATGAGCACACGCACCTGGGCCAATCAGGAGCGAGGGTGAGCATCCTGGGGCTGGATGGCTTCAGTTAGAGTCAAGGCATTGTTAGGAGCAGACCTGTATTAGTTGTGCTATTGAACTCTTTGTGTATATAGTTCTTAACAATAAATCCTTTAGCTAATAGTCAGATGGAGTCTCCTGGAGTTATTCACTGGCAAGGAGGAAATTTTGGATCAGTCATTGAGAGCCGGCAGTGCAGAGCAGGAGGGGGAGGAGAGTTATCACTCGAAGTCGGAAGTGCAAAAAGGTAAAGACTCGATCTTTAAGATGCCATTTTTTGGGATGATAGAACTATTTGACCCCAAGACCCAGGTAGTACATTGAAATGCTGCAATATTTTTCAGCATATATTGAAACACTGCAATATTGCAGCAGCTGCCGCAAATAAAATAACAACCGAGGAGAAACAGAAAGTGATATTCTTCACAATCTGCAGCCTGTAGATTTACAATCTGGTGAGGAGTTTAACATCCCCAGACTTAAAAATCTTTGACAAGTTAATCAATTTAGTTACGGATAATAAAAGCTCCAACATTCAACAAACATGCAAAGGTGGGACTCTCCAAAGAAATGCTAGGTGTCAAACTCATGTAAAAACTGGAGTAATTCCTGCTGGATTTTAGCTAGCAGAATTTTCGAAATGAATCTGCCATACTCTGTGCACTAATGTAAATGTCATGAAAATTCAGTGGATGGGGCCTATTCCCAATGGAGAAGCCAGCAGCATAGTGCTGAGTGGGCAGCTGCACATGCACTGATCTGTCCGAGCTGAGATCTGTGCATGCACAGTTGTCCCACACTGCCAGCCATGTGCTCACTGGCCAGCCCAATTGTTGGTCAGCCCTATGACCCCCACATCGTTGCTCCTCCGACCCCATCCTCCCCCCCCCCGATCGCTGGCGTCTTGGGAAGTCCCCAGGCCAGCCCTACCCCTCTGCTGGCCAGCCTCGATATTGCGCCTCCCCAACTACCCCCCTTTCCAGATTCGATCTCACCCCCCACTTCTCCCCCAACCTCCCACGGTCCCAATTTCCATCCCCACCCCACCAGCAGCCCTGGTGGGCAGTGCCAAGATGCTACCTTGAACATTGCCACTTTGCCTCTGGGACAGTGCTGGGGGCCAGACTGAAACTGCCAAGCTGTCAGTGCCGAGGTGGGGTAGTACCTTACCCCAATCCTCTGGGGGGGGCTCAGTAGCCCTCTTCACTCCGGTGAGAGGGGAACAGGGATGTGGCCGGGCACCTGCTCCCTGCTAATGGGGAGCCATTGTAAATCCTGGAGTGAAACGCTCATGCCAGCAAGGGAGATTCTTGTAGGTCCAGAGATTTCAGTCTCAGAACCGCCAATACAATGCAAATTGCGATTTAAATAACTTATGCAGCTCCCTGCCGATTTCCGGTGCAGAGCTGACAGTGCCTGAAATCCGGCAGCCGGAGACTCACAGAGGCCAATGGGGAGCCCTCTACATGGCCTCTGCTTTAACATTGCATTGAGCTGGGCATTATCAGCCCCACAAATTTCATTCTGTAATGAAGAACCAGGAGAGATGGCTTCTGGCTTCATGGCCAGACTTCAGCTGCTGGCTGAGCACCACCAGTTTGGGCTTTCATTAGGCGACATGTTGAGGGACTGTTTGGTTTGCAGGATCAACAGCTCCAACACCAAAAAGAAACTGTTTGCTGAAAATAAAATTTCATTGAAGAGAGCAACTGACATGGCCCAAGTGTCTGCATGTGCTGAGCAAGACGTATGTAAGCTGCAAGGCATGCAGAGTGATGTGAACCAGCTATGGTAGGAACAGCACAAAGAACAAAGAACAAAGAACAACACAGCACGGGAAACAGGCCCTTCAGCCCAACAAGCCCACGCCGCCGTCCTAACGTCTTAATGACATATAGAGACCAATATAGGGACAATTTGTTACCCAATCAGCCTAACAGCACATTTTTGGGATGTGGGAGGAAACTGGAGCACCCGGAGAAAACCCACGCAACCACGGGGAGAACGTGCAAACTCCTGCAGACACAGGCCCAAATCCATGTGTCTGCACAGCAACAGCAATAGTCTCTGAGCTGTCATGTTGCCCATCTGATGGTCCAGTTTAAGCATACACTAACGACATGAAGCACTAGACCAGTCCTGAAGTAACCTCCAGGAGCAGCCCTCGCACGACCTGCCGAATGCATGCACCTTGTTGGTCAACAAGGTGGACCGAATAGCCTGTGGAAACAAGTAAAGTATTTAAACAGTCCTCCTATATCCCTCTATCTGCAGACCGCTCATGTGGCTGTCCAAGAGACCCTTAAACAACCCTAGTGTGCCTGCTCCCACCACCTTACTCGGTAGTGCATTCCACACCCCCACTACCCTTTGTGTGAAAAAATGCCCTCTAATATTAGTCTTATACATAGCCCCCCTCACCTTAAGGCCGTGACCCCTCGTTCTATCCGATTCTAATGGTGAAAAAAGCTTACCACCATTTACTCTATCTATACCCCTCATAATCTTATATACCTCTAATAGATCCCCCCTCAGCTGACGTCTTTCAAGGGAAAACAACCCTAGTGCGTTCAATCTTTCCTCATAAGACAGCCCTTCCATACCAGGCAGCATCCTGGTAAATCTCCTCTGCACTCTCTCCAGGGCCTCCACATCCTTCCGGCAGTAAGGCGACCAGAACTGGACGCAGTACTCCAAGTGAGGCCTAACCAACGTTCTATACACTTGCAACATCAGACTCCTACTCTTGTATTCTATACCCCTTCCTATGAAGGCTAACAAGTGGGGGAGGGCACAGCAGAGCTTCAAAAGAATCATTCAGAGTCGGCAAAATATTTTCGGCATGGAGAGGCCACCACAAAAGATGCGCTGATGCAGAAATATTATCTGCCTCAGATGAAAAAGAAGCGTCATCTGCAAATTAGGTTTAGAATAAAGCAAGCTGCACAGAACACGCCAAAAAAGAATACAATTAGTACAATCCTGTAAAAAAGCTAGCAGAGGAATCAAAGGAGGAATCCAAGGCTTATGCATTTAATCAAGTCTATTTCAGCAAGATATCAACCATCGAGATTGACCTAACGGTAAATAGTGGTCCTTTAAAGATGGAGATCGATGCTGGCTCAGCAGCCATTGTTGGGGAAAAGACATTCAAACATCTCCAGATGGGACTATAGCCTTTAGACCTGAGATATTCTGAGGTTACCCTGGTAACATACACTGGAGGAATATTAAGAATATTGGGAAAACCTTTGTGCCAATACCTGCTAGGAAATTGTCAGTTCAGCTGCCCATTATGGTGATTGAAGGACAGAGGCCCAGTCTCATGGGGCTGGACTGGTTAAAACAGTAGTTGAATGTCAGAACATCTCCATTGTTGACATCCTTCCACACAAATAAAATGATGGACATGCAGCAAATCAAAACAGTTGGGGATGGTTGAGTTGCATACTTGGCACTTCTGCTGCTGGCTGAGGAGCATGTTCCACCACAAGTTATCAAGTATCACTGTGTGTTGTTCTTGGTGATGGCTCCTGTTATCAAGATACTACAACCACTGAGCGTCATCATGATGCATTCTGGCCCACAGAAGATGTTGTAATTTTCCTCTATCCTAATGTCTCCCAGGTGTGAACATCGATGTTTAGGGCCTTCATATCAGTCTTGCAAACATTCCTGAAATGGTGCTTTAGGCATCCTATTGGTTTGCTGGCTCTAGCTACTTTGCCGTAGAGAAAATCATTGAGCACCCTATCTGTGAAAATGCCAGAGCTAGTGAAGTTGTGTCTTTCTTGATGAATGCCAACATACTTGAGAAATCTGTGCTTGAGGGGAACACCATATGCATGATTTTGTCCTTACATGAATGGCCCAGAATGTGCCACAAACAGTTGAGCTCTCTTACTTGATAGCTCTAAGTTACATTTCATAGCCATACAACAAGGTGCTGAGAACACAGATCTTATAAATCAGCACCTTGGGCCTAAGACGCAGCATGATTTGTTCCATGCAATTTCCATCAATTCACTAAATGTAATGGCTGCTTTCCCTATACATTATATATAGGGTAAAGGTCGCCAGAGAGTGTCATAGCATCATCTCAGATGATGGCCACAAGCACCAACTTGACCTGAAGATCACCAGAGGACATGATCTGCTCAGTGTTCTCCTTGCCCCAACTTACCATCGCACAGTTTGAAATACTGACCACTCTCTTGTAATGTGAATGTTTGTAAATAAGTGCTTATAAAAGTATGTAAAGTTAGGTTCTGGCGTTACCATTCATCATCTGATGTTTTGGAGTATAACAAGACATTTGTGTAAATCTTAAATTTTGTAAGTAAATGTAAAATGAGTGAAAACAAATCTGTAGCTGTGTTACATGTCTCTCTGATTTTACTTCCTTTGATTTAATTGGAAGGAAGAATTGGGAGTGATGAATAATGGGCTGACAACTCGCCAGCATATGCTTTTGCACCAAGTTAATATCTGCCCCATTGTGTGTTGCCTTTTAGTTCAGAGACTGCTAAGCCTCATCAGGGTGACAGTCAGATGAAATGTGAGATTAAATTATCCTTTTGGCCTAATAAGAGGTTTTAAAGCTTCATTTTCACCAGGAATGCCTCCAAAAGAATCTTGCCTCCGCATTACTTGCATCTGTGGGCTGTTCAGCTTTGGAGAGAGACATTTCTTTGCTTGAAAAATATTACTACAAAATAATTTTTACATTATTAAAAAGGCCTTAGTCCGTTGAGACTTAGTAGAAAAGAACTGTGAAAATATGATATATAAGGTAAGCTGTTCCCTTGAGGGTAGCTGGTTTCGGAAATGAATCAAAAAGCATTTTCAGGTGAATACAGGTTTTTAAAAAGCAAAACTAACCTGTGACATTGATTCTGACCAACTGTTTAACATTTTAAAAGCAACTTATTCCCAACATCTCTGTTATTTCCCTAAACACAGGCTCAGCAGAATAGCTTGGAAACAAGTTATCAAAAATGTATTACATTATTTTGTGTTAGTAATTCTCTTCGGTAAATTTTATTTTCCTGACCAGTTCCATTGGAATTGATAGCAATCTGCACACTATGTACACAAATCTGCGGGAAACATGAACCGTTGATGATAATTACCTGAGTCTGAAACAGAACTGCTGTTGTAGCTGCAGGCCTTTTCAGGACTTGATCGGAAATCTGACTTTATGTATTATTTCATATTCTAACAGAATGGCCATGAGAATTGATGTGATTAAAATGAAATAGTTTCCCCATCAAATTGCAGCGGCATGGCTGTTGACGCTTCAGTATAACCATCATCATCTGCCCACAACAGGGGCATCAGCCACTTTAGCACTGGAATGAAACTGTTCCATCCATGGGGGGTCTGAGAAATATCTGGAAGCTGGCTGCATTTAAATCCTACTAACAAGTACTAAACATCTCTTACACATCTTTTGTAAGCCTGACATTTATTACCCAATTCTATTGCCCTGGGTACGATTGTAAGTCCGTTTTGGGGAACAGTTAAAAGTCAATGCTACAAATTAACACAATTAAAATGTATTTAGCTGTAGTTAGTAGGCTAGCATTAACACCGCAATGAAGTTACTGTGAAAACCCCCAAGACACCTGTTCAGGAGGGAGAACTTAGCATGGCTAATGCACGTAACCAGGACATCTTTCAGACTATGGGAAGAAACCGGAGCACCCAGAGGAAACCCCACAGACATGAGGAGATTGTGCAAACTTTACGTAATGACCCAATCTAGGAATTGAACCGAGTCCTTGGCAGTGATCAGCAATGTTAACCACTGTGCCACCCACAATTAGTGCAAACTCTAATGTCGAGTCATTAAACTTGGGGCATGGCATTTTTAAGGGGTTCTAGCATGATGTTTTGTAAATTAGCACAAAATGTTGCCAAAACTAGGTCTGCGCACTTTGTAATTTACATTTGAAATGCCACAATCTTTTTGGCTGGTTTGGCCATCGTGGAGTGAAAAAGATTGCAAAAAAAAGTGCTGCTTATCAGAAATTCTACGCTTAAAAGTTTGTGTTGCTACATCGAGTGTTCTATGCTTCAAATTGAGTTGATAATTTATATCTGGAAAATTATCTATTTTCCCCATATTTTCTTGCATCCACTGCAAAATGAATCGGCGCTTGAGTTTATCCAGGTTTTAATTGTTGAATGACAGGCTCTCAGGGCTGACTATCAGCCTCAACTCACATCTATAACAGTCATTGAAGGGACCTTAATCACTGTTTGGTTAAAGGCTCTAGAAACAGTGACAGCATCATGGTGTTATCTGAGAAAGTCTTCCAGGAAAAAGACATTAATTACAACACAAGGAGAATGTCTCCATTACATGATATGTTTAAACTGATAAAAAGCTGAATGGCGTTTGTTTGCACAGTGCCACTCACTGAGCATTCTTTGTACTAAAAAGGAATTCCTTGTCTTGCCACAAGTCTAGACATTCGTTATCCCAGCATGAAATTCATCATTGTTAAGAAAGAATCTTACCAAGATTTCCTTCCTTTTTATATTTGACGCCTGTAAGTTTTAATGTCTACTTTCCGATTATTGAACAATGAAAATGAAAGAAAACTAATGTTCAAAAAACTGAACACTCATTGTGTGCAAATGTACACACATTAAAACTTGTCAAAACACTTATCTGTGATGTAATCTACTAACATATATAAATAATTAGTTTTTATTTGTCTACTATGAAGATGATACAGTCAGTTCCAATAGGGACATAATCACTTAACTAAGCGCACAGCTCGGAGAGTAACAGGTTCGGATTGGCAACAGACTAATGTATTTGTAAACATAATAGTGGAAGTTAATGCTACCATAGTTTAATATTACAAGACACCAATAAACGTTCTTAACTTACTGTAGTCAAGATCACATAAGTGAATGCTTCCCAAAATCTTTCTCGTGCAATCTTATTTCGCTACCCTAGATTTCATGTACTGCCCAAATTTTGATCCTGGAGTTATGAGAGCTGTTAAGCCTCTCAGAGAGGAATGGTGATGGGGAAGGGGGCAATGTGTCCATTGTTAAATATAGGGGAAAACAGTTAAATGTACTCCGTCTCCCACTGCATTTCCATATCTCCATTCATTGTCTCCATCTCCCCCTCCCTTTTACTCCCTTGTGTCCCTCCTTCACCTACTTATATCCTTCTTTTACATCTCCATTTCCTCCTTTACCTCTGCGTACCCATTTCCCCCTACTTCACCCCTGATTCCTCACCAATATCCCTCTCCTAACTTCCCCATTTCTTTCATGGAAGGAATTGGTGGAAAGGTAGTGTTTCTCAAAAAGAATACAAGAAGCTATCTACACTGCAGCATCAATTGGTCTTTAGGGAGCCTCCTGAGGCCCTGAATATATAGCAACATAATGAATATATAGCCTTTGATGAAAATTTACTGGAAGTTCTATTTGCACCTGTAAAACAGTGAATGCAGACTTAGTAGAATTATTTCTAAAAATAACATTCTGAGATGTATGAGTCACTTGTAATGGGAGAAAAAGTGACTTTGGACCAATGGTTCCCAAGGTTCTTCACCACCACTGGGATTTTCCTTCTGACATTTCTTGTTTGTTTTCAACTAATTGATGGGGATTGGTTGCTGTGATTAATCACGACTGTTATTATCATTGTAACATGCAACTACAAGGCTAGTGAAAAGGCAATTTAAATGCACTTTGGTCTTTATTTTTGTCCAGCAGTTCTTATGTTCCTCTGAAATTAATCCCTTCAAGAGCTTAGTGGAAAGATCTCAAGTCTCTATAATGACAATCAAACTTCTGCAGGTACCATTAATGAGCCAAACCTACTGAGTAATTATCAACAGCATCCTGGTGTACTTTGGGCCTGTCTGACTTGAACATCTGACAGTCAGGGCCCCAACAGAACAAAAATCAGTTCCAGTGGTCCACCAGTCCTAAAATCCTAAAAAGAATTTCCTTCATCATGGAATCAAAAGAATTGTCTAAAACTAACACATTTAAAAAATGGATGAAACAGTTTTGAACCTTTCAGTCAATGCTGTTTGTTTCTATTTGAATGATCAACTTTCTGCTTGATCTGACTATTACTGATCATTTGCTTACCCATTGCATGGCACAACTTAGGGAAAACAATACCTGAAAGAATTAAAAGAAAAGTATCCCCTTTGATTTTTAGCTCAATCTCATGAAAGAGTGTCTGCTTTAAACAAATGTTAGCATTGCATCCATCAGAGAACGAGTAATCCCAAATGAAATCTTCCCACAGAATAAAACAGGATATGAATTTATTTTCCCCTAAATCAGTTATAATGAGTCAGAGCCCTAACATTGCAGTTATATCCGATTAATTTTTCATTTTGCTTTCTGATGATGAACTTGAGAGAAGGGAATGATAATTCTCTTTTATCCCGTTTGAATCTGCACTCTTTGTACTTTGCCCTCCTGAACTAAAGCTGTCACACAGCCATTTGCAAGCCTCCCATTACGGCTCAGTGCCAGCCAGTGAAGCATGAGTATTAACTCCTGTGGCAAGCCACTGTGACTTGGCCTGCAATCACCTCATTTTTTTTCCCCAAACTGTCAGCTTTACTCAAGCAAAAGAGCTCTGAGATAGCACTTAATGCCTTTTACTATTACATTGGATTCAAAACTGATTATTTAAACTGTTAATCTGAACAGTGATCTAATAGAAGTTGGCCGCAAAATCTAAATCCCCAGGCTGTATACACTGAGTTAATGAATCCTACACAAGTTTCCTTCACCCACATTTGACCTGTTCTTTGGAGATTTGGTTTTATTTACAGAGGCTGAAACATATAAAAAACACTGAAGCGCACAATGGGCGATGCAAGTAAAAAATATTGTAAAGAAGAGATGCCTGTCTATAATTTATAGAATGGTGATACATTCAAATTCAGAGTGAACATGGAGACGATGTAACTAAGGGTGTGCCTCGAAGCAAAACATAGAAAGTTTCTGGTTGATAGTTGCAATTTGTTTTGGATGGTTGCAGGACTCAAAATAAATTACACATAAAACTATAAACAGATTGCTGCTTTAAAACAATGATTGCAAATTTGGCATTGTGTTTTATAAATGTTAGATTGGACTATTTTAATTCCAAATCTGATCATTTTTTTAAAAAATGACTACGTTGACTAAACATAAATTGATCATCAGTTTCAAGTTTGCCATGTCAAAATTACTCAACTGAATCTTGATAGACAGCACTATCACAATCTTACCATATTTATGTAAGTCTTCAGTGCCGAGTAGTCTGTGGCCACCTGGAATGGAAAGGTACCTGGATCTTTAGATCAGTATGTGTCAACTTGATGATCAGCCAGTGCACCTATCACTTTTGGCAGAAGGCCATTAGTAATATACTAGCTGGGGGATTATATTGTGCACAGGTCATTGGTTGTATTCATGTATTTTACACTAGGCTTTATTCATTCATTTGTGGGGCATGTGTATTGCTGGCTGGCCAGATCTTTTGTCCATGTTTGTTTGCTAAGCGGCAGTTGAGAGTCAACCACGTTGCTGTGGTTCTGGAGTCACATGCAGGCCAGACCAGGTAGGAACGGAAAATTTCCTTCTGTAAAGGACATTAGTGAACCAGATGGGTTTTTCTGACAATTGACAGTGGTTTCTGTTATGGCGGGATTTGAACCTGGATCTGCAGAATGTTAGCTGAGTTTCTAGATTAAGAGTCTTGCAACAATGCCACTAAGGCTATCACTTCCTCAAATAGACAGCATGGGCTGAATGAGTTTGGTGGGAGCTGATCTGCATAATTTTGCACCTTGCAAAGTGTATGCCTAGTGCATCTGTGAATTCGTGAGGAATTTTCATCTTTTCACACAGGGTCGGCTTCACGGTGCATTTTCTGAGCTGTAATGATACGCATGGAGAGTGTGGATCCGGAGACAAGCCGATTGGAAATCTAGCCTCAGTTCTCCAAAATTGCAGCCCAGCTTCCAACAATGCTTAAAGGCTGCTTAAACTTATCCCATTACTTATCTCAGGCCCATCCATGCCATTCCATGCCCTGCCAGATTGAGCCATGCCATCCCACATTTTCCTATGCCATCTCTATTCTCCTGTGCCATTCCTCCATGCCTTCCATACCACCTGACAATCCCCCATACCAGCTCTATTCTTTCCTTTGCATCCTCCCTAGCCATTCAGCCAGTATGTACTTTCACCATGTATGGCTCTCAGAAGCCATGCCAAACAATTAAAGCTCTATCAAAGGAAAGCCAGAAATCAAATTCACCAACTTTGATGCTGGACCAAAAACTCCAAGCGGAAAGGATTGTAATTATTTAAGTTCTTATTAAGTTTATAACTTCACAGAAGATGCATCAAAGGCAGAGGTCTGGATTTTTGCAACTGAGGCAGGAAGCTGAAATTGAGAAATTGCTAGACTGTCTTGATAACAAGTGCCCTGAAATGTGGGATTTTTGCCCTGGCAGGAGTTGAAACCACCAATCCCAGAATCAAAGCTTAGGCATCCACATGGGCAGGCAAACACTGAGGTAGACTGATTAAAAGTGTTATCTCAATTTTCTATTAGTTCTAGCTGTTGTTAAACCATCTAACTTCAACCTCATACCACCTAATTATCCTTCTTTATCTCATAGCTCTTTATGCCCTCCAAGCCACACCCTTCAGTCACTCCTCATGGTTCCTAATACATCACACACAGGATTATACACCTTTGGAATTCCCTGCCTCAGAAGGGGTGGAAGCAGGGTCATTGAATATTTTCAAGGCAGAAGTAGATAATTTCCTTCTGGGAAGGAATCAAAAGTTATCGGGAGTAGGTCAAAATGTGAAATTTGGAACTCAAACACATCAGCCATGATGTATTCAGTGTTGGAGCTGACTTAAGGAGATGAATGGCCCACTCCTGTTCATATTTGTATGCTTGTAATACTCTCCAAATCAGCTGGAGAGACAGTCATGCGGTATCTACCATTAGGCATATTTCAGAAACCATATGGAAATGGAAAACATGAACTTCTAACAGTTTAGTACAGCTCTTAATCCTAAAAGTGTGATGGTGAGAAAAGCTCTCATAAATGAAATTCATTGAAAGCTTCAAAATCTCCTCAAGTAGTTAAACTATATGTGTATATAAACTTCAGTTCAGATCCCACATCAAAAACAGTTAATGTTTAATAGCCTCTTTAACCTGTCAATCAAACTGGAAAGTCAAATCTTATGGTGAGATAATTGTAGCTTTTTAAACTCAGCCAAGCATTCTTACTGACATTGAAACATAGAACATAGAAGTAGGAGAAGAACATTTGGCCCTTCGAACTTGCTCTGCCATTCATTATGATCATGGCTGATCATCAAATTCAATATCCTGATTCCGACTACCCCCCAGATCCCTTGATCCCTTTAGCACCAAAAATTATATTTCTTCCTAAAATCACACCACTCTCTGGATGGGTGCCGATTGTAAATTCCACTAAAAGCCCACACTATTGTCTTGCTGTGCTAGTCAGCAGGCTAGAAGAATCTCCACTCAGGAATCTTCATGTCGTATGCAAAATTACATTGGAATCTGAATCTGAAAGTCCCGTTGTTATTTTTGACAGATCATATTTTCACCATGTGGAAAGCAGTAAGGTATGATTCACAGATTAAAAAAAACTCAAACTCGGCAGGGGAATTTCAGTTCAAGCAGACTCCATTTTCTATGCAGCAAGATTTGTTTCCTGTAGCGGGTGACTTATGATTTTAAAGAGCAGATGTGAATGTACATTAATGGTGAATAAGATCTGTAAAAATGTCAAACTGACAAATTATTTAAATCCCTTGCTCTTTATATTTTGAAAGAAAAACAGCCTGTTGTACCTCCAATTTGAAAAACAATCAGTGTTTTCAATTCAGTCACTGTTCATTGATATAAACCTGCCAACTCCAAAAGGTGTTTAAGGGATTAGCTGCCTTTAATTGGGTGCTATATTTACTTTTACAAGTGATTAATTACTTGGAGGAGTTTAAAATGTACAGGCTTTTGTCAATTTTACCTTTATAGTGAAATCTGTAATAGAGAGACAGAACTTCATCTTCTTTCATATCATCATGGCTCCTGAGGTCTGCCTGGGTGAGTTGGCTTAGAGGCTGTAAGGGCGAAGGGTGATGAGTGGGGTAATAAGTGGACATGTGTTAATACTAAGTTGTCACAATAGTTATGGGGATCATTTGGGAATCAAGGGTCAGCATGAAATGGCTAAAAGGGGTTATAAGGCACCATGGGAAATTATGAAGGGTAAAAGATTGGCATGAGTTGGCACTACGTTGACATATAGGCCTATCAGGCACCATAAAAAGAGAGGAGTAGTCATAAATTGGAATGGAGGATATGAGATACCATGGTGACTTAGTGATGTATGAGGGTTGAAAGCTAGAGCACCTAATCATTTTATTACAACTGAGGCAAAATCACAAAACACTGAGAAGTGTCTTTTATACAACCCTTCTCAGCATCAGGCAGCCTACAAATGCATCTGTGCTGTCTCCAAGGATGGCAGATGAAACTCCCAGCTTGTGCCCAGCCCTTTGGAATGAAAATCTCCCTGTTCAGGTGGCTTCTCCAGAACTGGCTGCATCAAGCCTGGAAATTTCCCAGCTCTTCAGCCTGGATCAGGATCAAAACTTCAGGCTGAGATATTCACTACCCATAAAAAAAACTGAGGAAAATGGCATGGAGTTGGGAATGTGACATAAAATTGGATATAGGTGGAACCCCATATGTTGGGGGTGGTGGGGGAGGGGAGGTGGTGGTACCTTGAGGTGGGGAGAGGACAATCCTGTGTTGAGGGTTGTAGTCAAAGCGTTTGGTGTTTCTTAAGGGTTTATGAGTGTGGGGGCAGTTCCATGGAAGAACAGTGTGGGTCTGTACAATGGTTACCCAGATGCTAGAAATAATTTTAATGCTGCTAACCTTTTCTGCATAGCTATTGATATAACACAATCAGATCCAATCAAGATTTGTGATTTAAATCACAATGTTATGAATGATTCCTAGCACAGAGCAATTGATCTTAGGAAGATTGTACTTCCTAGGCAATTGCCATGCAATCCTTACCGAGAACTTCTGAGGTGAGGGGGGGGTGGGTGCAGAGAGATGCAGAAAGGATGGGGGCAGGGGTGTAGTGGAATGGTATCACACATCTTTGGAGTAACCTCCAGATACGATGCCCTGATACTCAGAGATTATGGCCTCTGTGACTCCCTACTGCTTTCTCAAGGACAATTATGGAATGGGCAATAAAGGCTGATCTTGCCAGCATGGCTCTCACCCATGAATGAATAAATAAAAGCAATCAATGGATTGCAATGATGCATGACTTTGGTGAAAATAATGTACATCAGTGCCTATCATTAAAAATCTCATTATTAAAAGCAACATTCAGGAACCAATATCACACTTTGAGAAGGATTTTGGTTCTATAAAACCTGAAGTTAAATTTAAAACAGTAGATTTTGTGGTTTTATTTCATTTAGGGAAGATCTCATCATTCCTAATTTTCAAATTGTGTCCACATTTTATTTTTATTCATTTGTAACTATTATCTATAATTGTGCTTACAAATAATATTCAAACAATTCTAAACACAGCAATAATAAATGCCAAATGCCCTAAAACATAATGCAGCAGGAATAGTGGACTTGAAGTGAAATAAACGTGCACATTTTCAAGCTAGTCATTTCATGGATACAAAAAGAATTATGATTGTCAGAATATAATGTGTGATGAAAAATTGGTGCTTAATGTGTGAAAGTTAAAGCCTATCTGCAACATTGTGTTTATAATTATGTTCGACAAGCAGATATGATATATTTATGAGCTCATCTAAGATTGTGGTATCATTAACAAACTTATTAGCCTGAGCTTATTCTGATAAATGCTAACAGAAAGACACCTCTACAGGATAATTATTCTAGCATTTTGTAGTGATTAGATTGTCTGTTTTGACTGTGGATATGATGAGTTACAAAAACCTTATTGATTGAAGATGAGATAAGCAAATCTCCTGTGACCTAGCAATTTTCACTAGATGCCCTTGGTCTGTTCGAGTTATATTCCATCAATAACACATTAAAATTGTATATTGTCATTTCCATTAGATACTAGCTATCTAATCAAAATTTATTTTACTGGCAGAATAATCAGATTCATTGCAACAATTCCACTCTAAACTTCTGAAACTGCAATGCTTCATTGTATATTTTTATAACTATATTTTTCAGAACCTCAAATAGTTTACTCCTCAAAATTTCCTTTTCTCTTAATTCTCTTCTTGTTTTCAATGAGGCTCATATAATGTAACCGTGATTATCTATTTTGAGTGGGCAATTTAATCATTTTGACTGTACACATGCTTTTACTTATTAAATTAAAAGTATATTGTATTGTGATGGGATGCTTATCATATAGGTCAATACTGTGCCAAAATGACCCTACTGCTATTGTGTGTGGGGATATTTGTTGATTTATTGATGATGGAGTTTAAAAGCTCCAAATGGTTGTAATGGGTAGATGAGGATGTTGGAAATGCATCAACTGAGCTCATTAATGCAGCAGTTGATGCAATTAACTGACAAAAGTACACATACATAATTAATTTTTAGACTGTCACTTACGAGCCAACCTCATAGAGAGTGATAAAGGGACAAAGTTTCTATCAAATCACAGTGCAAATTACTATAAGCCTGAAATAACACTAGAAAATTCAGAGAACATTCAGACAGCATCTGTGGAGAGAAAAACATAATGATAGTGGTGGTGAATGAAATATGGAAAATCTGGTAAAATGAAGAGATTTCTTTGGCATGCAAATGTGATAGAAGAAAGGCAAAAAGATGTCAGGTATGTTAATACAAGTTCTACCCTAGCCACCTATTCCATTCATGTGATATCCTGCATTAACAAAAGTCACTGCTCAAAAAAACAATCACTCAATCAACGTAAAGAAGACCTCATTATCAGCAGTAAATACAGTACACTAAACTGGAGACAAATATTGTTGCAAACACTCCTTCTGGGTGAAATTGAGTGTTATTTGTAGTTAGTCCACTGTGTGGTGTTGATCGCATTGAAGACTCCAGGTCATTCGCAACATATCTAAAGGCAGAATCCTACAACCGTTCAAGGCACCGGGATTTTCTGGTACCACTGCAGTGAATGGACATTTGGCTGGGTACCAAATTTTCTGTCCTCTCTGCAGCGACAGCAAGGCATGAATACAAGGTAAGATTATGGCAGCATCTGCAGAATCGAGCTGATTTAAATTTTCTGGAAGAGTCTCACTTCAGAATCAGTTCGGGTCTTGGGATTCCAGGTTTAAGAGTAAACTTGAAAAGGCTTTAGCTATGTTAAACTTGAAGACTTTGATAGAATATAATTCTTACGAATTTATCTCTGAACAATATGGAGCAAATGCTGATTTGACGTTAATGTTGGGTGTTTTGTTTCCTTCACAGACTATAGAGGATAATTGTGATTTATTTTCCCTTTTCCCTTCATGATTCTGAATGTTATACTCCAGTGCATCTGCTTGCTGTCGATTCAAGGCAATGGGTGAGAAACAATGATCCCTCATAAAGTCTGTAAATATAACAAATGCTATCCTTTTTTCATAAAGTTACGCTTTTTTTTATTATAATGGGCCAAAAATTCATGAAAACGATCTTATCACTTCCTCACAGAACTCCTTTATGCATTCAGAAAGAAAATCAAGTCAGCCTGCTTGCCTGCACAAAACATGTTAACACTGTCAATCACACTTTAAAAATTGACTTATCTTCTTTTTATTAAAATACAGACTGTCTGCAGGAAAATAGCCTTCTACTGCAGTAAAGCCCAAGCTATATCCCTTGAGCTGCATGCAGCCTCCAAGTTCTGACAATCAGGCCCACAAATCCCAATTGTCTCTCTCCTATTTGCACTGATATAATTCACTTGCTAATTTGCCTGTCTGAGTATCATAGGTCTGGACTTGAGAAGGACTGTTCTCAGTGTTGGAAAAATGCTAACTTACAATACAAAGATTGAAATCCAGAAATATATAAATCAGGATTTAAAGTTTATTCATAATCTCCTAAAATTCCATGCTTCTCAAGGACTTGAATAGCCCTACCTTTTAAGCTTGCAACATGGGGCTAATTCATTTATATTAGACGTTTTGTTTTAAATGTGAGCAATATTTATATTCATTGAATGTATGCTGTGGATAGGCATAAACAGACCAGTTGAATGGGTGAACACATGGTAGATGAAATGCCACAAAAAAGAACTGAGATTTTGTCAGGAAGATTGAGGATAAAAATGTATGTTCAATGGTACAAATTTAAAGAGCTAGAAAGATCACAGGGTGCTTGTGCAAAAATCTTTAAAAACAATCAAGCATGTTAACAAAACAATTGATAAATTGATAGGATCCTGAGTTTATAAATGAAGGCATTGATTAAAAATTAGTTTGCATTTTTTTTTGCACGTGTTATTCGTGACTCAAAATCTTTGTGGAATTTCATCTGGCCACTGTCTCTTCATTTGTCTGATTATAACAATGAGCAGAACACAACCAACACCACCAGCTGGTTGCATTTTCAACAGTGTGCAAGACTAGCACATGTTCCAGCTAGCTCCCATCCCTTCCGGGCAATTTGAGCATCTTAAAGGGAGCTGACACAATTGAAATGAAATATTGAGGAGAGCAAGTTATTTTTTAGTCATTCGTGGGACATGGGCATCACTGGCTTGCCAGCATTTGTTGCCCATTCCTAGTTGCCCCTGAGAATGTGGTGGTGAGCTGCCTTCTTGAATCGCTGTGTCGACATGATGTGGGTTGACCCACAGTGCTATTAGGGAGTGAAGTTCATGATTTTGACTCAGCAGCTGTGAAAGAATGACAATATATTTCAAAGTCAGAATGATGAGTGGCTTGGAGGGGAACTTGCAGGTGGTGGTGTTCACATATACTTATTGCTCTTGTCAAAGAACAAAGAACAAAAAACAAAGAACAAAGAACAAAACAGCACGGGAAACAGGCCCTTCAGCCCAACGAGCCCGCGCTGCCACCCCGATGTTCCCACCTCTATCCGCGATCCCTATCCATGTTTATAGATCTATGGATTAAAAACCAAATTTGAGACAATTTAGGGAGAATTTGTTTTGCCAATTAGCCTAAGAGCACATCTTTGGCATGTGGGAGGAAACCGGAGCACCCAGAGAAAACCCACGCAAGCACGGGGAGAATGCGCAAACTTCCACAGACACAGGCCCAAATCCATGTATCTGCACAGCACAGTGATAGTCACTGAGCTGTCGTGTTGCCCATCAAATGGTCCAGGTCAAGCATACACTAACAACGTGAAGTACTAGGATACTCTCGAAAAAGATCCAAGAGCAGTCCTCTCACGACCCATCATGTGTATGCCCCTTGTTAGACAACAAGGTGGACCAAAGCACCTAAAGGATAAAAACAAGTACATCAATATCATCATCTATTTACACACCTTCCCAGGGACTCCCAAGGCTCATGATCCCTATTTTAAATCAGTTTTCTATACCCCTCCATACCCATTCTGTTCATGTGCCCATCTAAGTATTTCTTAAATATCTCCAGAATACCTGCCTCCACCACTTTAGTTGGCAGCGCATTCCATACCCCCACCACCCTCTGTGTGAAAAAACTGCCTCTAGCATCCAAATTATAGCTTACCCCCCTCACCCTAAGCCCGTGACCCCTCGTGCTATTCAAGTCCATCCTAGGAAAAAGCTTAACCCTGTTTACTCTATCTATCCCCTTCCTTCTAAATGAAAGTATTTGTGGATTTGGAAGGGTCTTTGTTGAATTTCTGAAGGGCATCTTGTAGATAATGCACATGTATGCACTGCTGCTACTGAGTGTCGGTGGTGTAATAAATGGATGTTTGTGGATAGTGTTGCTAATCAAGTGGACTGCTCTGTCCTGGATGGTGTCAAGCTTCTTGAGTGTTGTTGGAGTTGTACCCATCCAGGCAAGTGACAATGTTTCTAGCCTTCAACTTACTTTTGTATCCACTGTGTTCATGTGGCAAGTCCAGTTGGGTTTCTGGTCAATGGTAAACCTAACGACGTTGAAAGTGGGGGATTTAGTGATGGTAACACTATAGAATATCAAAGGGCAGTGTTTAGATTGTCTCTTATTGGTGATGGTCATTGCCTATATTTGTGTGGCACAAATTTGTTAGGAATGAAAGTTTAGAAAGTTTAGATGAAACTGCTTTAGAAGTTAATTTGAAATAATTAAACACCCTCGTCATAATAAAGATTAATACAGAGTAAAGTTGTCAGATGATCTTTCCAACAATAGTGGAAAGTTGAGGGGCTGAGATTAATGCAACACCAGCATCTAATTGGGAGAAGGGTAATAGTGGACATGAAATACAAAAACCAGGCAAGATGGATATATTTATGGATTTGCCAACATCCCTCCTTGCAGCTGGCACTCTATCTTGTCAAGCACATCAATTCACAGCATTCCTTGAAGTAACTTAATTGATAATTGTTGCTTCTCAGCCTTTTGGCTAAGATCAAGTATAGTATGGACATGCTGCGCTTGGTTGAGGTCATTAGGTTACATTTTAGCTTCATTTGAAGCAATTTTTTAAAGCAGCATCTTGGCCTTCTGGCTAAGAGGCAAATGAGGTCAAGCCTTGGAGGAGGAGCTATGGCTACTCCAATTAGCTTGGATCATGTAGATCAAGCCCAAGACAGAAGGTGAGAGACCTGTCTTGTCAACTCGGATCGGGAATGTCTCAACTTGTTGAGACTTTGAATTGGACTTGATTGAATTGAATTGGAATAAAAACAAAAAAAACCTTAAGTGATAATGGTGATATTGTCACTGAACTAATAATCTGTAGGCTCAGGCCAATGTTCTGGGGCCAAGGAGTCAAATCCCATCACTGTAGATGGTGGAATTTGAATTCAGGTAACAATTTGGAATTGAAAATCTATTCTCAGTAACAGTGACCATGAAAGAGCAAAGAAAATTACAGCACACGAACAGGCCCTTCAGCCGTCCAAGCCGGCATTGAACACACGGTCCAACTTAACTAAAACATCCTATGCTTCCAGGGACCATATCCCTCTATTACCATCTCATTCATGTACTTGTCATGACAGCCCTTAAAAGTCACTACCATACATCTCCCAGCAAAGCATTCCAAGCATCCACCACTCTCTGTGTAAAACATTTGCCTCGTACATCTCTTTTAAAACTTGCCCCTCACACTTTAAACCTATGCTCCGAAGTAATTGACACTTCCACCTGGGAAAAAGCTTCTGACTATCCACTCTCTCCATACCTCTCATAATCTTGGAGACCTCTATCAGATTTCCCCTCAAAATCTGTCATTCCAGTGAGAACAAACCAAATTTTTCCAACCTCCCCTCATAGCTAATGCCCTCCATACTAGGCAACATCCTGGTAAATCTTTTCTGTATCCTCTCCAAAGCCTCCATATTCTTCTGCTAATGTGGCAACCAGAATTGAACACTATATTCCAAATATGGCCTCACTGATGTTCTATAAAGCTGCAACATGACTTGCCAATTTTTAAACTCAATACTCTGGCTGATGAAGGCAAGCATGATATTTGCCTTCTTGACTTTCTTCTCCACCTGCATTGTCACTTCCAGTGACCTGTGTACCTTGGTTGAGGTGTGTACCGTACACACAGATCCCTTTGCCTATCAATATTCCTAAGGATTCTGCCATTTACTGTATATTTCCTATCTATATTAGACCTTCCAAAATGTATTACTTCACATTTGTCTGGATTAAATTCCATCTGCCATCTCTCCACCCAAGTCTCCAACTGATCTATATCCTGCTGTATCCTCTGATGGTTCTCATCGCTATCCGCAAATCCACCAACATTTGTGTCATCCACAAACTTACTAATCAATCCAGTTACATTTTCCTTCAAATCATTTGTATATATTACAAGCAACAAAGGTCCCAGCACTGATCCCTGAGGGACACCACTTGTCACAGCCCTCTATTCAGAAGTGTATCCTTCTACTGCTACCGTCGTCTTCTTTGACCAAGCTAGTTTTGTATCAATCTTGCCAGCTCACCTTTGATCCTACACGACTTCATCTTCTGCACCAGTCTACCATGAGGGACCTTGTCAAAGGAAAGCATTGTCGATTGTAAGAAAAACCCACCTAGTTCACTTGTATCCTTTAGAAAAGGAAATCTGCCATCCTTACCTAGTTTGGCTAACATGTGATTATCAGCTCCACAGCCAAGTGTTAATTCTTAACTGTTCCTCTGAAATGATATGGGAAGTCCCTCAATTCAAGGGCAATTAGGATGGGAAACAAAAGCTGCTAGAGCCAACAATACCTATATACCATGGAAGACTAAAAGAATGCAATTTCAACAATTCTCTTTATTCCAAAATGAACTTTCTTCATGCACCACTGCTACTCTCCCTCAGTCTATATGTGATGTGATACAACCTCAGCAAATGCACTCGATTCTCGAAACACCTCATCGAATGACACTGTTAACATATCCTCAAATGCATGCTAGTGCCATTGGTGATGCACTGCATCCATTGGTGCACACATGCCATCCAGGCCTCAGAAGTCTTGCTTGCAAAAGCAAAGCCCAAAATTCAAGGGAGAAGGGGAAAGACAGGTTGTGGGCGTTGACACCTGCCGAGGAGGTGGCTCTGGAACCAAGTTAAATGTGGAAAGTTAACATGGTGACAGCATTAAACATCTCAGCCTGATATCTTATACTATGCCAAGTTATACTGACCACAGTTCAGCAACAAAATTCTTTATTATGTAAATTTGAGCATTAATCATGCAAATTGACAAAGTTATTCCAGTTTTTCTTTCCTCCAGGGTAATTACATGAAGAACAGCATTCCTTACCTTTTGTATTGCTTAAGAAGAGCTGATTCTTTCTGAGGAGGCATTGTCACAGGACATGTATAAACCAGGCATTAATGCAATACAAATATTTCAGTGGCTCTAGTTAACCAGGTTGGTGGGATGATGCATCATGGTTCATAATAAGCACAAGCAGACACAAGTGGCAGCCTCAGCCACAAGTAGTTAACATCAGAGAGTGAAGTATTCTACAAATTCTACTCAGCTTGACAAAGATACTGACCTTGGGAAGGGTTTGGGGGCTGCCTGAGGGCATCACTAAAACAAAGAATGATAGGCTGCAGCAAATGTGTTGTTTTCTGTTGCATGCCCACACCCATTAGGGAATGTGTGAGATGGCTCATTATTAAGGTAGGTTGCCTATGTGACATGGCTTTCATCCATACCTTGGGCCCAAAGCCAATGAGGTTTTAATGTGCAATGTCATCCAAGCCATCTATGTATAAATATTTATTACAGCAATTGGTAATGTTGTTCATTGTGTAATACGATTTTATTTCTTCAGAAGATGAATTTATGGAACACATGAATCAAACTCATCTCTGAAGAACTTCTGAAGTCCTTTTAAAAACATATGGTGTGGTTTCCTGCTCCCCACTACTCCGCACCCCCTCCCCCAACACCAACAATGTGTTTTGCAGCTATGAGGTGATCTGCCCTCGGCCGGGAATTTCCTCATTTGCAACCTCCACTTCCAGGAACCAGCAGCAGGGAGCCTGCTATTGGCAAGATAGGAAGATCTCACTGGTAGGTAAGGCCAGAAAAGCCTATCCATAGGTGTAGAGTGGACCATTTCAGCCCTTGAACCTGCTTAATCATTCAGTTAGATCATGTCTGATCTTCCACCTCAGTCCAAACATATAAACATATGAATTAGGAATAGACATTTGGCCCAGAGAGTCTCCTCTGCTATTCAATAAAATCATGGCTGATCTGATTATAACTTTAATGCCATATCCCTGATAACTTTTTACCCTTTTGTTAATCAAGGATATACCTAGCTCTGCCTTAAATATATTCAAAGACTTTTCTTCCCTTGCCTTTTGGGGAAGAAAGTTCCAGAGACTAGTAACCCTCAGAGAAAAATTAAATGAAATGACCAGTTATTTTTAAACAGTGGCCATATTATCCCCATACCCGTTCATGTGTTTAATATCTAGAAAATGACAGATCTCTGTCTTGAGCATCCTGAAGATCAGCCTTCTGGCATAGGAATTCAAAGATTTACCACCCTCTGAGTGAAGAGATTCCTTTTCATCTGAGACCTAAATTACCTACTCGTTATTCTCAGACTCTGCTCCCAGCATGAAATGCTATTTGCATTTTCTATGTCATCATATCAAAATTTGTTATGCGCCAACGGCCATTCCAATATGCACCAAAAAGACAATCAGAAAAAAAGCTCATCACATTCAAGAAAGCAAAACTCTGAACTCTGATAATGCAGGTGCAGATTGAGCTTCAGTGGGAATGGTACATTTAGAATCCTCCATTCACTATGTCCTGCTTGTGGGGCTGGGCAGTTTTCATTATATTTTGCTCCTGTCTTGTTATTCTTGGCCTCATTTGTAGAATTCCTACAGTGTAGAAGATGGCCATTTGGCCCATCAAGCCTATAGTGACAACTCAGAATCTGCCCCTGTAACCCTATATATTTAGACTATTAATCCTTCTGACATCCCTCTAACACTAAGAGTCAATTTAGCATGGCCAATTGACCGAACCCACACATCATTGGACTATGGGAGGAAACCAGAGCAACTGGAGGAAACTCATGTAGACATGGGGAGAGAACATATAGACTCCGCACGGACAGTGACCAAAGCTGGGAATCAAACTCAGGCCCCTGGCGCTGTGAGGCAGCAGTGCTAACTACTGTGCCACCATGCTGTCCTGATATTGACATAAAAAGTTGGAAGAAAAACTTTGCAATTGCCTGAAAATACTTGGGAATAATTTTTGATTTGATTTATTTTTGTCACATGTATTAGTATACAGTGAAAAGTATTGTTTCTTGCGTGCCATTCAGACAAAGCATATCGTACATTGGGAAGGGAAGAAGTGTTACAGTCATAGCTAGGGTGTAGAAAAAGACCAATTTAAAGCAAGGTGGGTCCATTCAAAAGTCTGATGGCAGCAGGGACGAAGTTTTGAGTCAGTTGGTAGATGTCACCAGACTTTTGTACCTCTTTCCAATGGGAGAAAGTGAAAGAGAGTATGTGCAGGGTGCATGGGGTCCTTGATTATGCTGGCTGCTTTTCTGAGGCAGCGGAAACTATAGACAGTGTCAATGGATGGGAAGCTGGTTTGAGTTGAGCTGGACTGAGCTTTGTTCATGATCTTTGTAATTTACTATGGTTTTCGACAGAGCAGGAGCCATACCAAGCTGTGATATAACCAGAAAGAATGCTTTCTATGGTGCATTATGCCAAATTTCCTTAATGTGAGAAAGTAGGCATTGGTAGGATTCCTCAACTACAGCACCTGCAAGGGGAGACCCGGAAAGGTTATAGATGATCTGGACAACCAAAGACTTGAAGCTCTCAACCATATCTACTTCGTCCCGATTAATATAGACGGGGGCATGCCCTCCACTGCACTTCCTGAAGTCGATGATTATCTCTTTCATTTTGTTGACATTGAGTGAGAGATCATTGTTGTCGCAGCAGATCACCAAAATCTCTTTCTCATTCCTGTACTGTATCTCATCATTGTTTAAGTTCCAACCCATAATGGTGGTACCATCAGCAAACTTGAATATTGAGATAGAGGGAAATGCGGCCATCCACTCATAGGTGTATAAGGAGTATAGAAAGGGGCTGAAAACACAGCCTTTGGGAGCTCCTCCACCAGTGGAGGAGGTGGTTGTTGCCTATCCTTATTGGCTGTGATCTATGGGTTAGGAAGTCTAGCATCCAGTTGCAAAACAAGGGTTCCAGGCTATGAGGTTTGGAGATGAGTTTCATTGGAATAATGGTGTTAAAGGCTGAGCTGCAGTCTATGAATAGGAGTCTGATGTAGGTGTCTTTGGTATTTAGATGGTCCAGGTTGACTGTAGAGCCAGGGCATCCACTATGTACTTATTGCAGCAATAGGTGAACTCTGGAGAGAGTGCAGAGGAGGTTTACCAGGATGCTGCCTGGTATGGAATGTCTGAGTTATGAGGAGAGGTTAGGCAAATTGGGACTGTTTTCCTGAGAAAGACGTAGACTTAGAGGAGATCTAATAGAGGTGTACAAGATTATGAGGGGTATAGATAGAGTAAGAACTCAGTAAGAATTTAGCAACACCAATTTTAAATCCAACCGATTTATTTGATATTAAAATTGCGAGCTTTCAACACTCTGTCGTGTCTTCGTCAGGCAAATTTTACTATCAAATAAATTGGTTGGATTTAAAATTGGTGTTGCTAAATTCTTACTGAGTTCTTACTACACCAGTCCAACGCCGGCATCTTTACATCATAGATAGAGTAAATAGGGTTAAGCTTTTTCCTAGGATGGACTTGAATAGCACGAGGGGTTACAGGCTTAGGGTAAGGGGGGTAAGGTATAATTTGGATGCTAGAGGGAGTTTTTTCACACAGAAGGTGGTGGGGGTATGGAACACGCTGCCAACTAAAGTGGTGGAGGCAGGCACTCTGGTGTTATTTAAGAAATACTTAGATGGGCACATGAACAGAATGGGAATGGAGGGGTATAGAAAACTGATTTAAAATAGGGATCATGAGCCTTGGGATCCCTGGGAAGTGTGTAAATAGATGATGATATTGATGTACTTGTTTTTATCCTACAGGTGCTTTGGTTCACCTTGTTGTCTAACAAGGGGCATACACGCGATGGGTCGTGAGAGGGCTGCTCTTGGATTTTTTTTTTTGAGAGTATCCTAGTGCTTCACGTTGTTAGTGTATGCTTGACCTGGACCATTTGATGGGCAACACGACAGCTCAGTGACTATTGCTGTGCTGTGCAGATACATGGATTTGGGCCTGTGTCTGTGGGAGTTTGCGCATTCTTCCCGTTCTTGCGTGGGTTTTCTCCGGGTGCTCCGGTTTCCTCCCACATCCCAAAGATGTGCTCTTAGGCTAATTAGCAAAACAAATTCTCCCTAAATTGTCTCAATATTGGTTTTTAATCCATAGATCTATAAACGTAGACACAGATGACAGAGGCAGGTTCTTTACCCAGAGGGTGGTAAGGCAATGGAATGCCCTGCCTGCTGCAGTTGTAGATGCGCCAAGTTTGGTGGCGTTTAAGAGGTTAGTGGATAAGTTTATGGACGAAAAGGGAATGGTTTAGGTTAGAGGGTCATTGCTTTTTCCTAATTGGTCGGCGCAACATCGAAGGCCGAAGGGCCTGTTCTGCGCTGTAATACATAGAACATAGAACATAGAACAATACAGCACAGAACAGGCCCTTCGGCCTTCGATGTTGTGCCGACCAAAATAAAAAGCAATGCCCCTCCTAACTAAACCATTCCCTTCTCATCCATATACTTATCAACTAACCTCTTAACGCCACCAAACTTGGCGCATCTACAACAGCTGCAGGCAGGGCATTCCACTCCCTAATCACTCTTTGAGTAAAGAACCTACCTCTGATATCCGTCCTATAACTCATACCCCTTAATTTAAAGCTGTGTCCCCTCGTGCTAGCTTTCTCCATCCTAGGAAAAAGGCTATCACTGTCCACCCTATCTAAACCTCTAATCATCTTATATGCTTCAATAAGATCCCCTCTTAGCCGCCTCCTTTCTAACGAAAACAACCTCAAATCCTTCAACCTCTCTTCATAGGACCTGCCCTCCATACCAGGCAACATCCTAGTAAACCTCCTCTGTACCCTCTCCAATGCCTCCACATCTTTCTTATAATGTGGCGACCAGAACTGCACACAATACTCCAAGTGCGGCCGCACTAGAGTTTTGTACAGCTGCAACATGATGCTGCGGCTCCTAAATTCAATCCCCCTACCAATAAAAGCTAAGACTCCATTGTTCTATGTTCTATGATCACGGGTAGAGGTGGGAACATCGGGGTGGCAGCACGGGCTCATTGGGCCGAAGGGCTTGCTTCCTGTGCTCTTTTGTTCTTTGTTCCTTGTTCTCTTTGTAATGTATCCAAGCAGTTTGGGGGGCAGGAATTGATTTGTGCCACAACTAACCTTTTGATGCACTTCATTATGATGAATGTCAGAGCCACCAGATGATAATCATTAAAACCAGGCTCATTGCCTGGTTTTTCTTGTATCTGATGATGGTCATCATCTTGAAGCAGGTGGGGGCCTCAATTTCTGTGAAGGGAAGTTGAAGATGTCTGCAAATACCCCCACCAGCTGATCTGCACAGGATCTGAGTGCTCGCCTGGGTATTCCATCTGGGCCAGTTGATTTCTATGGGTTGACCTTTGAGAAGGCTGCTGTGATGTGGCAATGGGGACCTTGGACACAGGCTTCCAGGATGGAGAGCGTGCTCTTGCTGAACTCTTGCTCAAAATGGGCATAGAACGTGTTGAGGGATGCATTGGAATCATGATTTTACCTGCCTTTATCTTGTAATCTGTTATGTCTTGCTGACCTTGTTGTATCTGGCAAGCATCTATGTGATTAGCCTGGGATTTAGCTTGAACCAGTACTTTGGTATCTTTGATGGATTGCCGTAGATCATATCTGGCTTCCTTGTGTTGGTCAGGGTCACCTGACTTGAATGCCTCAGACCTAGATTTCAACAGCCTGTGGATGTCTCTGTTCATCCATGGTTTCTGGCTGTGAAACACACTGATTTGCTTTAGGATTTAAGATCATTAAATTTTGTAAACTAAGATAATTTGTCTCTTTGAGGATCATAACCCTCACCTTTAATATTCAAGCAAAATATGTTGAAAGCATCATTGGCTAATGGTTCTGTTTGCTCAGTAGGTTTCATTTCTTGTTTTAAATATTAACATTTCATATCTGTTCAGCATGTTGGGAGCAGATTGAATGAAATTCAATAAAAAGAACATTGGGACAAATCTTGTTGAAGTGGCATCTCACAGCAAAATGTTTTTCACAATGTTGAGCTCCAAAATGTTGAGTGCCTTAAAGTGCTGGCAGTGAATGCTGATAACAACAACTGAGCTGGGTGAAAAAGCATCTCCATAACAAATGAGATTTAAAGACTGAGAATGAAAGAGAGGAACGATGATGAAGTAGGGTGAATTAGAATCTAATCGGTACAAAAGAGAAATAAAATATTAGATTGAGAGAGAGAGAAAAAAGCCAACAAAGTATAAAAATTAGGGGTCTCCCATTTAAGATTGGGATTTTTTTTTCTCTCAGAGGAGATTTCCGTCAGAGGGAACTCTTTTTCCCAAAGAGCAGTGGAGGCAGGCTGAATAGAGGTTCTTAGTGCAAAGGTAGAATGACTTTTGACTAACAAGACATCAGGGGGCTAGGCATGATCAGCCACATCTTACTGAATGACAGCACAAGTTTGTATCGTTGTTTGATGAGAGAAATAATTAATAACTTTACAATCAGACATTTTTAATAACCTAGCTATAATTGAACACATGCAGGCTGATCAGTCTAAATTGTTCTCATTCTGGGACAAAAACCTTCACCAGGGTTTACTGGCCATGATAGAAATCTAAACACTAGTTGGAGAACCAGTGGGAATGTTGTATTGTTTCCACGTTGGAGGTACAGTATAGTTAAGTATCCATTGGGCATTTAACTGGTAAATGTCAGGTCTTTCACAGGACTTAAGATCCCAGTAGTGAAAATCCCACCCCTAAAGAGTTGCTGGTCAATCTAAGGCTAGCAGCACCGCTGACAGCAGTGGTTGCTGCTGGTAATACGTCAAGGTTTAGTCCTATAAGTAATGCTAGATTCATAGAAAAGAGTGGATAGGTGAATGAGGAGGGGATCGCTGGAGAGGCAGGAAAGGAGGTTCAGAGGCACTGACAGGAGATTGTCTTTCAATGGCTCTCCTCTTCTCAAAATCTTGATCAGGCTCTGAGTGCCTGACAACAAGGAACTCAACTCAAAAGCCACAGGCAAATCCGACTGACTTAACAGGTGATTTTGGAGAGTGTAACTCCTATTAATCCTTGAACCATCGCTGAATTACAAGGCGGCTGAGGGATAATTAGTTGCAAGTGGTGTACTAATGAGTCTAATTAACTTTCCAATGCTGTTAGGCAGCATTTCCACTTTGAGTCATCTACCCACTTAATTGGGAACAGTTTTCTGAAACAAGCAATCTGATATGGTCACTTGATTCCACCCCATCGTGGTCACTCCTGCAAGTTCAAGTAAATTCTACCCAGCAATAATCACCACATATTTTGTATCTTTTAATTACAAGCCTTAAATATGATGTGAATTATAAATGAACCATTAAATCACAAATCCAGCAAATTCTTAAAAGTAAACTTAAAAGGGAGTTTTTTTTTAATTTATTTATTAGTATCACAGTAGGCTTACATTAACACTGCAATGAAGTTGCTGTGAAAATCTCCAAGTCGCCAGGATCCGGTGCAAGTTTGGGTACTCTGAGGGAGAATTTAGCATAGTAACTAACCCACATGTCTTTCAGACTGTGGAGGGAAGTGAAGCACCCAAAGGAAACCCATGCAAACATGGGAAGAACATGTAGACTCCACACAGTCAATGACCCAAGGTCAGAATCTAACCTGAGTCTCTGATGCTGTGAGGCAGCAATGCTAACTCCTGTGCTACCATGCCACTCTAAAAGAAGTGCATTTGTGTGAAACAAATGGCAGAGCAGTGTATGTTAATGAGCTCCCAAACATGTGGGGCATCTCTTAAATCTCTGCATTTGCTACTTATTTGTGCATTAATAATGTCCTGCATCACTAAAACTGTTATTTTCCAGCAAAATTTGACCAATTAATACAGATAATTCATAGTGTACAACTGGAAGGAAATGATAATAAAACCAAAGAAAATGCAGGAAATATGCAACAAATCAACCCAAACCTACAGATTAAAATGAGCTTCTTCTCCCCCCAAAAGTGATCTTTCATCAAAATTGTTATGGTCAGGCCTGTGGGATTGATTCCATGATCAAGCAATCAGAGAGAAGCAAAAAACTGATTGAGAAATCATACGGCTGACACATAATTTACCAACTTGTGGTCCCAACCAAGGCCAAAGGTTGCCAGGGGCAAAGATTGGGATTAATAATGATTAGTCACATGCAAGAACATAACCCACTTCTAAATACTAGCTGCAATGCCTTTAAAGTAATATTTATTTTTCATTTCAGATAGCCAGTGTTTACAGTAACCTCCAGAGGTAGAATTCAGTCAAAAGAAATTTGGAATGATAATAAATGCCTAGCAGGGCTTATGTTTAAAGAATTTTCATGTCAATGTTTTAATTAAAGGAAGAACTGTTTTTAAATTGAAATTTGTTGGCAGGCATGTGTCAGGCAGAATACAAAATAATTTGCTTGAATTAGTAAATTGAGTAGGAATAGTGATGTGCAGTCACAAACCATGCTCAACAGTGCAACATTCCAGAAATAATTAATACACTTTTTCATGCAGTTTTACTTCATCGTGAAAATAGATTTAGATATAAAATATTCTGTTTTTTTCTGTTCCATTAAAACATTAGTTTTGAGTCCAGCCATGACATACACTGGGAACGACACTGAAAATATTGATTATTCTTAGCTCCCAACCAAGTGCTAATTTGAAAATAAAAGGCTTGGTGATTAAGGTCATCTATATAACTGAAATATTGTGTCAAGTTTATCCTTAAGCACCTAACTAAAAACATTGCTTGAGTAAATTATTCGTGATTGTATCAAATTAACTTATGTAACAAGTCATGTTTTTCCCTCATAGCTTATTCCAGCTGAAGAATCAGCGCCTTGTGATGGGCAGATAGGAAAGCTACAATTTTATTGAAAAGCAGAGGAGGCTTGAGGGGCTGAATATTGTGTGAACTGATCAAATTTCATAACAACTACAACTTGTATTTATGTAGCAATCATAATGCATTAAGCAGCCCAAGCTGTTTCCTGGGAGAATTATCAAATAAGATTTGGTGACAAATGACATGAGATATTAAGTGACCAACACTTTGGTGGGAATTGGTTTCAAGGAGCATCTAGAATCATAAAATCTCTACAGTGCAGAAGAAGGTCATTTGGCCCATCAAGCCTGCACCAACTAATGATTTCTTCCAGGTCTATCCCTGTAATCCCACATGTTTACCCTACTTGTCCCTCCAACACTGAAGGGTAATTGAGAATGGCCAATCAGCCTAACCCACACAACTTTGGAATGTGGGAGGAAACCGGAAGAAGAACATGCAAATTCACACAGACAGTCACCCAAGGCTGGCATTGAACCCGGGAACCTGGCATTGTGAGGCAGCAGTGTGAACCATTGTGTTGCCAAGGAAAGAAAGAGAAATAAGGATATACAGAAAGGATTCTGGAGTAAAGGCCTAGGTAATAAATCCATAACCATCAATTCTAAGGAGATTAAAATTAGAGATGCTCGAGAGATCAGAATTGGAGGAGAACAGAAAGTAGCTAAGAGTCTAAGTCAATTGAACATTTATTCAACTAAATACTCAGCTCAGGAAATTTGAAGAGTTGAGCTCTTTTTAAAATCCAGTCAGGTTTTGCATTTGGCATTTCACGTAACTTTAATCTTAACTTGTGATTTATTTTTCCAATCTTAATCAGTTGAAAACAAGCTGCCAGCAAGTGGCAACTGCATAGCTAGTTAATTCGATGGCTCGTTTCCTGGCCAGCAAGGGCTCTTCAGAGTTTTTGCCAGTAAACAAATAGGAGGCTTTTGATTTAGCAAAATAAACAGCATAGATTGCAGCTTAATGGAGCACTGCGCCAAGAGAATACTGCTTCAACAGTGTACTCAGCTCATAAAAGGTGGCGACGGATCTCAGCATAGGAAAGGGAGAGGTGTTGGTTTGGCTCTTACAAAACAAGCAGCATTCTGAGGGAAGCAGTGGCAAACAGTGAAACCTGGAAGCAGCTGTAGTAGTGACTGAAAAACCTGAGTGAGGGAAGAGCAGTGCTTTCCCAAAAAAGTGCCATGTCAGAGCATAACAGGTTGATGAACGGTTGGTGAGATTTTAAGTTCCTCACTAAACAAGTGCAGGGAAACTGTAAAAAGCACTATTAAATTTACAATTTATCTTCATTAATACATGTGCATTAGGAGAAAATATAACAAAATATGAAATTGTAAAAGTATTAATGGTCTAGTAGCATTAATTAAAGTGAATAATTAATACAAAGTACTATTGAGATTATAAAAGAAGAAATAGAGATTTTTCCTTAGATCAAAATGGGCAGTTGCAACCTGTTGCTTGTAATTTGTGCATCATGTGCATCTTGGAGAGAGTATATGTACAAAGGTTCTCCGCTGCTTGAGCTCAAGTTCAGGATTTCTGATTTAAGAGGCATTTAATATCACTGCAGAGCATCAGCGAGGCTGAGAACTTCCTGGTTCATGCAGTGCAAGAGGTGATCACCCTTCAGGCACAGACAGTGATAGTTCATGATAGCAGATGGGCATCAGAAGAGTAGGAAGAGGCCAGGTGTCATGAACAGGATCAAGAGAGAACTGAAACCACTGTATTGTAATCAATGTGGTTTTTGGATAGAGTGCTGTTTGTGTTTTTAACCTCTGGATTTTGTGTTCAGTTTTAATAATGACAGTAACTTTTGTGGGATTAAATAAAGAGGATTATTTTTTTCATGCAGTCATCCCAGAAGTGTAAATATTATACCAATCACTCAGCAATGACACATGTACGCTGGAAAAAAGATACAGATTCCTGCCCTTTTTTCATCATCCAAGGAACTCATAGTCTCCTCCATGTTTCCCGTTGGCAGGTGATTTTCCCTTTGAATCAACAGGTTGTGCAGAATGTAAGACACCACAACAATCGGAACACTTTGTCAGGAGAATACTGCAGAGCCCCATTTAAGCAGTCCAAGCATTGGAAGCACGTCTTCAAGATGCCAATAGTCTACTCTATGATGAATCTTGTCAAACTATGCGTTGAGTTTTATCTTTCCTCTGAGGCACTTTGAGGGTGGCACATGTGTGTCATGACCTATCATTACTGTGGGTACCTTTACCTCCTGTATGTGCGGTAGACCTTTGAATATCTGAAGTCCCTGGGTGTATCTCAGAATGTGAGACATGGGAACCTGGCATATTGTGTTTCTGATGGTCGCACACCAGCTGAATGCATATTTAATGAATGAAACTCTTCCTTGGAGCACACACAAGGTCTAAGGAGAGACCCATAGCATAAAAAACCCTGTTGGATGAAAGAGACTACATGGAGTTCCAGGATGCATAACCATATTATATCTCTCCAAACATTGCTTCTTCTGCACTGGTTTGATTTTCTTTAAAACAGAAGAGCTGGTGTACATCTCAGCCTCAGTCAAGAAAATAACATTGCTTCACCCTGCAAAGTATGTGAACCAGATCTTCACAAGCATTCTTCACATTAGGAATGGGGCATTACTGATGTTGGAATGACATGAAAATGGTGAGATGAAAACTACATAAATGAGAAGCACGTGACAGTGACTTCTATTATCAATGAGGAGAGGATCACTTTTCCTTCCTCTTCTTAGGCAGTCTCTCGGAGTTGAGGATGACTTGTTTCCACGTTAGAACTGTGTTCTCAAGTGATTGAAAAATCCAATTCAAGATCTACGGTCTGTGTCACAGTTGGGGACAAATGGTGGTTGAGGGTGGTGGATGAGATGCTGGCTTGCCATGCTTCAGCTTGTTCTCAGCAATGAAATCTGAGGCTTTCAACATCTTCCCAGCTACTTTTCCTCCACTTAGGGCAGTCTTGGGCCATAAATTCCCAGGTGCCAATGGGAATGATGCACTTTTTGAAGGAGGCTTTGAAGTCATCCCGCTGCCCTCCTGGGACTCGCATGCCATGTTGAAAATCTGAATTAAGCACTTATTTCGGGAATGTCGTGTCAGGCATGGCATGATGTGGCCTGCAGAAGAAATCAAATTGGGCATGGTCAATGCTTTGATGCAGGGGATGTTGGCCTGAATGAAAACATGGACACTGGCAGGATGGACGCATCAATCAATTTGTAGAATTGTGCAGAGGCATCATTGGTGGTACTCCTCCAGAGGATTGAGGTGTCAAATGCGAGGTGATGCATTTCCGGAGAAAGAATGTAAAGGGGAGGTAAATGATAAAGGATAGGCCTATTAAGAGTATAGAAACGCAGAGGGTGCAGGTGCACAAGTCTCTGAAGGTGGTAGAGCAGGTGGAGAACGTTGTGAAGAAAGCATAAGGTATGCTAGCTTTTATACACATACATGTGCAGTGGAGGTTTACCAGGATGCTGCCTGGTATGGAAGGACTGAGTTACAAGGAGAGGTTAGGCAAATTGGGACTGTTTTCCTTAGAAAGACGTAGACTTAGAGGAGATCTAATAGAGGTGTACAAGATTATGAGGGATATAGATAGAGTAAACAGGGTTAAGCTCTTTCCTAGGATGGACTCGAATAGCACGAGGGGTCACGGGCTTAGGGTGAGGGGGTTAAGGTATAATTTGGATGATAGAGGGAGTTTTTTCACACAGAAGGTGGTGGGGGTATGGAATGCGCTGCCAAGTGGTGGAGGCAGGTACTCTGGAGTTATTTAAGAAATACTTACATGGGTACATGAAAAAAATGGGAATGGAGGGGTATAGAAAACTGATATAAAATAGGGATCATGAGCCTTGGGAGTCCTTGGGAAATGTGTAAATACATGATGATATTGATGTACTTGTTTTTATCCAACAGGTGCTTTGGTCCACCTTGTTGTCTAACGAGGGGCATACACGCGATGGGTCGTGAGAGGGCTGCTCTTGGATTTTTTTTTTGAGAGTATCTTAGTGCTTCATGTCGTTAGTGTACACTTGACCTGGACCATTTGGTGGTCAACACGACAGCTCAGTGACTATCGCTGTGCTGTGCAGATACATGGAATTGGGCCTGTGTCTGTGGGAGTTTGCGCATTCTCCCCATGCTTGCGTGGGTTTTCTCCGGGTGCTCCGGTTTCCTCCCACATCCCAAAGATGTGCTCTTAGGCTAGTTGGCAAAACAAATTCTCCCTAAATTGACTCAAATTTGGTTTTTAACCCATAAATCTATAAACATGGACAGGGATCGCGGGTAGAGGTGGGAACATCGGGGTGGCGGCGAGGGCTCGTTGGGCTGAGGGGCCTGTTTCTTGTGCTGTTTTTGTTGTTCTTTGTTATAGGAAGGGGTATAGAGTACAAGAGCTGGCCTTTAATGTTGCAGTTGTATAAAACGTAGGTTAGACCTCATCTGGAATACTGCGTCCAGTTCTGGTCACCTTCCTACCGGAAGGACGTGGAGACTCTGGAGAGAGTGCAGAGTTTACCACAATGCTGCCTGGTATGGAAGGTCTGAGTTACGAGGAGAGGTTAGGCAAATTGAGACTGTTTTCCTTAGAAAGACGTAGACTTAGAGGAGACCTAATAGAGGTGTACAAGATTATGAGGGGTATAGATAGAGTAAACAGGGTTAAGCTTTTTCCTAGGATGGACTCAAGTAGCATGAGGATTCACAGGTTTAGGTGAGGGGGTTAGGGTATAATTTGGATGCTAGAGGGAGTTTCTTCACACAGAGGGTGGCGAGGGTATGAAACGCGCTGCCAAGTAAAGTGGTGGAGGCAGGCACTCTGGAGTTATTTAAGAGATAATTAGATGGGCACATGAACAGAATGGGAATGGAGGGGTATAGAAAACTGATTTAAAATAGGGATCATGAGATTGGGAGTCCCTGAGAAGTGTGTAAATAGATGATGATATTGATGTACTTGTTTTTATCCTACAGGTGCTTTGGTCCGCCTCGTTGTCTAACAAGTGGCATACACGCGATGGGTCGTGAGAGGGCTGCTCTTGGATTTTTCGAGAGTATCCTAGTGCTTCACGTCGTTAGTGTATGCTTGACCTGGACCATTTGATGGGCAACACGATAGCTCAGTGACTATCACTGTGCTGTGCAGATACATGGATTTGGGCCTGTGTCTGTGGGAGTTTTCGTATTCTCCTTTTGCTTGCGTGGGTTTTCTCCAGGTGCTCCAGTTTCCTCCCACATCCCAAAGATGTGCTCTTAGGCTAATTGGCAAAACAAATTCTCCCTAAATTGTCTCAAATTTGGTTTTTAATCCATAGATCTATAAACATGGACAGGGATCACAGGTAGATGTGGGAACATCGGGGTGGCAGCACGAGCTCGTTGGGCAGAAGGGCCTGTTTCCCGTGCTGTTTTGTTTTTCGTTCTTTGTTGTTCTTTGTTCTAATCAACATCTCTGAGTCATGTAGGAGAGTGCTTATAGACCATG
This sequence comes from Sphyrna mokarran, assembly GCA_024679065.1. NCBI lineage: Eukaryota > Metazoa > Chordata > Chondrichthyes > Carcharhiniformes > Carcharhinidae > Sphyrna > Sphyrna mokarran. Next base: position 34,477,326 of record JAGIQG010000010.1, on the reverse strand, counting down.
AGTTTGCTCCTGGGTCTAAGATTCTGCTTGTCAAACACTCCCTTCCTCAAGCAACTAAAGGATGGCTCACTGAAGGGTGCCATGACGTGGAGATGCCGCACTGGACTGGAATAAATACAGTAAGAAGTGTAATGGGAAACTGGTGGCCCAACACCGCTGGAGTGAAAGGGGGCATGGATGCCTTCCCAGGAGGTTGCCTCTGGCAATGTCTAAGAGGCAAAGTGCCAATGCCAAAGGAAATCTTAGCACAGCTGGCTGGGCAGCGTGCAGTGCTAAATGGTTGGGGCCAGAGGGGACCCATTACCACTCTGTATTTGGAATCAGCGAAAGAGGAAGGGAGGACAGCAAATGAGGCTGGCCATTTGGGTTGGGAGGGGGGAAGAAGAGATCAGGATTGTCAGGAGGGAGTGGGTGGGGGGAGATTGAGGCAAGTTGGGGATGGGAGGGTTGAAGAGGCCATGATGGGGGGGTTACTATGCTGGCAGCAATCGGGAGGTCAGCAGTGCGGGCTACTGTACATGCGCCAAAATCAGTTGTTACAGATCAGTGCAAGTGCAATGGCCTACTCAACACTATGCTGCTGGTCTCTCCAGCTGAAACTGGCCCCATCTCCTGCTTTTTATCGGGAATCTCACTAGGGCACTCTGTGATTCATTTTGAAACTCCCACTGAAGAAAAAGCAACAGGATTTACTTCAGTTTTTATGCAAATTCAGTGCTGAGAATTGTTTTTGGGGAGAATCCCTCCCATTATCATAGAGACAAGGAAAATGAAAGTGAGGTAACTAATAATGCACATTCACAATACAAATAAATACATATCCAGTGAAATAGTTAGCTAGATAGATAATATAATGGAAAAGTATTTTGTTAATAGATATATTAGAAATATACATCAATAAATTAATTGGTAAGTATAGATATTAATTAAATAGATCAACAAAACAATGCACCCTGAGATGGATTAAATAATAGGTAAAAAAGACAAAGAAATTGGCATATGGCGATAGACAACAGGCAGGTAAAATGACAGATGGATAGACAGTCCAAAGAGATTTTAATGTTTAATAATAGCGCTGTTGGCTTCCAGACATAATATCAGTGATTTGTGGTTTATGTCTCAATTCCACGTACATTACAAACCATTCAGAAGAAGCTTATCTAATTTCTGTCAGTGAGGAACAATATCCATCACCTATCCCATAACTCAATGGAATTGATTTGAATAAGAGTGTCCAGTTTTAAAGTAAGCTTTAGTATATTGCTGCATATTTTTATGTCAATAAATGTCCATAAATGACAGGATTCTGAAAACAATTGCCAGTGAACAATTGTAATTTATAGTAATAATTTGGGGAGGATTTTTGCTTGAGCCTGAAGCTTGATGCAATTTTAAATTAAAGGCCAGGGTGCACGCTCTTTGTTGAATTAGAGAATGTGGGTGGGCTCCCGGTCCTGAGAGATTGGTAGCCCCAGCATCAGTGGTGGGAGGTGCTGGTATGTGTTATGGCATAAAGTTTGATTCCCTTTTGAGAAGTCATCCAAATTCCCCAAAAAGGACTACCTCTCTTTGTAATCTGTTGAAAGTGTTTGCGAAGATGTTAACTGTACTTTAATAACATTTAGAGGTCTAATAACAGAAAGACCTGATACTCACTTTAAGTGAATAATTAACAAGTTATTTATTTAACCAACTGGGAATTTTAGCTAAACAAATAATATATCAATTTAAGTAATGTTCTCATGGAATGGTATCCAAATAAATACAAGGCCCATTCATTAGTAGAAATTTAGTCACTCAAAAAAAAAATACAGCCAGGTATTTTGGCTTTGGAAAACTTCTGTAAGCTCTTTCTGATTTTGGTAGCCTTCATTAGACAGATGGAGAGTTCTATTAATGGATTTATTTTTTAGCTGACAGGAAGCTACTCTTCCGTCTCTAGGTGCCTAGAGGTAGCAGCCATTCAGTTGAACTGCAGGCAGGCAGTTGAGTTCTTCTTTTTATAATAATAATGATCTAATCAACTATTCTTTACTAGGATTGGTCTGATGTTGTTAACAACAGCAAATTCAAAGTTGATAGGTTCCTGATAGCTGAGTGTCTTCTTTAAACGGATAGACTGCCAAACTTCAAAAGCCTGCAAAGCTGGTTATCAAAGTAATCCTGATGCTTGGTCCTTGTTACAAATATTGCAATCTATGTACCCTGTGTACCTGCATTTTAAACATCCAAGCACTGAATACAAAACCAGCTTTTAAAGGACCACACTTCACAAACTCAACTTCACAACACATAGGTAAGAGAGAGGATGCCACAAAATGAAATTGCCACATCCTGATCTTTTTTAGTAATTTGAGATTTATCCTGGCCACAGGTGTCTCATTGTTACTGGAACTCTTCCACAGGGTGGCCAGTAGTCACAGTTGTGGCTACTTAATAGGTATGGCTATGAGGGCAGAGCTTTAAAATGTATTAGCCAGGTGTTTGCTACCACAGCAGCATTTGCAAAATTCCTATTGACTTTTAAAGTTACATGGGATTCAGGGTGAGCTGGCTAGATGGATACAGAACTGGCTTGGTCATAGAAGACAGAGAGTAGCAGTGGAGGGATGTTTTTCAGAATGGAGAACTGTAGCTAGTTGTGTTCTGTAGGATCAGTGCTGGGAGCTCTGTTGTTTGTAGAATGTATAAATGATCTGGAGGAAATTTGGGTGGGCTGATTAATAAGTTTGCAGATGACTCAAAGATTGGTGGAGTTGCTGATAGTACGAGGGATTGCCAGCGGATACAACAGGATAGATTGGAGACTTGGGCACAGAAATGGCAGATGGAGTTTAATCTGGACAATTGCGAGGGTGATACCTTTTGGAGGATCAAGTTTAGGTGCGAATTATACTGTAATGGCAATCCCTTAGAAATATTAATATACTGAGGGATCTGGTGCTGCAGGTCCACAGTTCCTAAAAGTAGCAAAATAGGTGGCCAAGATGATTAAGAAAGCATTTGGCACATTTCGTCGACCAGGGTACTGAGTTCAAGAATTGGGAAATCATGTTGTGGCTATATAAAACCTTGGTTAGACTGTATTTGGAGTATTACATGCAGTTGTGGTCGTGAAAGCTTTGGAGCAAGTACAAAGAAAGTTCACCCAGATGTTACCTGGTCTTGAAGGTATTGACTATGAGGAGAGGTTGAATAAACTAGGATTGTTTTCACCGGAAAGATAGAGGCTGAAGAGAGACTGATAGAGGTCTACAAAATTATGAGAGGCATATACAGGGTGGAGACTTTTTCCCAAGTTGAAAATGTCAATTACCAGGGCGTAAATGTTCAAGGTAAGATGGGGAAAGTTTAAGGGAGATGTATGGGCTAAGTTTTTTCAAGCGGAGAGTGGTGGGTGCCTGGAATGTGCAGCCTGAGGAGGTGGTGGAAACAGACACATTAGCAACATTTAAGAGGCATCTGGAAGGGAACAAGAATAAGGAGGGAATAGAGGGATATGGACTGAGTAAAGTCAGAAGGATTTTTTCAGTTTAGTTAGGGCATCATGACCGACACATGCTTGGAGGTCTGAAGGGCCAGTTCCTGTGCTGTATTTTTCTTTGTTCTTTGAGGGATATTTGTCAGCATTCATGGCTACCCACTGTTTGTGAAAGGTTAGCTGTCACTCCCTCACTGTCATCTCCCCCCTCCTCCATCCACCCATCCCACCATCATAATCAATACATTCAAAATAGTCCAGAGATGGGAACATGCTGGCAATGTGGCAGACAGGTCAATTTTCCAGCCCTCCCATCTCTGGTTTCACCTCCTCCTCCAGAGATCAAAGTTCTATCCTATGTTATGCTGTATTTGCAGATGTTTGTCGGTCCATTGAATACAAAATGTCCTTTGCAAATTTTAAAATATTCTCTTGTTCATTTCCATCAAATAACATCTATTAGAATAAGTATCTGTAAATTGTTAACAATGAATATTATAATGAGCTGAATTAGACAAATGAGCAAGAATATAGTGATTGCTGTAAGTCACAGTCATGTCATAAAGTTTATTCCATTGCAAAAATTATTCTGTTGGCCACAAATGATTTCAGAAAGCATTAAAACCATTATATTAATAACTCATCATCCATTCAATGGCACTGCCATTTTAATTTAATGAATTTGAGCATCTGACTTATAAACTGGTAACATATGGTAAAAGGGTTGATGTGAAATCAGCTAAATGAGCTTCCGGTGAGTTTATTTAATGGAATTCAGTTTGAAACTAATGTAAACATATTATGTACTCTGATCATTATACATCTTAGAATTATTCTGATAAACATTCCTCCTTTAATCATTTTCACTTTTAGTTAGGAATGATTTTAACATTCTGCATCGGAAAAGAATGACCAGAGGCTAAAATCATGAAAGATTGCAATTTATCATGGCGGCATCTGCTTCTTATCACAAGCCATTTTAGTTTGAACTTTTGGACCAGCCAGTGAGTTTCTCATCTCAATCAGGTGAAGGTCTCATTAATTTTCAAAAGTTAAAAGTTATGAGTCAGACCCCAGCACTGTTTTAACCTTATGATATGTGGCTGTCACCTCATGACAACCTGGCCAGTAAAATTTGTAAAGTCCGTAAGAAAGTTGAAGTGTAAGAACAAAGAACAAAGAACAAAGAACCGGAAACAGTACCGGAAACAGGCCCTTCGGCCCAACGAGCCCGCGCCGCCGTCCTAACGTCTTAATGACATATAGGGACCAATTTGTTACCCAATGAGCCTAAGAACACATTTTTGGGATGTGGGAGGAAACCGGAGCACCCGGAGAAAACACACGCAACCACAGGGAGAACGCGCAAACTCCCACAGACACAGGCCCAAATCCATGTGTCTGCACAGCAACAGCGATAGTCCCTGAGCTGTCATGTTACCCATCTGATGGTCCAGTTTAAACATACACTGACGACGTGAAGCACTAGGCCACTCCTGAAGCAACATCCAAGAGCAGCTCTCGCACGACCTGCCGCATGCATGCCCTTGTTGGTCAACAAGGTGGACCGAACATCCTGTGGAAACAAATAGGATATTTAAACAGTCCTACTATATCCCTCTACCTGCAGACCGCTCATGTGGCTGTCCAAGAGACCCTTTAACAACCCTAGCGTGCCTGCTCCCACCACCTTACTCGGTAGTGCATTCCACACCCCCACTACCCTTTGTATGAAAAACTGCCCTCTAATATTCGTCTTATACATAGCCCCCCTCACCCTAAGGCCGTGACCTCTCGTTCTATCTTTTTCTAATGGTGGAAAAAACTTACCACCATTTACTCTATCTATACCTCTCATAATCTTATATACCTCTAATAGATCCCCTCTCAGCCGACGTCTTTCAAGGGAAAACAACCCCAGTGCGTTCAATCTTTCCTCGTAAGCCAGCCTTTCCATACCAGGCAGCATCCTGGTAAATCTCCTCTGCACTCTCTCCAGGGCCTCCACATCCTTCCGGTAGTAAGGCGACCAGAACTGGATGCAGTACTCCAAGTGAGGCCTAACCAACGTTCTATACCAAGGTTCTAATTATCCCAGGCTTGTTTCCTTCATTGATCCTGCTAGGATATTCCTGTCTCGTGCCCATTCCCATCATGTAACATCATTGTTTTTGGATTCAGATGGATGTTGGGACCTAATTTACATAAATGTAGCCTATGAATTGAAATGACCTGGTTCTCACATTGCCGTGCTGTGTCTACAGTTTCCCCTCATCCCAGTTAAAATTTGGCTGTAATTTTTTCTGCAATGTTCTGCAACTTGTTTTTCATTTGGCAATTAGAATCACAAGATGATATCCAAAATTTGAAGCATTCAGTAGTGATTGATAAACATAATGATTGAAACCTGTGAAATATTCATATAGAAACACACCATTCAGTCCAACCAGCCCATACTGGTGCTTGAATTACACTTGAGCATTTTCCTATATTTTACAGATATGAAGAGGATTGAATTAAACACTCCTGCTTTCTCCTCTCACTACCTGACTGTAAACAGAAAGGTGGTTTTTGATTTTCCCCTTTATATTTAGGGGTATATTTCCCCCAACCCTTCAGTATGGAGCAGTCCGACTCTCAATTAATAACCACATAATAACTCAAGATCAGGTGAACTAGGAGTGTCGGTTTATTGCATGGCAATATTATAGGTTCTAGCAACTTGGGAATGTCATACGACAAACTCTCCACTTCTTCCAGACAAGGAATATTACTTTTTCCCAAGTCTGTGAGCTTGAGGTATTTAATAGAGTAGGTAGGTTGTTTTGTTCTCATGAAATTGGCTGGCCCCCTCCCTTAGAAGTGTAAAAAGAGTGCATTTCTTTAGAATTTGATTTCCTGCAATCATATTATCACCTCTTTAAAGACAACAATGTCTCTATTGGTTCCTGAAGGTTAAAAATTTCTCTGGTATGAGTCATATATTTGTAGTTCCTCACAGTCCTGGGCAGAGCAAGAGCCTACACCAAGCTGTGATACAACCAGAAAGAATGCTTTCTAATAGTCACTGCGGGTTAGATCTGGGTTAATATTTTGTTACTCGGGGTGAAATGTGTTCATGGAGGAGGTGGGAGTGCTTCAGTGTGAGTTACTGGGGGTTTTCAGAAGAGCTGGTGATGATATTTTAGTCAGGATGATCATTATTCTCCAGAGTCAGTTATCATTGTTAAGAGCACAGCATACCATAATCTGGCACTGGAAAGGGGTATCCACTTGAAGATGAGGACACCAAGAAACCACAGCCACTTTTGGCCTTCTGATCACACACAAGACAAGCACAAAATTCAGACACGTTTTAACAGCAGCAGGCTTGCTCCTGAGTGTTTCTCATTTGTTGTCAAGAAGGTTACATTGACATCAATGGTGGTGGTGAAAAAAAATCAAGCATTGCTATTGGATATTAAACATTTGGAAGGTGTTTGACTGATTCCTGAAGACACCATTTTAACCTGGGGATTTAGAGAACATGTTGAGGCTATAGAGAGTTGTTTGACACAACAGACACCCCAAGTCAGGATTACTCAACTGGGCAGCCTGCTCAGCGCATTAACACAGTTGATGTGTTTCTTGGCAGCAAAGTGATCCTGGATCACTGACCGCTGCTGATGGTATTGTCAAAGTTCGATGTAACAAATTTGAAAGTGTATATGAATCGATCTTTGGTACATCCACATTGACAAAAGTAGATGTGACATTCTGAAGATGCAATGACAGATTTTGCAATTGCAGATGATAGGAGAAAAGCAGCCTTACGTTACTATTGAGGTGAATATTTGGAAGATGTTGCGTTCATCGTGGATTAAGGAGAGATTGTGAGCAGTTTGGGTAGAGATCAGGGGCCAGGGAGGGGTCCTGAGAGGTTGTCATTTGTTCTGTGGGGTCAGACGTGGTTCTAACGAGGGACTGATGATGGAACCTGGTCATTAAGGAGGCAGATGTGGTCAGAGAGGGTCAGGTGTGGGTCACTGTGGGTCAGGTTTGGTCTCAGCAGATGGCAGAGTGGATAGTGGACAAGGCTGAAGTGGAATTGTGGATCAGATTTGCTCAGAAAGGGGGCGGAGGGGCGAAAGCAGATTGCTGAGGGGGGCAAAGTGGATGGTTGGTGGGGTTAAATTATTATTGCAGGGATGAAGGAGTGGGAGAGGTCAAAAATGTGCCATTGTGGCTTCATTGGGGTCTTGTGGGAGATCTGATGTGAGTAAGTGGTCAGAATGGCGCAAAGTGTGTCACCAAGAGGTCAACAGGGGTTACGGAGAGGTCGAAGGGTGAAAAGGAAATGGTTTAGGTTAGAGGATCATTGCTTTTTCTTAATTGGTCGGCGCAACATCGAGGGCCAAAGGGCCTGTTCTGCGCTGTAATGTTCTACATTATATCAGGCATGTTGCCTTTATCCATTTTAAAAATAAAATAATGATTTTATAAAGTAACCAGGTTGATGTTTATGTGTATTTCCCTTCCTGTCTTCTGGATAGGGCACATCATTCCTAATTTAGCAATCAGCTGCCTTACTTGCTGAATGTTTGCAGCATTTGCAATTTTTAGTTCCTTCACTTCAATGTGCAATCTAGCTTCCCTTAAATGCACCTACGATATATGCCTCAACCAGTCCGTGATAGTGGGATCCATATTTTCACAAGTACCTAGGTAAGTAAGTATATTCTGAATTACCTACTTGATTGCATGTGGACTATCCTATATTGATGAGCCGTAAAATTGGGCAGTGCCTGAAAACAGGTGGGGGAGACGCACTGGATCCATTACATCTGTTGCAGTGCCCGCCTGAATTCCAGGCCTCTTGCATGCCACAGACTGTGTTTTAGGAACTAACCCAGCAGCTGCTGCTGCCTTCAGATATATACAAAAAATCATCTATTAACACCTTTAAATTGTCACAACATTGAATTAAAAGGAAACATTGAGTCCAAAGTATGACCATCCAAATCAGCAACCTACAAGACTCATATACTATTGACTTTTTTTTTGTATATGTGTGAGAGAGAAAGAAAGAGTGTTTGTGTGTGTGCATTATTTTTATTTGGACTGGGTGTCGAGTACAATAAGTCTATTTTTTAAATAAATCTTTTCCAAAAGTTGTCTTTTTTTTACAGTCACAGTAAATAAATAAGCACTCAAAGAATTGGCAAGCACATGCATGTCCTTTTAAAAAAGATATGTTTGCAATCAAATGAGGAGTGGGCAAAGAGGGCAGCCAGCTATCCTCCATTGCCCTCTCACTAACTCAAGAATGGTTTCTTCCCTGCTGCCTACATTATATTAAATTAGAGCTACATTATATTAAGTTGATCTGTCTCTACATCCTAGCTATGACTATAACACTGTATTCTGCACCCTCTCCTTTCCTTCTCCCCATGTGCTCTGTGGATGGTATGCGTTGTTTGTACAAAGCACAGGAAACAATTCTTTTCCCTGTATACCAATACGTTTGACAATGGTAAATCAAACTAGAACATAGAACAATACAGCACAGAACAGGCCCTTCGGCCTTCGATGTTGTGCCGACCAAAATAAAAAGCAATGCCCCTCCTAACTAAACCATTCCCTTCTCATCCATATACTTATCAACTAACCTCTTTAACGCCACCAAACTTGGCGCATCTACAACAGCTGCAGGCAGGGCATTCCACTCCCTAATCACTCTTTGAGTAAAGAACCTACCTCTGATATCCGTCCTATAACTCATACCCCTTAATTTAAAGTTGTGTCCCCTCGTGCTAGCTTTTTCCATCCTAGGAAAAAGGCTATCACTGTCCCACCTATCCAAACCTCTAATTATCTTATATGTTTCAATAAGATCCCCCCTTAGCCGCCTCCTTTCTAACGAAAACAACCTCAAATCCTTCAACCTCTCTTCATAGACCTGCCCTCCATACCAGGCAACATCCTAGTAAACCTCCTCTGTACCCTCTCCAATGCCTCCACATCTTTCTTATAATGTTGCGACCAGAACTGCACACACTACTCCAAGTGCGGCCGCACTAGAGTTTTGTACAGCTGCAACATGATGCTGCGGCTCCTAAATTCAATCCCCCTACCAATAAAAGCTAAGACTCCATAAGCCTTCTTAACAACTTTTTCCACTTGACTGCCTACTTTCAGGGATCTATTGACACATACACCAAGATCCTTCTGTTCCTCAACACTATTAAGAGCCCTACCATTAGCCCTATACTCTACAACTTTATTGTTCCTGCCAAAGTGCATTACCTCACACTTTTCCACATTAAACTCCATTTGCCACCTCTCGGCCCAGCTCTGCAACTTGTCCAAGTCACTCTGTAAACTAAAACACCCCTCTTCCCTATCTACCACACCACCAACTTTAGTATCATCTGCAAATTTACTGATCCATCCCTCAATACCCTCATCCAGATCATTTATAAAATTACAAACAGCAGGGGCCCCAAAACAGACCCCTGAGGCACACCACTCGTCACCGAACTCCACGATGAATATCTCCCATCAACCACCACCCTCTGTCTTCTATCTGCCAGCCAATTCCTAATCCAATTAGCTAAATCACCCTCTATTCCACACATCTGCATTTTCTGTAGAAGTCTTCCATGGGCCACCTTATCAAAAGCCTTACTAAAGTCCATATATACTACATCAACCGCCTTACCCCCATCCACCTCTCTGGTCACTTTCTCAAAAAACTCAATGAGGTTAGTAAGGCATGACCTACCCTTCACGAAACCATGCTGACTATCCCCAATCAATCCCAATCAAACTAAATCAAATAAAACTGGGAGCACAGTTTAGCAATAAAGACCTCTCCTGTTCAAGAAGGAGATGATAAATATTTCCTCTCATAGTGTTATTGGTCAGTGGAATTGTCTTCCACAGAGAACAATGAGGGCTGGGTCACTGAAGATTTTTAAGGCTGAGTTAGATTGGTTCATGAGTGACAAAAGAGTCAAAGGTCATGGGGTTAAATTTGGAGTAAAAATTGAGCCATAATCAGATCAGCCGTAAACTTATCAAATAGCAGAGCAGGGCCAAGGGGCCAAATAATCTATTTCTCCTAATTTGTATGCCATTTGTCATATGTTCACGACTAATTAAACATGGCTTACAGTTGGTCTTTCCAGTTGATTGAGGAACTGCAATCTAACCAAAGTACCAGAGCCACAGGGTTCGCCCATATACCTGATTGCCAAGAGCAGGGGGTTCATTGATGGTACATACACGGCTCTCTATTTCTCATGGTGTTATGGTTTCCTCTTCATGAAATGCAAGGGATTCAGCTTCTAAATGCCCAAATCATCTGTGATAATGACAAATGCATCCTGTAGGCATGTGCCCTATTCCTGTGGAATTTTCTTGGCCATTCTCAGATCCTCGCAGTCTTTGAGGGAGTGCAGTGGCGACAGTACTGGCTCCTCAGAGACAAAGGATACCCCTTCAGGACATGGCTGATGATGCCTGTATGGATGCCACAGAGTGAAGCAGATATGATTACACTAAGGCTTATGCTGCAATTTATCTATTGGTGGAGCAGATGATTGACATCCTTAAGAAGCTGTTCTGATGTTTGGGCTAGTCAGGAGGAGCCTTTCAATTCTGTTCTGAGAGGGTTTCATGCATCATTGCGGTATGTTGCACCCTCCATAACTTAGTGATGCAATGAGGTGAGGAGCTAACATTGAGACGAATGATGAGCACATCTCCTCAGTTGAGACAATAATCTCTCCCTCTATGTAAACAAAATGAAGGAGATTGTCATTGACTTCAGGAAACATAGTGGAGAACATGCTCTTGTATGCATCAATGGGGATGAAGTAGAAATGGTCGAGAGCTTCAAGTTATTCAGTGTCCAGGTCACCAACCTATCTTGGTGCCCCATGCCAACACTACAGTTAAGAAAGCCAATTAATGCCTCTACTTTCTCAGAAGACTAAGGGAATTTGGCTTATCCGCTACGAGTCTCACTAACTTTTACAGATACAGCATATAAAGCATTCTTTCTGGGTGTATTGCAGCTTAGTATGTCTCCTGTTTTGCTCAAGACTGCAAGAAACTACCAAAGGTTGTGAATGTAGCCCAATCCATTATGCAAACCAGCCTCCCATCCATTGACTCTGATCTCCCGCTGTCTTGGTAAAGCAGCCAGTGTAATTAAAAACCGCACACACCCCAGACATAATCTCTTCCACATTCTTTCATCAGGACAAAGATACAAAACTCTGAAGTCACGTACCAACTGATTCAAAAACAGCTTCTTCCCTGCTGTTGTCAGTGTTTTGAATGGACCTACCTCACACTAAGTTGATCTTTCTTTCTAGACTAGTTATGACTGTAACATGACATTCTACATTCTTTCCTTTCCTATGAATGGCATGCTTTGCCTCTATAGCATGCAAGAAACAATATTTTTCATTGTCTACTAATACATGTGACAATAATAAATTGAATCAAATCAAATATTATGGAGGCTACTGAAGGGGAAACCTATCCTGGAGAAGGCAGAGGAAGGGCCTCAGATAATCATGTGCAGGGCTGAGGACACACTGACAGCTTCACACTTTGAGGATGGTCACACCTAGGGTGTGCATGGATGTCCCATCACATGGAGTGGGCCTTCTTTACTGTATGGTGTCAGCAGAATGACAACATGGGATGGAGGTGTCCTCAGTACAGGAGCATACCAGCATTACTGTGTCATCACACTGTGAGGGAAACTCAAACAATTGGCTGAGATTCTTGCAGAAAGGAGATGGAGACAGCACTGTGAATAGGCTTCCAGTCTAGAAGTAGAAAATGGCTGTATATGCAGCAATGAAATAAGAGCAAAGAAACACTAGGAAGTTGCATAAAGTGATATTTAATACATTATATACATCAGTTACATCAGTTCTCACTATCATATTGTGCCTAACACCACCCCTGCCCAAATTGTGAGACTATAATTTCTTAACCTTCCTAATCCTGCTGCTACATTTTCGGGTTTCCCCAGGATCCATAGCGGAGATGGAGACACCTTGCTGTTTGCCACACCGTGTTGTCTGAGATGACCTTGGCAGGCATCCTTTGGAGGATGGAATTGGGAGGGCCCCAGCTTGCTTTCAGGCAGCACGGGTGAGGTGGTGCCACCCTACACAGTGTCGGGACTGCCAGTGTGTCGGTCACAGGAAGGGGGAGTCAAATGGCTTGGAACGCCCAAGGTCTCCTGGGTAAAAGGCGCCAGGCTGTACAGCAGATGATCCTCCTCCTTATGGGATTCCAGAGTCTCCTGGGATACAATTTTGTAGTGAAAGGCAGCTGGAACAAGATCGAGAAGTCCCTTCATCCCCTGGTACTGGTGCTTGTGGATTCCCTCAAAGATCTGCACCATTGTAGTTCATACCCTCAACAATGTAGTGGACATCCCCCACCATGGAGTGCATGTCATGCACCAAGGTCTCTACTGCGGACACCATCCTTGCCATGTTGACCTGATTGCCTTGAAGTGTCGATATGATTTCTTGAACAGAAGATGATAGGATTCCTACAGTTGGCCCTGCAATCCGAGGAATGTAGTGAACATTCCTTCCTAATGACTGCCTTTGCAGCTCCAGTAGCTGAGAGATGACTGAGTCCAGAGACGCATCATCTGACTGGGGCTCAGCAGAGTCCTGGCCTTCAGCAGTCCTCCACATACTATTATCGCACACTAAGGTGCAAGTATCTGTGCTGGTGGAAGATCAGAAATTAGAGAATTGCTCCACTGTGAAATAAAAACATTTATGAGAAAGTTGTCCCTGAATTGCCCTGTGAACATCATTACTGTTTGCTGTGATTTATCTTGTAAAACAATGCACAGCATTTGCTAAAATGACCAATATAGAAGACAGTAGAAGAGGGATCAAGCAAGAATGTGACAACCACACACTCTGTGACCAGGGAATGAACGAATGAATTGGATCTGTTGAGCAGATTCCTTTCCTTTACATCGACATTGTCAACTCGTAACTGGAGAACTTTCTGACCTAATGAGGATTTTATTTGCACCCTGAAATAATAAAAATGATATTTTCTTTTGGTCTATGTTTTGGGATAATTTTAGCTATTATAACTTGATAAGATACGAATATTGCTGAACAGTGAAGCAGATCCTCCAGAATTAATGCTCTGTATGTGCTAATCATTTTCAAGGGACTTCTTTTATATCAAAGAAAAAAATCATTCACATAATGTGGCACCAAATCAGTGATTGCCAATCTTTTTGTGAAAGCTTAATCATCTGTGACACGTTAATAGAATATCCATAACATTTCCCCCTTGATCACTCCAAAGACACATTCATTTAAAGCTGATTTGGAAATACCGTTTCTTGAAAAGGCTCATTTACCAAATTGTTGGTATTGTTTTCTGATAGTCTATTAATTAGTTGCAAGATATTTAATCAAGACACATTTCTAAGTTAACATTATGGATACAATTGAAACATTTTAACACTTCTGTGAAGTGATCTGAAAAAAGTTAAATTCCAAAACGAACATTGAAGCCACTAGTTTAGTTTATTAGCAAATTATGACATTTAGTGGCAGCAGTTAGCACTGCTGCCTCACAGGAACCCGAGTTTAATTCATGGCTTGGGTGTCACTGTGTGTGAAGTTAGCACACCCTCCCAGTGTCTGTGTGGGTTTCTTCCCACAGTCCAAAGATGTGCGGGTTAAGTGGTGACCAGGCTAAATTGTGCCTTAGTGTCAGGTGGTCTAGCTAGCATAAATGCACGAGCTTAGTGAAATAGGGCCTGGGTGGGAATGTGGTTGCATACTAAATAGGCTGAATGGTCTTCTTTTGCACTGTAGGATTCTATGAATGTTTTCCTACAGAGATGTGAAATTAACAGCACAAAAGATAGAACAGCTTACATTTATGTAGCATCTTAAATATTTTCTGGACAGTCCACAGCACATCAGAACCAGCGATGTTCTGTTAGAACATAGAACACTACAGCACAAACAGGCTCTTTGACCCACAGGTTGTGCCGATCATATCTATACTTACCAGGCCATAGACATATCTGTAACTCCCAATCCCATTACATCCCATGTACTCATCCAGAAGTCTCTTAAAAGACCCCAGCGAGTTCGCCTCTACCACCACTGACTGTTTCTATTCATTTACCACCCTCTGAGTGAAAAACTTACCTCTAACATCTCCTCTGTACTTGCCCCCCAACACCTTAAACCTGTGTCCTCTTGTAGCGACCCTGGGAAATAGCCTCCGAGAATCCAGTATCCATTCCTTTCAACATCTTAAAAACCTCTATCAGGTCGCCTCTCAACCTATCTAGCTCTCTTATGAAGATAGATATATCTTCATAAGTCATGCCCCCCAATCCAGGCAACATCCTTGCAAATCTCCTCTGCACCCTCTCAATAGCTTCCGCATCCTTCCTATAGTGAGGCGACCAGAACTGCACATAATACTCCAAGTGGTGTCTGACAAGGGTCTTATAAAGTTGCAGCATTACGTCCCGACTCCTAAACTCAACTCCTCTATTAATGAAGGCCAGTATACCATATGCCTTCTTGACCACATCCTCCACTTGCGGGGCAGATGTAAGAGACCTGTGGACCCGGACCCCAAGATCCTTCTGCTCCTCAACATTGCCCACACCCCTACCCTTGATATTATACTGCTTCATCCCATTGTTCCTGCCAAAATGGACCACCATACATTTATCTACGTTGAAGTCCATCTGCCACTTCTCCTCCCAGTCTTGCATCCTATCTATGTCTCGCTGCAACTTCAGACATCCCTCCAGACTATCCACAACACCACCAACCTTCGTATCGTCGGCAAACTTACTAACTCATCCCTCCACTTCCTCATCCAGGTCATTTATGAAAATGACAAACAGCCAGGGTCCTAGAACAGATCCCTGGGGCACTCCACTGCTGACTGACCTCCATGCAGAAGAAGACCCATCCACAACTACTCTCTGTCTTCTGCAGGCAAGCCAGTTCTGGATCCACAAGGCCAAAGCCCCTTGGATCCCATGCCCTCTCACCTTCTCAAGAAGTCTTGCATGGGGGACCTTATCAAACGCCTTGCTGAAATCCATGTAAACCACATCCACTGCTCTTCCTTTGTCAATGTGTTCAGTCACATTTTCAAAGAACTCAACTAGGCTCGTAAGGCATGATCTGCCCTTAACAAAGCCATGTTGACTATTTCTGATCATGTTGAATTTCTCTAAATAAATCCTATCTCTCAGAATCCTCTCCATCAACTTACCGACCACTGAGGTCAGACTCACTGGTCGGTAATTGCCCGGGCTATCCCTATTCCCCTTCTTGAAAATAGGCACCACATCCGCAATCTTCCAGTCTTCCGGAACCTCTCCCGTCTCCACCGACGACGCAAAGATCATCGCCGGGGCTCTGCAATCATTTCCCTCACCTCCCACAATAACCTGGGGTACGTCCCATCCGGACCCGGCGACTTATCTACCTTGATGGAATTTAACAGTTCCAATACATCCTCTTTCTTAATGTCCACATATTCAATTTTTTCAGTTTGCCGCATTCCTGTAGTAGAACCCCCCCAGATCACTTTCCACTGTGAACACTGAGGCAAAGTACTTAATAAGCACCTCTGCCATTTCTTCTGGTTCCATACAGACTTTTCCCCCTTCATCTTTTATAGGTCCTATCCCTTCTCTTCTCATCCTTTTACTCTTCACATATTTATAGAATGCCTTGGGATTCTCCTTAATCCTACCCGCTAAAGCCTTCTCGTGACCCCTTCTGGTTCTTCTAATTTCCTTTTAAGCTCCTTTCTACAAGTATTATATGCCTCTAGATCCTTAACATCTCCTAGCTCCCTGAACCTATTGTACAACTTTCTTTTCTTCCTAACTAGGTTCATCACAATCTTTGTGCACCATGGTTCTCTTGACCTACCAAAACCTCCTTGTCTCACTGGAACATTGTCATGCAGAGCTCCAGACAAACATTCCTTGAAAATCTGCCACCTTCCTTCAGTACTTTTCCCCAAGAACACCTCCTTCCAGTTTACTCTTCCAATTTCCTGCCTAATGATTTCATATTTCCCCCTACTCCAGATAAATAGAACATAGAACAATACAGCACAGAACAGGCCCTTCGGCCTTCGATGTTGTGCCGACCAAAATAAAAAGCAATGCCCCTCCTAACTAAACCATTCCCTTCTCATCCATATACTTATCAACTAACCTCTTAACGCCACCAAACTTGGCGCATCTACAACAGCTGCAGGCAGGGCATTCCACTCCCTAATCACTCTTTGAGTAAAGAACCACCTCTGATATCCGTCCTATAACTCATACCCCTTAATTTAAAGCTGTGTCCCCTCGTGCTAGCTTTCTCCATCCTAGGAAAAAGGCTATCACTGTCCACCCTATCTAAACCTCTAATCATCTTATATGTTTCAATAAGATCCCCTCTTAGCCGCCTCCTTTCTAACGAAAACAACCTCAAATCCTTCAACCTCTCTTCATAGGACCTGCCCTCCATACAGGCAACATCCTGGTAAACCTCCTCTGTACCCTCTCCAATGCCTCCACATCTTTCTTATAATGTGGCGACCAGAACTGCACACAATACTCCAAGTGCGGCCGCACTAGAGTTTTGTACAGTTGCAACATGATGCTGCGGCTCCTAAATTCAATCCCCTACCAATAAAAGCTAAGACTCCATATGCCTTCTTAACAACTTTATCCACTTGACTGCCTACTTTCAGGATCTATTGACACATACACCAAGATCCTTCTGTTCCTCAACACTATTAAGAGCCCTACCATTAGCCCTATACTCTACACATTTATTGTTCCTGCCAAAGTGCATTACCTCACACTTTTCCACATTAAACTCCATTTGCCACCTCTCGGCCCAGCTCTGCAACTTGTCCAAGTCACTCTGTAAACTAAAACACCCCTCTTCACTATCTACCACACCACCAACTTTAGTATCATCTGCAAATTTACTGATCCATCCCTCAATACCCTCATCCAGATCATTTATAAAAATTACAAACAGCAGGGGCCCCAAAACAGACCCCTGAGGCACACCACTCGTCACCGAACTCCACGATGAATATCTCCCATCAACCACCACCCTCTGTCTTCTATCTGCCAGCCAATTTCTAATCCAATTAGCTAAATCACCCTCTATTCCACACATCTGCATTTTCTGTAGAAGTCTTCCATGGGCCACCTTATCAAAAGCCTTACTAAATACTTTCCTATCCTGCCTGATCCTACCTCTTTCCAATGCTATCGTGAAGGAGATAGAATTATGATCACTATTCCCGTGATGCTGTCCTACCGAGAGATCCAACACCTGTCCTGGTTCATTAGCTAGCACCAGGTCAAGTACGGCCTCTCCTCTCGTAGGCTTATCCACGTGCTGTGTCAGGAAACCCTCCTGAACACACCTAACAAACCCCTCACCATCCGAGCCCCTTACCCCGGGGACATTCCAGTCGATGTTTGGGAAATTAAAGTCTCCCATCATGACAATTCTGTTATTTCTATATCTCTCTAGGATCTGTTTCCCTATCTGCACTTCAACATCCCTGTCACCGTTGGGCGGCCTATAAAAAACACCCAGCAAACTTTTCAACCCCTTGCTGTTCCTAACTTCCACCCACAGAGACTCTGTACACAATCCCTCCACGGCATCCTCCTTCTCTACAGCTGTGCCACTGTCCCTGATCAACAGTGCCACTCCTCCACCTCTTTTACCTCCCTCCCTGTCCTTCCTGAAGCATCTAAATCCCGGCACCTGAAATACCCAGCCGTGTCCCTGAGACATCCAAGTCTCTGTAATGGCCACCACATCACATTTCCAAGCAGCAATCCAGACTCTGAGCTCATCCATTTTATTCACTACACTCCTGGCATTAAAATAGACACACTTCAGACCCTCAGTCTGGGCGCTTCCCTTCTCCATCACCTGTCTAACCTCCCTCTCACACTGTCTATAATCCTTCTCTACTTGGGAATTAACCTCCTCACTCCCAGTCACCTCGTCTCGGTTCCCTCTCCCCAACCTTTCTAGTTTAAATTCCGTTCAGAAGCCCTAGCCAGCCTTCCATCCAAGATACTGGTCCCCCTGGGATTTAAGTGCCACCCGTCTTTATTGTACAGGTCACACCTGCCCCGAAAGAGGTCCCAATGATCCAGGAGCCAGAATCCCTGCCCCCTGCTCCAGTCTCTCAGCCACGCATTCACCCTCCACCTCATTCTATTCCTGCTCTCACTTTCCCATGGCACAGGCAGCAATCCTGAGATTACTACCTCTGCATTCCTCTTTCTCAGCTGTCTACCTAGTCCCCTATAATCCCTTTTCATGACCCCTTCCCTCTTCCTACCTATGTCAGCGGTACCTATATGGACCACAACCTTCGGATCCTGCCCTTCTCCTTTCAAGATATCTGGGATGCGTCCAGAGACATCCCGGATCCCAGTTCCAGGGAGGCAGACCACCATCCATGACTCCCGTCTGCGTCAACAAAAACGCCTGTCTGACCCCCTCAGTATGGACTCCCCGATTAACACGGCCCTTCTCTTTTCTTTACTTTTTGGTGCTGCTGGGTCGGGCTCAGCTCCAGAGACACGGCTTTGTTCTTTGTACTGTTGTCTTCCCCAGGTGAGCTGTCCCCTCCAGCAGTACTCAGACACGAATACTTGTTATGAAGGGGGACATCCACCGGGTGCTCTCCATCACACGAGCTTTCCCCTTCCTAACAGTTACCCACTTGCCTTGCTCCCGTTGCCCTGGTGTGACCACTTGCTGGTAGCTCCTGTCAATTGCCTCCTCATTCTTTCTAATGAGACAAAGGTCCTCGAGCTGCAGTTCCAATTCCTTAACCATTAGGATCCCTTAGGATCCGCAGTTCCTCACACCGAGCACAGATATGGACGTCTGGGAGACCAGGAGCCTCCAGGACCTCCCACATATTGCACTGGCTACAATATACTGGCCTCAGAGTCATAATTGCCTCTTTTTGGAAATACAGGAGAGAAAAAGGTAATTAAAAAAACTTATAAACTTACCCTGCCTCACCCTTTTGCTTAAGCCCTGACAGGCAAAGCCCTTACAGCTCACCAAACAAAAACAGAAAACAAACTTACCTGCTCTTCCTCTGAGTCTCTTTCTCTCCTTTTTTTTTAGGTGTGAGGAGGGGGGAGGGTGGAATACTCTATCTATGTAGAATATCGGGATTCCTCACCAGTCCAATTTATGTTGAGGAAAAGAAAAAATACCCAGGACCCTTTGCAAAAACTGCTTCCTTCTTCCGGTTTTAAATTAAAAAAAAACTCGAGAAGTTAGTTTAAAAAGGAAAGAAAAATCCCTCTAGCTTACCTCAAGCTCACCACTCACAAATCTCTGCCTCTCTGCTTTGCTCCCAAGGAACAAGTCTGTTGAAGACTACTGCATTGTAAGAAACATGACAACCAATTGCATACAATTTGGAGGAGCACCCTGTTTGAAAATAGATGGCTAGATCACATGTAGGAAAAAACATTGGTTATACCAGGAAAAATTTGTTTTTTGAATAGAATCATCGGATCATACAGAATCCCTATAGGGTCGAAGGAGGTCATTTGACCCATTGATTCTGTACCTCAACAATTCCACCAAGCCCTATCTCCACCAAGCCCTAACTCCACATATTTAGTCTGCTTATCCCCATGACATTAAGTGACAACTTATGATGGCCAATCAACATCACTGACACATCTTTGAAGTGTGGGAGGAAACCAGAGCACCCAGAGGAAACCTGTACAGATAGTAGAGAATGTGCAAACTCCACACAATCACCCGAGACTGGAATTGAATCTGGGTCCCTGCACTGTGAGACAGCAGTACTAATCACTATGCCACCATGTTTCCTAAGAATGCATTTATATTTTTGTAGATAGTTTTGTTCTGTGTTCTCTTAAAGCTCCTCATTGAGAGCATCTAATTGTCAAGTCAGTTCTATTCAGCGCTCTTTCAAAAGTGCCAATTGACTTCAAATCAGCTTACTTCAGTGGGACTTCTTCCAAAATGATAACACCCAGATGTTTCAGTCATATTTACAATAATTATTGCCACATCTTCATAAATCAGGCAAAATATTCACAGCTGTTATATGTAAACCTATAATAATTTATATTTATGGCAACATTGAAATTTAGAGTGCTTGTTTTTGATTACAGTTCTAATTATGATTTATGATTCAGCTCTTCTTCCGGCTTTTGATATTACAAGTACAAACAATTTTTCAAAAACAATAAAATTATGTAATTGGAACTGACTTGGAAATAAATGTGCTCATGTATGTTGTGGAGGAGTGTGCATGCATGGTTTTCAGTCTGAGTCTGGCTGTGTGTCTGTGTGCACACCTGGCCATGTGTGAATTTATTTAGTGTAACAAGCCTCCTCCTCCCTCTCCTGGTCTGATCTTTGCGAGGGGTTTGCTACCACAACTTGGGGATTTCATTGAAGAGTGTCCGTTGGTAAGGAGCATTGGAGTCAGTGAATTGGAGCAATGCAGATTCTGTCCCACCCAATCCCTTTAGAGAGGGATTACTGGGTAGCCATTGAGGAAGAGAGGCCTTGGTCTTTATTGGGAGCCAGTTTCAGTGAGTTGATAGCTCAGCCCTGTACCCAGTGCAGCATTGGGTAGTCCTGGCAACCTACAATCACTACCTGTTAAAATTCCCACTGAGAATTATGGAATTCTGAATCATTCGTCTGAAGTTAACACCTCTATGGAACAGTGCTGCCCCCTTTGGACTGGAGTGGTTAGGCCAGAAGATCCTTCTCACCATATGGTAGCATAGCGGTTAACACTGCAGTCTCACAGCACCAGCGACCTGGGTTCGAATCCAGGCTCAGGTCACTGTCTGTGTGGAATCTGCACGTTCTCCCTGTGTCTCCATGCATTTCCTCTAGGTGCTCCGGTTTCCTCTCACAGTCCAAACATGTGTGGTTAGATGGATTGGTCATGCTAATTTGCCCCTTAGTTCAGGGGAACTAGCTCGGGTAAATGTGTGGGGTTACAGGGTTTAAGTGGGATTGTGATCAGTGCAGACTCAATGGGCTGAATGGCCTCTTTCAACACTGTGAGGATTCTATGAAATATCACCATTCCTTTTCCATCACTAGGTCAGAATCTTAGAATGTCCTTCCAAACAGCACTGCAGGTGTACCTGTACTACAGGGACTACAGAGGTTGAAAGAGGAAGGTGATGGCTTAGTGGTATTATCACTACACTATTAATCCAAAAACTCAGCTCATGCTTCGGGGGCCTGAGTTTGAATTCTGCCATGGCAGATGGTAGAATTTGAATTTGATAAAAAAAATCTGGAATTAAGAATCTACTGATGACCATGGAACTGAGGAGTTGGTGGAAGCAGATACAATAGTGACTTTTAAGGGGCCTCTTGACAAAGACATGAATATGATGGGAAAAGAGGAGTATAGTCTCTGGAAGGGTAGGGGATTTTAGTTAAGTTGGGCGGTATGGTTGGTGCAGGTTTGGAGGATCAAAGGGCTATAATTTTCTTTGTAGCTCACCACCCAACTTTGCAGAGGCAATTAGCAGGGGAGATGGTCTAGTGATATTGTTAGGCTATTAATCCAGAAACACAACTAATGTGCTGAGGGCCTGGGTTCGAATCCTGCCATAACACATGATGGAATTTGAATTCAATAAAAAAAGGCTGGAATTAACAATTTACTGATGACCATCGATTGTGAGAAAAAACCGTTGATTCGCTAATGTCCTGTAGGGAAGGAAATCCACCATCCTTATCTGGTCAGGCCTATATGTGACTCCAGGACCACTGCAACGTGGTTGACTTTCAACTGCCCTCGAGCAAGCAGGGATGGGCAATAAATGCTGATAGATAAAAAAAAATTAGAGATGGGAAGTAACTGCTGGCCTAGCTAATGATCCCCTATACCACAAATTACATTTTTAAAATTTGTAATGCAACAAATGAGCAACTTCCCATTCTTTGCTGTTTCATACAAATTGTCATTTACAAAAAAAACATTTTTTTTTACAGGATGTGGGCACCACTGACCATGCTAGCCTGTGATGGCCGCATCCTGCAAAATGAATTAAAATAAATTTAATTGCTTCTTTATTTCTGAAATAAAAGGTGGAAAATCTGCTTCTTGTCTAGTCAGCACACACTAAGGCTGATGTGATGGGTTTGCAGAGCTGAGGAAAGCCTTGCCCACAGCCGCACATTTCCAAAAATGATGGGCAGTCTGCTCTTCTAGTAAAATTAATGGTATAGAATTCATAGGCAAGGTACTCATGGTTTACCAATTTAAGAGATATGATAACAAAGTAGGAAGAGGTAATTTGATGGGAGGAGGCTTGTGGGAAATACAAATACTGCACAAATCATTTGGGTTAAATGGTCTGTTTCTACATATTTCTATGGCTTGGAAAATTAAGATGTGGAGATGCCAGTGTTGGACTGGGGTAAACACAGTAAAAAGTCTCACAACACCAGGTTGTGGGTTTACTATCAAATAAACTATTTGGAAATTAATCCATGAGAAATAACTTGTCATTTTGCACTAATGAAATTATGGTTACCTTTTATGGTTTGTCTTGAAATTACTCAAGTGCAGGCAATGGTTTTTTTTATGTTAGTACTCAGACCTAATGCTGATTATTTTTATTGCAACATTTAACAGGGTTCAAACCAAAGTTTCAGGCTTGACTTCATTAGCACATCCAGTAAATCTGGCACCTAAACTGAAGCAGGATCCAGCAGAGTTTATTGCAGGGAAAACACTGTAGGTGATTTAACGTGGATATTATTCCCAAGCAGCTGCAATGGCAAATCCCATGCAGATGCTATATAATGTGCTATTATTCAGGAAGAAGGGATGAGAATCAAAGATAGGAGACATAGGAAAAAGACCACTCAATACCACCCATTCAGGATGTCTACAATGGACATGTGAGCTATTTCAAACTTAGTCAAGTAGCACATTAATATCCACATTATGTGGAAATGGGACTAAACTTTCATACAACAGAATCGGTACTGCTAACTACATTGATGTAATCATGTTATTGATTTATTCCTTTATGGTACCTACAAAGTGAAAATAAAATCTATTTCCATGAAATAGTTCAACTTTCTTTCATTCACTAGTAGCCAAAATATATCTGACTAAGTCATTTAAAACAGCATAATTATCCTTTCTTGTGCATATTAAGTTTTTTAGTATCATAACATTAACACTGTAACAAAGTTACCGTGAAAATCCCTCAGTTGCCACACTCCAGTGCCTGGTCAGATACACTGAAGGAGAATTTAGCATGCACCTAACCAGCACATCTTTTGGACTTCGGGAGGAAACCAGAGAACCTGGAAGAAACCCAAACAGACACAGGAACAATGTGCAGATTCCGCACAGTCAACCAAACCGGGAATCAAACTTAGGTTTCTGGCATTGCGCCTGCAATTTTGCCATTGTATTTATTGCAGTTCTACCAGAGTTTAAGCGATGATTGTTTAAATTTACTTTCATTTTCAAGTTGCAGTCTATAACCCGTGGAATGCTACGATGATCGGTGCCTGGGTGATAGTTTTACTATCACTGATTTTCATGGCAGGATTAAGTGTACAGTATCAAGTTTGTTAATTATAAAAAAACTGAGTTGGAAAGGAAACTGTGAGGAAGACTCAAAGAGGCTGAAAAGCATATGGAAGGGTTAGGTCAATGGGCAAGAACATGATAGATAAATATAATGTGGAAAAATATGAAGTTATTCATCTTGTTGGAAAACAAAAATAATTTTTAAAAGAAATGGTATTATTCACAGAAACCTGTCTGACCTTGTACATGAATCACAAAAAGTATCATGCAAGCACAGAAAACAAATGATATATTGGATATTATTACAAAGGAATTGGGCATTAGGGTAAAGAATTTTCAGTGCAATTATATTGTGGCAACCATATCTGGAGTATTGTCTTGATTCCTCAAATTAAGTGAGGATCTGTCTGTCTGGGAGGGGAACAACAAAAATTCATTGATTCATTGGACTGAAAACTGGATGGAATGGGCTATTCTATGAGGAGAAATTGGGTAGACTAAGGATGAAATTTTCCTGTCACACTCACCACAAAACTGGAAAATCACGCCTGAGGTCAATGGACTTTTGCATAGTCTATGCCTCCATCTGCTATGATTCCCATGGCGAGTGAAGTGGGAAAATTCCCCTAAAGTCTCCTTTCACTCTCAAGTAAGAGATATTTTCATTAAAATATAAAACTTTCTTCAATGTCTTAACAGAGTAGAAGAAAAGAGAATGTTTCCTCTGTTTGGGTAATCTAAAACTGGCTCACAATAAAGATCAGACATTTAGCTATGAGATGAAGAAAAATTTATTTGTTCAAACCCTCTTGAGTTTGCCAGCAGTCTTCCTGGGTGTGTCCCTCTTATAAGGCTCTGTACCCAACTGAGGGTCCCAGCTTTGCAAAATTACATGCCTGGCTCCTGAAATCCCCATCCAATGTCTCTCATCTTTGGTGTGTGGACCTAATTATTCCTGGGCCTCTGGTGAAATATTGTTACCTGCTAGACTTTCTGCACTCTGGGGCTCAATTTTAGAAGTGACTCAAAAGTGGTCACTTAAATGCCTAAAGGTCACTTAACTCCCTCAGGGCTTTCCCATGTGACTAAAAAGTGTTCCTCACTGTTTCTCTGACCAGTGGGTGAGGCCCCCAGTTGTCCCACAAAATCCTGCTGAGTGTATCTATAATCACATTGACTGAAGAAATGGTTTCCTATAATCTTCTCAAGGGACAGATATCAAATGCTGTCCTTACCAAATACTGTCCACATCTTATAACCAAATAAACCATAAGATGCAACAGAGCATGCTGCAAGTTTTCAGTAACCGCATTGGAGAGGTGGTCCAAAGATATGTACGTCAGATCAATTAACCATGCTAAATTGTCCCTTAGCATCAAGGAATTAGAAGGGTGAATACATGGAGTTATGGAGATAGGAATTGGGTGGGATTAAACAGACTCAATGGGCTGATTGGCCTCCTTCTGCACTGTAGATTTGTAGGATTCTATGAAACGAAGTACCATATTGTAACGTGACAAGGGAGGAGGTCATTTAGGTAGATAGTGAAGAAATAAAAAACACTGTGGATGTTGAAAATCTGAAATAAAAACAGAATGAGCTGGAAAAACTTAGCAGATGAATAGCATCTGTGGAGAGAGAAACAAAAAATGTTTCAAGTCCTAAATAACTCTTCTTCAGTTGAAGTTGAACCTGGTTGAAGTGTTCAACGATAAGGGTGTTTTCAAAAACTAACTCTCCTTCTCTCACCCAACCTTTCCCTCACCTATAATTTCTTCTGATTCAAAAGCTGCAGATGGTGTAGGTGTACATCTTTTATTCTAAAGTCTTCCATCAACACAGCACAAACCTCTCTATTTTTACAGTTTACATAACCAAGAACTGGAGATTTTCCAGTCAGAGGAGGAAGAGGATGATGACAGTGAAGATGAAAAGATGTTTTTCCTCGGCAGCAGCTCAAGGAGTGACATCAAGTACAACTAAAAAGCCTGGATAGAGGAAGGATCTGCATCTCACAAGAAAATGGATACAAGTGTTCAGGAGTCAGGGCTGGGACAGGATACTATCTGGCTGGAGGATGACAGTTGCACAATAGTTCAGCTGTAATAGAGCTTGGTGAGGGCATTGGTGAGGCCACAACTGGAGTACTGCGTGCAGTTTTGGTTGCCACATTTGCAAAAGGATATATTGGCTTTGGAGGGAGTGCAGAGAAGGTTCACTAGGCTGATACTGGAGATAAGGGGGTAAGCCTGTTGCAGTTTAGTTCGGAGTTGAGGAGGAGGGTATCAAATGCTGTCCTTCCCAAATACTGGCCACATCTTATGACCAAATAAACAGAGCATGCTACAAGGTTTTCAGTGACTACATTGGAGAGGTGGTCCAGAGATGTGCAAGTTAGGTGGATTGACCATGTTAAATTGCCCCGTAGCATTAAGGAATTAGAAGGGTAAAAACATGGGGTTATGGGGATAGGAACTGGGTGGGATTATGCAGACTCAATGGGCTGATTGGCCTCCTTCTGCACTGCAGGTTTCTAGGATCCTATGAAATGAAGTACCATATTGTAACGTGACACGGGGGGAGGTGACTTAGATAGATAGTGAAGAAATAAAAACACTGTGGATGTTGAAAAAGGTAGTGAGTCTCTGGAATTCTCTGCCCGTTGAAGTGGTGGAGGCTACCGTGCTATATTTAAGTCATGGGTAGATAGGTTTCAAATTGACAAGGGAATTAAGGGTTATGGGGAGAAAGCAGGAAAGTGGAACTGATCCACTTCAGATCAACCTTGATTTTGGTGAATGGTGGGGCAGGCTCAAAGATGGAGACTCCAAGATGGCCTACTTCTGCTCCTATTTCTTATGTTCTTATGTGAGGACTTAATTGGCCTGACAGACTACAAAAGGTTCATGCACAAGATGATCTGTACAAAATATCAAGGAACATGGTGGAATCCATCTACTTGGCACAGGCTTGGTGCATAGAGTTCATTTTCCTAACATGGCAGTCAACTCATCAAATTATCTTTGGAAGCTACTGTGATGCATTGTCAGATAGCTTTCATCAAACGTCTGAGTGCAGCCATGGAAACTCAGGCTGTTGCTGTAGTGACTCTGCATACTATTGTGGCTGCTTATTTATTGATATTGCTCATGAACAATCTGATTGCACACAACTTTGGCAGAAAGCGGTTGTCTATATCATAAGTTCCTTTGCTTATTCCTCTACTTTTCTTTCCAATCTTGTTCCTCCATTTCCTCTTCCCTCATTTCCTCTTTTTCTTCATGTTTTTGCTCCTTAAATTCTCACTTAATAAGTAATGGCAAGGGCTGTTTCTTTATATTGAGCAGGTTGTTAAACATGCAGCATACTACCATAAATCCTGATATCCACTTAGTTGAATACTAATGAGCTCATCCAGAGTGGTCAAGACAGTGGAATTATTGCTTGGTATATATTCATGTTTTGTCACTGGCAATGCTGGTATTCAGAGTGGTTGCTCACTTGCATGCTGCCTGCATGTCTCCAGCAAGAAGGAATGAGATGGAAGTGTTTCTCCATAATTTTCTATATCACAATCTTATTGGTTCCATCCACTGGTCCTTGCTGAAGATGAGTTTTAAGAAAACATTTCTTTTCTAAAATTCATTCATTGAACATGGGCATCGCTGTCTGACCAGCATTTATTGCCCATCCTTAGTTG
Organism: Sphyrna mokarran; assembly: GCA_024679065.1. Lineage (NCBI taxonomy): Eukaryota > Metazoa > Chordata > Chondrichthyes > Carcharhiniformes > Carcharhinidae > Sphyrna > Sphyrna mokarran. The sequence goes on along the minus strand of JAGIQG010000010.1, from coordinate 34,449,469 downwards.
CCCTTGGAGGGCAGTTGAGAGTCAACCACATTGCTGAGAATTATGGCTAAGATTCTTTGTACTGAGAGCCTTCGTCCTCATTCCTCTACTAGCAGCTTGTCTCGCTCTGCATAGCCTTTCTTCATTGCCCAGTTATGTTGAATTCCCAGAGGAAACCTTATTAGGCCATCCTTGACCAGCAAGAGCTTGTTGTGTTACAAATTTTTATATCAATACAATATCTATTTCAAGAACAACCAGACTGTTCCCTATAGACTAGTCAAACATTACCAAACAATAAGAAAGGTCTCAAAACACGTACAATTACAACGCTAACCAGAAAAAAAATTATTTAATGACCTCATTGTTCCTGTGGAGCAGCATGGAGAGGCAGCGATTTGGGCGGAGTGTAAAGTTCGAGTGTTAAGTAATTTTTAACATTTTCTTTTCGATTAAAGTAGCGAGCGGTGGTAGTTTTTTGCCGTTTTTTAAACTAACTGGAAACCGGAAGTCATCATTAGGAGGCTTGCTGGTAGTTGTCGTTTTTCTCTCTGACTCTATAAATTGGTGCAGAGAGGAAACCCGATACTCTACACAGGTAGAGTATCCCACCCTCCTCCCTCCTCTAACCGAATAATAAGTGTGTGGGAAGTTTTTTTTTCTCTCCGAGAAATTAAAGTATCAGGGATGGCAGTGCAGGCAGTACGTTGCACCTCCTGCAGTATGTACGAGGTGAGAGACACCAGTAGTGTTCCTGCTAATTATACCTGCAGGAAGTGTGCACATTTGCAGCTCCTTGAGGATCGTGTTAAGGAACTGGAGCTGGAATTAGAGGAACTCAGGATAATTCGGGAGGTTGAGGTGGATATTGACAGGAGTTACAAAGAGATAGTCACTCCTAAAAGTGATTCTTGGGTAACTATTAGGAAGAGGGGTAAGAAGCAATCGGGGAGACAATCCCCCAGGGCTGTTCCCCTCCAAAACAAGCTTTCTGTCCTGGAGGCTACAGTTGAGGAGGAATCAACTAGAGATGGCCAAAGGGAGCAGGTCTCTGGGGGTGAGCCTGCTGGGAATGCTCAGGTGGATAGGGGGAATAAGAGATTGGGCCTAGTAATTGGAGACTCCATAGTTAGAGGGACAGATAGGAGAGTAAATAGTAATAAACGGGACTCAGGGCTGGTGTGTTGCCTCCCAGGGGCCGGGGTCCAGGATGTCTCAGAGCGGGTTTTTAAGATTCTTAAGGGAGAGGGGAGTCAGCCCCAAGTCATAGTTCATGTAGGGACACATAATGTAGGTAGGACAAGGGAAGGGGATAATTAAACAGAAATTTATGGAGTTGGGGTGGAAGCTTAGGGCCAAAACAGACAGAGAGGTTATCTCTGGACTCTTGCCTGTGCCACGGGATAGTTTAGAGAAGAACAGAGAGAGGGAATGTTTGAACTCGTGGCTGCAGGGATGGTGCAGGAGGGAGGGGTTCAGGTTCCTGAACAATTGGGACTCATTCTGGGATAGGTGGGACCTCTACAAGAGAGATGGTCTACACCTGAACCAGAGGGGAACCAATATCTTGGGGGGAAAATTTGCAAAGGCTATGCAGGGGGCTTTAAACTGATTCAGAGGGGGGGTGGGATCCTGAGTAGTTTGGATGTTAAGAGGGACGAGAACAGGGGGGTCATAGATGAGAACTGTAAAGCACAGCAGCGTACGGGTGGAGTAGGGCATGGTTTGAAATGCGTATACTTTAATGCAAGAAGTATTCGCAATAAGGTGGAGGAACTTGCAGCTTGGACCAGTACCTGGAACTTCGATGTTGTGACCATTTCAGAGACATGGATAGAGCAGGGACAGGAACGGTTGTTGCAGGTTCCGGGGTTCAAATGCTTCAGTTGGAGTAGAGAAGGAGGTGGAAGGGGGGGAGGAGTGGCATCATTAGTCAAAGACTGTATCACAGTGACAGAAAAGAAGTTTGATGAGGACTTGTCTGTTGAGGTAGTATGGGCTGAGATTAGAAACAGGAGAGGAGAGGTCACCCTGTTGGGAGTCTTTTATAGACCTCCTAAAAGTTCTAGAGAGGTAGAGGAAAGGATTGCAAAGTCGATCCTGGACAGGAGTGAAAGTAATAGGGTAATTGTTATGGGGGACTTTAACTTTACTAATATTGATTGGAATAGCTATAGCTCTAGCTCGTTAGAGGGGTCAGTTTTTGTACAAAGTGTGCAGGAAGGTTTTTTGACTCAGTATGTAGATAGGCCAACTAGAGGTGAGGCTACATTGGATTTGGTGCTGGGCAATGAGCCAGACCAGGTGATAGACTTGGAAGTTGGTGAAAATTTTGGTGATAGTGACCACAATTTGGTTACGTTCACCTTAGTGATGGATAGGGATAGGCATGAAGCTGGGGGCAGTAGTTATAGCTGGGGGAATAGAACATAGAACATAGAACATAGAACACTACAGCACAGAACAGGCCCTTCGGCCTTCGATGTTGCGCCGACCAATATAAAAAGCAATGCCCCACCAAACTAAACCATTCCCTTCTCTTCCATATACTTATCAAATAACCTCTTAAACGCCACCAAACTTGGCACATCCACAACTGCTGCAGGCAGGGCATTCCACTCCCGAATCACCCTTTGGGTAAAGAACCTACCTCTGACATCCGTCCTATAACTATCACCCCTTAATTTAAAGCTGTGTCCCCTCGTGCTAGCTTTCTCCATCCTAGGAAAAAGGCTATCACTGTCCACCCTATCTAAACCTCTAATCATCTTATATGTTTCGATTAGGTCCCCTCTTAGCCGCCTCCTTTCTAACGAAAACAACCTCAAATCCCTCAGCCTCTCTTCATAAGACCTGCCCTCCATACCAGGCAACATCCTGGTAAACCTCCTCTGTACCCTCTCCAATGCCTCCACATCTTTCTTATAATGCGGGGACCAGAACTGCACACAATACTCCAAGTGCGGCCGCACTAGAGTTTTGTACAGTTGCAACATGACGTTGCGGCTCCGAAATTCAATCCCCCTACCAATAAAAGCTAAGACTCCATATGCCTTCTTAACAACCTTCTCGACTTGACTGCCTACTTTCAGGGATCTATGCACATACACACCAAGATCCCTCTGTTCATCAAGACTACTAAGAATCCTACCATTAGCCCTATACTCTACACATTTATTATTTCTGCCATAGTGCATTACCTCACACTTTTCCACATTAAACTCCATTTGCCACCTCTCGGCCCAGCTCTGCAACTTGTCCAAGTCACTCTGCAAACTATAACACCCCTCTTCACTATCTACCACTCCACCGACTTTAGTGTCATCTGCAAATTTACTAATCCATCCTTCAATACCTTCAGAATGGTAATTATGAAGCCATAAGGAGGGAATTAGGGTGCATAGGTTGGACTAGGAAAATACAGGGACTGGGAACATCTGAAATGTGGAGCTTATTCAAGGAGCAGCTACTGCGAGTCCTTGATAAGTATGTCCCTGTCAGGCAAGGAGGAAATGGTCGAGTAAGGGAACCATGGTGTACTAAAAAAGTTAATTCGCTGGTTAAAAGGAAAAAGGAGGCTTATGTCAGGATGAGGCTTGAAGGCTCAGTTAGTGCAATGGATAGCTATAGATTAGCCAGGAGGGAGCTAAAGAGTGAGTTGAGGAGAGCTAAAAGGGGACACGAGAAGACTTTGGCTGATAGGATCAAGGAGAATCCTAAAGCTTTCTTTAGATATGTTAAGAATAGAAGATTGGTTAGGGCAAGATTAGGGTCAGTCATAGACAGCAGTGGGAAGTTGTGCGTGGAGCCTGAAGAGATTGGAGAGGCACTGAACAAATATTTCTCTTCGGTATTCACGCAGGGAGATGTAAATGTAGTTGTGGAGAACACTGGGATACAGGGTTGCAAACTGGAAAGTATTGAAGTAGATAGGGAGGATGTGCTAGATATTCTTGAGGGTTTGAAGTTAGATAAGTCCCCTGGGCCGGACGGGATTTACCCTAGGATTCTCTGGGAGGCAAGAGAGGCGATTGCAGAGCCTCTGGCTCTGATCTTCAGGTCGTCGTTGGTTACGGGTTTGGTTCCGGAGGACTGGAGGATAGCGAATGTGGTCCCATTGTTCAAGAAGGGGAAGAGAGACTTTCTGGGGAATTATAGGCCGGTAAGTCTTACTTCTGTTGTGGGCAAAGTATTGGAGAGAATTATTAGGGATAGGATTTATAGTTATTTAGAGAGAAATGAATTGATTGGGGATAGTCAGAATGGTTTTGTGAAGGGTAGGTCGTGCCTTGCTAACCTTATTGAGTTTTTTGAAAAAGTGACCAAAGATGTGGATGGGTAAGTCAGTTATGTTGTATATATGACTTTAGTAAGGCGTTTGTAAGGTGGCCCATGGAAGGCTTCTGCAGAAAATGCAGATGTATGGGATTGAGGTTTTGCTAATTGGATTAGGAATTGGCTAGCAGATAGAAGACAGAGGGTGGTTGTTATGGAGATATTCATCGTGGAGTTCGGTTACTAGTGGTGTACTCAGGGATCTTTTTGGGCCCCTGCTGTTTGTAAATTTTTATAAATTCTCTGGATGAGGTTAATTGAAGGATGGCTAGTAAATTTGCGGATGACTAAAGTTGGTGGTGTGGTAGATAGTGAATAGGGGTGTTTTAGTTTGCAGAGTGCTTGGACAAGTTGCAGAGCTGGGCCGAGAGGTGGAAAATGGGTTTAATGTGGAAAAGTGTGAGGTAATTCACTTTGCAGGAATAACAAATGTGTAGAGTATAGAGCTAATGGTAGGACTCTTAATAGTGTTGAAGAACAGAGGGATCTTGGTGTATATGTGCATAGATCCCTGGAAGTTGGCAATCAAGTCGATAAGGTTGTTAAGAAGGCATACGGAGTCTTAGCTTTTATTGGTAGGGGGATTGAATTTCGGAGCCGCAACGTCATGTTGCAACTGTACAAAACTCTAGTGCGGCCGCACTTGGAGTATTGTGTACAGTTCTGGTCCCCGCATTATAAGAAGATGTGGAGAC